>OX424572.1:118887386-119314886 GCA_949152435.1 Gastracanthus pulcherrimus
TAGGATTTGAGAGTTAAGCCAAGGCTTTGGGGAATCAAGGCGGAAGTGTGAAAAGTAAAAGCAGCCAGTAGAATTACGGTTGAGGTAATTGTTAAATTCGGATTGGGAAAGCGATTGACTAAGGGGGAAGAAGTCCGAATATGATAGGGGGAAGTTGAGAGTAGTGCCAGCGTTGGAGGCTTGCTTCGCAAGAAGATCGGCCTTTTCGTTGCCGGGAATTCCTAGGTGGCTAGGAATCCAGGCGAGGCGCACGGTGCGATTGGACAAGGAGAGATGTTCGAGAAGTTTTTTGATTTTGAAAATTCAGGTGATGGGAGAGTAGGTGTAGTCGCGAAGATTAAAAATAGCTTGAAGACTGCTTAGTGAGTCGGTAAAGATGGTACTGTTGAGGATGTTGTGATTTTCGATATACTCAAGAGCTAGTTGGATGACGAGAGCTTCGGCTGAGGCGATGGAAGCGTGGGAGGAGATTCTAAATTGGAGATCGAGATTGAGATTGGGGGAGTGTATATAGCTAAGCCAACATAGGAGCCTATGTTGGTTTTGGAACCGTCTGTGTAGAAGGCGATAGAGGAGGAGAGAAGGGTTTGAAAGGAGAGTCTGAATTCTTTGACAGGATTGGGAGAGCGTTTGATGGTATGACCTTCGTCGAGTATGACGCTGGGGGATAAGATTTGGGAGTCGAGGGAATAAGTGAAACATGGAAGAACATCCGAAGAGTGGATAAGATTACGATACCTTTTGAAGCGGGCAAATGCGCGGAGAACGGGAAGTTCAAGCAAGTTGAGAATATTGCGATTATTAAGAATAGTGAGAAGGAGTTCTAGAGATTCTAATGTAGGATTCTTCTGAATAGCAAAGGCTCGAAGGACGAATCTGTAGGCTAGTTTCTTGGGCCGTAAAGAGAGGGAAAGTTCACAGGATTCTGCATATACTATACGATTGGGGGTGGAGCGGCGGAGACTGAGGCAAGCTCTGAGGGCTCTGCGCTGCACGACCCCTAATTTATCGCGAAGTGATTTGTCACGCGGGAGGAGGACTATGGAGCCGTAGTCTAGGGAACCTAGTACGAAGGCTTTGTAGATCTGCAGGAGGGATTGCGGGTGCCCGCCCCACCAAGTGCCACAGAGGGAGCGAGTAAGGTTAATGTGCGGAGTGGATTTACGGAGAAGATAGTTTAGGTGAGGAGTCCAGGTAAGCTTGAAGTAAAAAATGACGACTAGTAGCTTAACTTGGGGTGAAGATTTTATGGTTTTGTCGCCGAAAGTGAGGGAAGCATGAGACATGTCAGTGGGTTTGCGTGTGAAAACGATGAGTTGGTTTTTCTCTATGGCAATGGGGAGACCTAGGGAGTGAAAATATTTAACGATCTTGTTAAGACTTTTTTGGAGAACAGAGAAGCAAAAAGTCGAGATTGGGGGACGAGACATAGAGAGTGACGTCGTCGGCAAGGCAGAGATATTGACAGTTGGGGTCTATGTGTTCGGGGAGTTTGTGTGTGTAGATGTTGTAGCCTGTGGGGCTGCAGCAGCAGCCCCGGGGAACACCTTGGAGCGTCTCGAAGTGGCCCTGGATCTTACCGCCAATGTTGAAGTAAGGTTTTTCTGGAAGACATGACGTTATGAAAGAATTTGCATATTTGCCAAGGAAGGCCTAAATCACGAAGAATATGAGCAAGTATGCCAGGGTCGACTCCGTCGAAGGCGCTCTTGATATCGAGAATAAGAGCTACAGTATAAGCGTTTTTGGTGAAACTGGATTAGATAGAGCAGGTAAAGATAGAAAGGTTGTCGGAGCAGAATCTGTGCTTGCGAAAGCCAAACTGGAAGCGGGGGAGGATAAAGTATCTCTCCAACCATCAGTGTAGCCTTCGAAGGATCTATCTTTCGAAGACTTTAAGGAGGGATTGAGCGAGAGAAATGGGACTAAATTTGCCAGTGTTATCTTTAGGGATAAAAAAATCTATGAATTCTTTCCACGGGAGAGGAAATTCGCCCCTCATGAAAAGATCGTTGAAGAGAGAGAGAAGAGAGTCAAGAATGTGCTCAGGGAGGTGGGAGATAAGGAGATTATCGATCCTGTCCAGGACAGAAGCCGAGTTGGGCTTGACCAGACATTTATTGGTGGAAATTTGGAGTTCTGAATGCGAGAAGGGTTGGCAGAAGAGGTTTGAGGTGATTGAGGAGGTGGTGAAGACTGAATGAAAGTTAGGATAGAAGCAAGAGGGAGGACAAATGGAGGGAATTAAGTATTTCCGCCTCTCGATGTTCGCGATGTTGTTGCGAGCTTCAGAGGGGCCAAGGTTACGATGTTTGACCCTATTAATCAGACTCCAGAAGTGTTTAGAGTTAGAGTGAGGAGTAAGGGAGGCGCAACTATCTTGATAGGATTGTTTTTTGACTTTGTAAAAGGTGGTTGTAGCGTGGTCTTCAGCGGATAAAAGTTCTGAATAAAGATTAGGGTTGCAGCGGAAGTTCCGGAGAGCAACCTTTCTGGCGGACTCGGCTGCAGAGCAGTCCGCGTTCCACCAGGGAGGTTCTGGAGGTTTGGGGTGTTTTTTAGAGGAGCGAAAAGGAGGCGTGAGGTTGTTGATGGAGTGGAGAATGGCCGAGGTAAGAGCTTCATATTTATCGGAAGGAGAAGAGTCCGCAGGGAGTTTGTCGAGGGAGAAACTCGACAGGGAGTCCCTGAAGTCCATCCAGCTCTCCGGTGAAATACGGCGGTAATTCGGGCGGTGAGAACGGACGGAGATAGGAGGAGCAGGGATGCCGATAGAAATAGAGATGGGGTAGTGGTCGTTTAGAAGGTTATCTTCAAGAACAGACCACGACGAGATAGAGTAGAGGTGGGGTGAGACGAAAGGAAGGGTTGTCGGGATTGCGTCTGTTGAGATAGGTGGGAGAACCACGGTTAATGGCTAGGAGGTTGTGGTCAGTGAAAGAGGGAAAGAGATGCTCCCCCAGGCTGCAGGTAAACCTGCTGCCCCAGGCAAAGTTGTGGCAGTTGAAATCATCAGCAAGAAAGATAGTGTTGTAGGAAGAGATGTAAGTGAGGAAGTTATGAAGATGAGAGTAGTCAAAGGGTGAGTTGGGGGGTCTGTATATCGAGACGACAACGAGTTCTCCTTGGGCAGTGTGGAGAGAGATAGCGTTAGACTCAAAGTTGTTGAAAGAGTTGTAGGCATTAACAGAGTTGAAGAGAATGGTGTTACGAATGCAAATGGCTGTACCACTTTCTCTGCCTGCAGGTCTGTCGTTGTGAGCAATAACGAAACTTTTAAGTGAGGCAGAGTCACCGGGGTTAAGCCACGTTTCGCAGAGAAGAATAACATCGAAATCCTTGGAAATGTCCTGTAGTTGAGATTTGCGTTGCCTAAACAATTCCATTGTAGAAAGCGAAGGTTTTTAGGCTGATATGGCGGAGTCATTGTTAAGGGTGAGAGAAGGAGAGAGACGGAAGCGCGAGCAGATTTGTGAAACATGAGCGGCAATGTCGAAGCGACCAGAGGAAACGATGAAGGGAAAGAGAGATTGGGTTATTGGGTTGAGAAGGAAGCTAACAGTAGAGTTTTCATCAAAGTCGATTGGAGAGGCAGATGCGGAGACGGAATTGAGAGAGTCTGGTGACAAAAGAGGGGGAGGGGGCTGGAGGGCAACCGCTCGGTGTCAGAGAGTGGCTGGCATCGACTAGTCGGTAGTGTGTGGATGTGCGAGGGCTGCTGGGTTGGGCTTAGCGCCGAGGTTTTTCTGCGAGGAGGCGACGTTAAGAGGGGGTCTGAATTGGCGTGCAACTGCACGTCTGCTGCAATCCTGACGCACTCGTCTGCTGCAAACATCGTACACAATTTGGCTGCAATTCTGCTGCACTCGCGAATGCATTATTTCATCCCCCTTAGTCGCACTTGTCGGCTGCACGACTGCTGTAATCCTGCTGCACTCGTCTGCCGCAATCGTCGTACGCAATTCAGGTGCAATTCTGCTGCACTCACATGTGCATTATTTCATCCTCCTTAGTCGCACTTATCGACTGCACTTCTGCTGTAATCCTGTCGCACTCATCTGCCGCAATCGAGGTGCAGCAGAAACCTAGTCGAATTGTGAAGCAGACCGCACGTCGACTGCTGCAATTTTTATGATTGTACGCACGATTGCAGCAGAATTGCGGCGAAATTGCGATGCTTTTGTTATCAGGGTTAGGAAGGTTAGGAGAAAGAGGAGAATAGACTTGAATAGGCTGGGTTTGGTGGTTCATAGTGAAGTTAAAAGAGGAGTTAGAGATAGCAAAAGTGTTTGACATGCGCGAAGTGGCAGGAGAGATTGACGAAAGAGTGGGCCGGGGGCTCTTTGAGGTTAGGCGGAGGGGGCAGGATCGATTATTAAAGCTAAGAAGAAGAGTAAAGAAAAGAAAAGATACAGAAATGAAGAGGAAGAAGATACGGAAGCGAGAACGAATACACGGACACTCGGAGGCACGTATTTCACTAGTAATAAATAACACTGAGAGAGCACATAGAGGCACGACCGCTCGCTTCGCGTGCGCCCGCGTTTTTTTCCCTGCAGACAATACAGATGCATGCCGCATGCAGATGCAGAACAGTAATTAACTAAATTTCTTTTATATGACATATCATCTTTTCTTAACCTCTAAGGAAGTTAATCATGCAAATAAATTAATTACTTTAACGTTTTATTCGCAAAATATTTCATGTTTCTCTTAAGGTTCATAGTAGGACACTATGTCATGCAATTATCGCCCTTATGGTAAATTAGATAGACATTCTTTTGGAAATAAACACTACATGTCCCAAATAGTACGGCATGTTCTGAGAACGTTCCAGGAACGTTGCACTAGCAACGTACTAAAATAAATTAAAAAATTATTTTAAACAATGAAATATGAAGGCATAAAGATATATACTTCAGCATTTTTGTAGTACTGTAGAGCTTAAAAAGAAGCTTGATAGCTTCTCTCTCTCTCTCTCTCTCTCTCTCTATACGTTTCGTCCCGGGTTCGTCTACTGGACTCATCAGTAAGGCGATATAGACGTACCCTGCCTTAGACGCTCTGGTAGGGATTTGCTTTCGGGCTTATATACCGCTGTAAGAGATTTCCGTGCGCTTGCGGGAAAGCGGGAGTAATGGCTAGGTTAAGTGTGTAGGGACTGGTAGCGGTCTAGCGGTTGAACGCTACAGCTACGGGGCGCGAGGGCGCGAAGACGCGAATCCCCACAGCACTCCCCTCCGAGAAACATTCCGGGAGGAAATCCGAGAGGAATGGAGCGAAATTGTTAAGACATGTGTATTGTGGGACGAGCGAATGTGTATGTTGTTGTGTGTATCTGACTCGAATGGCTCCGTCTACAATTGGTTGCACTTTTGCTGAGCGCTTAGTTGCGCAGTGCATACCCTGCCTAAATGATTCTATTGGAAATGGGGTATTACTCCCATACAAATTCCCAATTAAAACCGATTAATTTTATATAATAGTACCTTTCGATACGGGTGCAGAAGGTGATTATTTAGCTCATGTGACGTTTTCGCACGAGCGAAGCGAGTGACAAAAGTCACATGAGGTTAAAATCTTCTTACGCACCAGTTTCGCACCGTATTTTATACCACGAGACCCGAATAATCATATTGAAGTTATGATTTTGAGGTTAGAGTGGTATAAAATATTTATCGTCACGTGATATATTCATGCGAAAGTGGTCATTTTTGCAAAAGTTTATGTGTTCTCTAGATATCATTCGTTGTTCTTATATGAGCAACTTTTTTCATATTTTTAACTTATCTTTAATAATTAATAATGTATTTTACAATGTACGTTAATGGGTTTAACTTTTACATTTAATGGGACATTATTTCTATTGAAAAGTAATCAAACTCACTCAACATATATTGTAAAAAGTGCTATTAATTATTAAAAATAAGTTAAAAATAATAAAAGAGTGGTTCATATAAGAACAATGAATGATATCTGGAGAAAACATAAACTTTTGCAAAAATAACCTTTTTCATCAGAATACAGGGTGGACCATTTTAATTTATTATGGGAAATATCTCAGAATTATGGTTGGATACAGAAAAATGTTTCAGACAAAAGTTGTAGAGGTCAAAGGGGGTCAACTTTTGGTACCAACGACCTTGACCTTGAACTCGTTTTTGAAGGTCGTTTCAATGTCA
Organism: Gastracanthus pulcherrimus; assembly: GCA_949152435.1. Taxonomy (NCBI): domain Eukaryota; kingdom Metazoa; phylum Arthropoda; class Insecta; order Hymenoptera; family Pteromalidae; genus Gastracanthus; species Gastracanthus pulcherrimus. Next base: position 118,893,569 of record OX424572.1, read on the forward strand.
AGATCATTTTTTCTAAATGAGAAGACCTACTTTTGACTCCGGATTTGAACAGAGCAGAAAATTTAAGAATAATGCTCTTTCTGCAGTAAACATTTTAAATAAACACAAAAATTTTGAATAAAATACATTTCTAAAATTTCCATCGATATATCATTTTTCTGTTTAGTAGCATCATTTTATTAAGTATTTAAAATACATAAATTGAGTCCAAGAGGGTGTCCCATTTTAACTTAGACAGCTGAATACTCGAAAAATTGCAATGTAATCAAAAAATATTTTGGATAAAAGTTGTTGGGTATCCAGGGGCTGACCCATCTACATCCTCGACCATGCCCTTGACCTTCATTTTTAAGGGCATTTGAAGGTCAGCTTTCGGTTATTGAATAGAACCCCCTACTTTCGACCCCAGATTCTGAAAGAGCGCGAAATTTTACGTCCAGATGAACTTTCATGTTAGGGGTCAAAGTAAACCCCAGAGGTAATTTCAAGGTCAAATTTCTGTATGGAGCAGGAAGCTGGTAAATTCTTGTTTTTCAGAAGCATTGCTTCAGAAAAAAGTTGGGTATCGAGAGGCTGACTAATCTATGACTTTGAGCATGTCCTTGACCTTGATTCTCAAGGTCATTTGAATGACAACTTTCGTTTTTTAAATGAAACCCCCTATTTTCGACCCCGGATTCTGAAAGAACGCGAAATTTTACGTTCAGATGAGCTTTCGCGGAGGGGTTAAAGTAAACCCCAGATGTCATTTCAAGGTAAAATTTCTGTTTTGAGCAGAAAGCTTGTAAATCATGATGTTGCTCTTTGGATGAAAGACTGCCATACATCAGTCATCATGACCAATGGTATGTACTTTTTTGTGGATCGAATGGGCACTAAAGGACAAACTAATGCATCAAGTGACGCAGTGCAAATCTGGCCACTAGGTACAAGTCAATACAGAGTCAAAGATTTATTAATATGGAGACCCCCTTACCACGATGCTTACACGTGCATATTTTCATGACACGTGTAAGCACCCACGGAGCCGACGACGATAACGTAGGGGGCTTTGCGGCTCCATTTCTTTAGTCCTGAAAATGACTGATTTGTGATTGTGTTGTTCTACAAAGAGCTAGCCAATCAAGGTCGTGTAGTGACTCAGCCAGTTAAGGCAAGGTCGTGTAGTGACCCAGCCAGTTAACACAAGGTCGTGTATTGTCCCAGCTAATAAAGGCAAGGTCGTGAAGGCAAGGCCAGTGAAGGCAAGGTCGTGTAGTGACCCAGCCAGTTAAGGCAAGATCGCATTATCAGCTCTTTCCGCATGGAGTAGATGCTCAAAGTGCAACATTATTTTCTAAGCACAACAGTAATCAACGGCGAAAGTTACGTTGTACATTTCTAAGCATTTGGGGAGTTATCGCTTCACAAGCTCTCGGTGCCATTTTGAAATTTAAGTATGAAACGATCTACTGTGATTTTTGTACATGAAAATGAGACTGCTGCTTAACCCTTAGTGGCCACACCTCAGCCAGGCCACATAGCGGCCACATAAAAAAAACCTAGTTGTACAAGACATATGGGTGTTTTAACACTTGTAACCGATTGTTTAATGTTTGTTGAAGTGTTCTTCAATACTTCTAATAATTTTTATCGGTCCATTTATAGATGGCAGATGTCGTTACTTGTATCAATTTCAAATGTTTTAGACCTCCAATTTCACTTTTTCTGAGCCTGGGGTAACTAGTTACCCCGTGTGGACGCTAAGGGTTAATTTAAAGTCGATCGGTGGAGCTTGATGTTAGGGGTCAAAGCGAACCTCAGAAGGAGTTCACATCGACTCCTAACGTGAAAGCTCATCTAGACGTAAAATTTCGCGCTCTTTCAGAATCCGGGGTCGAAAATAGCGGATTCTATTAGAAAAATGAAAGTTGACCATCAAATGACCTTGAAAATGAAGGTCAAGGGCATGGTCAAGGTCATAGATGGATTAGCCCCTCGATACCCAACAACTTTTATCCAAAACATTTTTTGATTACATTGCAATTTTTCGAGTTATTCAGCTGTCTAAGTTAAAATGGGTCACCCTGTATAAAAGCAATTAATTTGTTCATGAATATTTTATGAAAAATATTTATAGTAATTTTTATAGCAACATTTGCAATTTTCAACTAATGTTGAATTTTAAAAAAGGAACGAGCAAATTGATAAAATAAATAGGAGGGTTTATTTTACTTAGATATAAAGCTAGATGGAGTATGAAATTTTAGAATAAAATTAAAATTAAAATCAACGTGCAATCAGAAAACTAATGAATTTTATTAGGTAGTCTAATAGTATATCACTTATCCTACTCATCTAAACTCAAGTGCGAGTACAAATGTAAAATAATATTGTATCTTTTCACGTTGCATGGTAAGCTTAATCGCGCTATGCAAAATTTGTAATTATATAAATTAGTTCTACAAAACAAATAGTAAGTTTGAGAATTGCTGTTCATTAGGCTTCCTACGGAATGTCATTTTTGTTAGGAATATTATTATAATTCTTATTATGCTTATTATGCTTATAACTTTTATAAAATTATTTGATTTGACTGAAATATACATGGATTACGCATGCATGCGAAGTAAGCTCTGGAGGTGCTACGTGTGATTATTGCTCAAAAATTTCATATTAAGATACCAAGCAATATGTAGTATGCAAAAGTAATCCACAAAGTCACATCTATAAATGTACTTTTTGAGTCTTCAAAAAGAAATAGATACAATTAATAAAAGTTTATTTAAAAGAAAAATATAATACACAAAGTAAATTTTATAATTACTTATCATGTCAATTGCTTATTCATGATACACATAAATAATTATACATTCTTGAAAGTGACTATTAAAAGGCTTGTCAAGTGAATTTAAATGCTGATGATTTATGAAATAATCCTTTGAACAATTATCCTAATAGTAAAAGTAATAGTAAAAAATTAACACTATTGAATCTGAAAAGGATAGCTGTCTGCAGACTCCCCATCAGTTATAGAATCAAAAAACAATAATACCTTATCAACTCAAAATTCTATTTCTCAAAATTATTAACACTGCATGAATATGTAAATTAAAGCCATATGGAATATAAGTGAATAAAATGATAGAAAGTACTCAAGATGCAGGTTTGTTAAGAAAAAGATGCTAAATGACAATGAAAAATTGAGTTTCGTAAGACGCAACAGTCGATGGAGCTTGACTGCCCCAAGTACTAGAAGCGCTGAGGTGTAATTGATGATCGTACATCAACCGTGTAGGTGATTAAGAGCCAGACGTGTCAAAAAGAAATATCGAACACAGTGATACTAAAAGGTTAGCTAGCCAAAATTGTCAAAACAAATTTCGACCGCAGTAACAATGAAAGCTTTGCGAGCCAAGAGTATCGAAAGAAAATCTCGAACGCAGTGACACGTACTGACAGCTCTGAGTACGAAAAAGGAATAAACTATTACAGCAATGTATGAAGTAAAATTGTATTTATGGGAGATGTAAGTCCCTACATTTTAAGAAAAATGAACATTTTATTCACTTTATTTTGGCATATTGTAGTGATTTTGATACTAATCGAAAAAGAATTCCTTGTCAGTGATTTAAAAGTTAAACGATACCTTAAAAACTCTTTATTAATTAGAATGAGAAAACTTTACAAAAATTACAGTTATCAAAATAAATGAAAGCAAACTGATAAGTTTAGAAGTAAAACATTCTTGATACAAATTTCTCAATACAAATTCTTTTGATTTAATTGAATCTATCTGTTTTATATCTAACAATTAATTGGGCATTCATTAAATTAAATTGATGCTTATAAAAGGGACTAAAAAATAACAGAATATTATTAAATTATTCAATGAATTGATTACATGAAAGGGTGTTTTATCTAAATAAAAGCTGTTCCTTACAAAACATCTTTTGATAAAAACATTCGTATAGTATACATTGAAATTTAATATTAAAAATAAAAATTAGTGACCAGAAAATTACAACTTTAGCCGTATATATATTGTATATACTATAGATGAGTATACATGATTTGTCAATAAAATTAATAAGTAATGTAGAGTAGTGTTGGGCCAGTTTACGAAATTGTATTTTCCCCATAATTAGAAAATTAAATCTTAAAAAAACTTAACTATAATTATTTTAAACTCTTAATAAATAACTATTTCAAAATTAGAATAGAATATGACAAATCGACAAAGTTAAAGTATGTGGGGAAATCTCCAAAACTTTTAACTTTCAAATGTTGAAAATGAGGTCAACTTAAGTTAGGAGCACAGCTCTAGTTTTTTTCACACAACTTCTCGAGATTATAAACAATTAATATTTGTCCATGAACAAGCCCGCAACAAGTGCCTATTGAATCTAAAATGATTTATCAAATACGGCAGGTTAGAATTTCCATGTATATATTTTTTCTTGAAAACAGTTCTAAAATATTTGTGCAGCTATATTTATTTTTATTTTTGATACTTAACTCAAACATTTGCATTGCATTAATGTTATTTTACAAATTACGTTGATCTTAATGATTCACTTAAAGTAATTGGTAATGGTTCGGTAGCGAAGGTACAACGAAAGACAAGGATGCGTGACTCCTCACTTCTGATTCCGAGAGATCCTTTGAGGAGGATGAAGATTCAAATGAGGTCAAAGAATTACATTCCCTGAAGGACAACAAAAATTGTATGCTTTAATTGAGGGATTTTATTACAGTTCGTTTGTAGAATAAAAGACCGGAAGTGTAATTATATAAATTAATATTATTTTAATACAAATTCAACTTTTTATGCATTGATTAAATTTAAATTATAAATTTGGCTTATTGAAATTAACAATTTAAACATTTAAATTCACTAATTTTACCTCTTAGACGACGAAAACACTATTTTTTCATTATACTTCTTTCTCTATTCACTCCTTTTTTCCCGTTTTTTAACTCTTCAATTCGTTTGTGCTATACGTAATTTCTTCTTTCTCACTTTTACCTCACTCAAAACAGGTCTCATGATTGTAAAATGCAAAGAAAACTTCTTCTCGTATTTGTATTATTCAGTTTTGCTTGTTGCAATAAGAGGTTATAATGTTTAAGGGGGGGTAAGGTTAATTTGTGCAAAAAAAGGCACATTTTTGTGATTTTTTTTTCACGACTCAGTTAAAATTTATTTATTAAAACTAATGTTGCATTATTGTAGTCCATTTAAATAATATTGTGGAATATTTTCATGAAAAAATATTGAAAAATACGGCAATGGCATCAATTATTCGGAAGCGTCTCAGAAAAAAGTTGAATTGCGGTGCCCCTCATAACTCGGTGCTGGATCATCTGAAATCAAAAAACCAAAGTTCGTTCGTCAGATAATTGCGAAAATTCTATTTTTCACTTTGCGGGAACACTTTACATGAAAAAACGCGATTTTTGCCAAAAACAACGGCTAATTTGTTATTGTAAAATGAAAAATATAAAGGAATTTGGAAAAAAAGCTCCAGCGTTACCTCATAAATTATGTAAAAAAATAGTGTTTAAAATTTCGAAAGGATCGATGCAATAGTTTTGAAGTTATGATGGGCACCGACTTTGAAAACTTGAGTTTTGGGAAAAATGCTTTAAAGTTTTGAACACTAAATAATTTGGAATAAAACGTTCATAAGCGAGATTTATCGGCTTACCTAATACTGAATCATCGATGCCAGGTCCATAGAGGATGTTGCTGTCATCTATGATGTCTAAAGCATCTTTTTGCTCCTGTCTACGACGAATCCTGCCATCTCTAGTTTGATTTTCAGCTTCCTGCTCTGCTCGATTTATACGAATGTGATCAGTTGATCGCGCCCATTTTTCGTTTTTCTTCTCTTTTTCGTTTTTGCGGCGGTACAATCTTTCTAAATCGATATAACCTCGAACCACTTGATTTTCTATCACACCTTTTAACTTTTTTTGGCATTGTAGCAATAATTTTCCACAAAACTTCACGAAAATGATGCGAAAAATTGAAGCGCACGTGTACGTCTGTTCGATAGAAAGTTTACTGCTAAACTAAATTATATTCTCTACACTGACTAAATATACGGTACAGGTATGAGCATGTTTATACTTGTCTTCAAATTTCTATAAAAGAAAGTAGGAGGCACGGTTCGGTATAATATAGGGAGCGTAGCAGCTGCCAGGTAACATAATAGCGCGCTTGAACCGAGCAGGTATGAAAATCCAACAGGTAGGAAAATATTCATAACACCTGCAATTTTGCTCCGATCGACTTGAAATGTTTACACAATATTCTTGAGATACAACGCATTCAGTTTCAAAATTAAAAAAAATACGAAAAAAAAATTTAAATACCTTCCCCCCCCCCCCTTAAACAAACGCGCGTTGCGGACGGTGCGTTGCGGACGGCGCGTTGTGGATGCGACAAATCGATGTAAATTTGCCATTTTATTAATACATATTAGTTTCTTAGGTACAATGCAAAGCCATTTCTCAAAAGTTTATCAAATACTATATTTTGGTAATCTATTTCATAGATTTTAATTTATATTTATAGCACAAACATGTGTTGTGGATGTGACATTTTTTTGTTCGTTTTTTAATCAGCTCACTTAGGTGTTATTTAAATTTTGGGCATTATGTTTACTAAAATAACAATAAGGGATTATAATACAACATAATACTATTGATGTATTTCACCCATATTAAATACTTTGTAAGATAATTCAATTACTATTTATTGAGTTATTCTTCGTGTTGTGGATGGTACACCAAGAACCTACGACAATTTTCAAATGTATTTAACTCCGATTTTATGAATAAAATGAAAATATTATCAACATTATCTTATTCTTTGATTATTTCTTAGTAAGAAATAATTTTTTTTATATTTTTATCAGGTCAATTTTAAACACTATTAGAGAAACTATAATTGAAATCGGGAATACGACATACGAGATATATGACAGTTTAGACATTTGATTGATACATTTAATTAATTTATGACAGAAAGTAAACATAAAAATGTAATAAACTATAAGCTTAAGCTTTAAACAGTAACATAAGCCTATGTTAAACAGTTTAATACAATTAAAATATAAGAAAAAACTGATTGAAACCTAGAGTCATATAGGTTAAAGGTTTGGGAGATTTCCCCATATCTTGGATTAATATTTGCGATAATAATTAGTAACTTTTCAATATATCATACCATATGCATAGCACGATAGAATATAGGTTTATAATATTTACTTAATCAGTTAAATTTGTATAGCAATGCTACAGATTTACGTACCAATCAATGTCTCACCTTTAGTAAAATCACGTCAATATAAAATTTTTAGATTGACCAAAACATTAGAATATTATTTTATTTAGAAACATTTATTTAAAAAGATGTCTTCTTATAGTCAACATCTATTTTGCATACGGGAAAAGGTGTATTGTAATGATAAAATAGTACGCATTTATTTAGAGAATATTCAAAAATATATAAGCATTCGATTCTCGAACAGACTCAGACACAAGATATTGAATTTTACAAACTGTGTCTGAAAGGCAAAGAAAACATGCTCACTAAAAAACAAAGAACCTCTGTTTTACGCGATATTGGGGGGTCCGAGTTCAAGTGCTTTTCCAGGAAGAAAAGCGTGTCGCTTGTACGACAACAACATGTGGCTGGAAGTAGCCTCTAAACTGCATATACAAAAAAGGGACCGGAGGAGGAGAGGAGCTCAACCGAGCTACAACGAATTTGTAGACCACGAGTAAAGTCAGTCAGAGTGTGTTCACAGTGACGTAATTACCATGGGTAGTCCAGTAATATTAAAATAAATACAAAATACTGAAAGGATGAATAAATTTTAACTCAAGGGTCGATCGAGGCTATAAACCATTAACGAAAGGATCGCCCGAGATTATAGTTAGAAGCTCACACGATGTTCGACCGAGGCTCACGCTCACCCGCGAGGATCACCCGTGGGCGCACTCTCAGAGTCTGTTATAGATGTGCTAAAGGACACACGGGTTGTCTCGCGATATTCATATATTTTATTCTCCTCGTGCTTTCTCGCTTCAAACACTTTTAATGCGGCCGTAGCCGGTCTCAAGCCCGGATAAGATGCAGAGAAAAAGTGTCGTTGTTAATCAAAACATCCTTGTTTCAATGTGCGTTTATTATATGTTATTTCATTTATTTATTTCTAATTTATTTAAATAAACCGCTCTCGGTTCACGCGCTACCTAACCTAACCCCAGCCTGGGTCATCACAGCGCACCCAGCTTATTACCTACACCACTAGTGAAATTTGGAAGTGAGCTAACGGGAGAGAGCACATATCGTTGTAGCAACTTGCGGCAACGAGTTTTTGGCTATATGGGCACGTAACTAAGTAAGGTGCCGGAAAAGTTGCCGCAACGTTACGCCAACGTAGAAAATATCCGCCTTTATGCCAAAGGCCCGTTGTAGAAACGTTGAGGCAACGTGTCTACAATGTTCTATACGTGCCTGTAACGTTTCTAGAACGTTTCCGGAACGTCTCTGATAAACCATGAATTTACCTGGGTTCTCTATTTACGTTGCAAGAACGTTGCCGGGACATTGCCAAAGTGACGTATAAAAATTAAATTAAAAAAATTAAAAGAGGGAGAATAGATAGGTTAATAGATATAAAATTTACCATATTAATTGTGTCATTCAGATGGTACTTCGCAATTTGGAACCCTGGTAGCAAAACCTTACGCACGCCCCAGATAGCACGACATGTTGTAGGGACGTTGCTCTGACAACCAAGCAACGTATTTCGTAAACGTTGTAGCAACGTGTTAGCAACGTTGAAAAAATGTTGAAATGTTCGCTTTTGTTGCAAAAAAACGTTGTAGAAACGGTGTAGTAACATGCCTACGACGTTCTACAACTTCGCTAGAACGTGCTTAAACCGTTTTTTGAAACGTCTTTGACAACTTCTGAAATTGCCTCAGTATATATTTCACGTTGTATGTACGTTGTCAGAAAATTGCTACGCAACTAACGAAGTTTAAAAATTAAAAATTAAAAATATTTAATTTTCGCCTCAAAGGTGATATATGAGATATATGAGAAGTGCAAATTGTGAAGTACAATCCGGAAGGTACAACCAAATAGGCCAATCTGATGTATATATTTTTATTTTTATAAATATCTGCCAATAAGTTTTGCAAGTTTTGTGGCAACGTTCTAGCGACGTGTTTGCAACGTGGAAAAGTGACACTTTGACAAGTTCTAAACACGTTTCAAAAGTAACGTTCTAGCAACGTGGCAGAACGTCTTGGCACGTTACGATGCCGTTTTTACAACGTCTCTTTTGCAACCAAAGCGGGAATTTCAACGATGTTGCAACGTTGCTAACACGTGGCTATAATTTTTACGAACAACGTTGCATGGTTGCCAGAGCAACGTTGCAGCAATGTCCCTACAAGGTGTCGTGCTAACTGGGTTGCGTTATAGTACATTACTGCTTCGGCAGAATTGTCCCTGGAAACACAGTCTGACGCACTCGCGATTGCGTCGAAAGTGCACGGTCTGCTTCACACTCTGACTAGGTTTCTGCTGCACGACGATTGCGGCAGACGAGTGCGGCAGGATTGCAGCAGAAGTGCAGCCGACAAGTGCGACTTAGGGGGATGACATAATGCACGCGAGTGCAGCAGAATTGCACCCGTATTGCGTACGACGATTGCGGTAGACGAGTGCGGCAGGATTGCAGCAGTCGTGCAACCGACAAGTGCGATTAAGGAGGATGAAATAATGCACTCGCGAGTGCAGCAGGATTGCACTCGAATTGCGTATAACGATTTCGCCAGACAAGTGCGGCAGGATTGCAGAAGACGTGCAGCTGACAAGTGTGATTAAGGGGGATGATGTAACATATTTGCGAGTGCATTAAGATATACTTCAAAAACGATCACACACCTCGTAGCTAAAAACCTCAGAACACCGAGATAGGTAACAAAAAAAAGAGCTCCAAAGATTTTTATCTCCCAGACGGCTTGTGCGCGGTCTCTTATAGTATTTACCACGCCAAACTAGTCGAGTGAGCCCAAAACTGATACGCTCGCCGCCTGGCGGCGGCGACTTATGTCCTATATGCTTTGCTTCCACCGGGTTTGTGGACTGCACGTCTGTTGCAACCCTGCCGCACTCATTTGTCGCAATCGACGTACGGAATTCGGGTGTAATTCTGCTGCACTTGCGAGTGCATTATTTCATCCTCCTTAGTAGCACTTGTCGGCTGCACGTCTGCTGCAATCCTGCCGCACTCGACTGCCGCAATCGTCGTACACATTTCCGGTGCAATTCTGCTGCTCTCGCGAGTGTATTATTTCATCCCCCTTAGTCGCACTTGTCGGCTGCACGTCTGCTGTAATCCTGCCGCACTCGTCGTACGCAATTAGGGTGCAGTTCTGCTGCACTCGCGAGTCCATTATTTCATCCCCCTTAATCGCACTTGTCGGCTGCATTTCTGCTGCAACCCCCTGCTAAAAAAGGTTCATTAAAATTGATTAAGCAAAGTTGAATTAAAATAAATGGTAATTTTTAATTAATAAAAGGAAAATTTAAATTAATAAGGAACAAAGTCTATTAAAGTCGATTAAAAAACATTAAAATAAGTTATTGAACAGTTATTAAAATACACTCATTAATAAGGAACAAAGTATATTAAAGTCAATTAAAAAATATTAAAATAAGTTATTAAACGGTTATTAAAATACATTAATTTATCCAACACCAGGATTATATCACAATGAGTGGTCTAAATGATAATTCAGAATTACATTTGAAATCGATAGCGAATCACTTTATCGATTATTTTCAATTATTTTAAATTGGTTTTAATCGAATTTACAGTAGGCTTAACCCTAATCAATTTCTATCGCCAATTTGTAAATTCAAGTCAATTAATTTGAATTTAAGTCAATATATTTGTTTCTGTTTCAATCGTTTTGAATATTCTTTTTTCGTTTTCCTGTTTCAATTATTTTTTATTGATTTTAATAGTATTTACAGCAGGTTTGACCCAAATCAATTTCATCGTCAATTTGTAAATTCAAATCAATTAATTTGAATTTAAGTCAATAAATTTATATCTGTTTCAATCGCTTTGAATGTTATTTTTTTCGTTTTTCCTTGTTCCAATTATTTTTAATTGATTTTAATAGTATTTACTGTAGGCTTGACCCTAATAAATTTCTATCGCTAATTTGTAAGATCAAGTCAATTAATTTGAATTTAAGTCAATAAATTTATTTCTGTTTCAATCATTTTGAATGTTCTTTTTTTCGTTTGTTTCAATTATTTTTTATTGATTTTAATAATATTTACAGTAGGCTTAACCCTAATCAATTTCTTTCGCCAATTTGTAAATTTAAGTCAATTAATTTGAATATAAGTCAATAAATTTACTTCTGTTTCAATCATTTTGAATGGAACTCCCAATCACGAAAAGGCGGAATCGACTTAGATACCAAATATTGATATTAATTTGAATCATTTTTTATTAGATTAAATTGATTCTTCTCATTTTCAATCAATTTTAATCTTGCCTCAAAACTAAGATGATTCTAATCAATTTCTATTGTTAATTTATAAATTCTAGTCAACCGTTTTGAATTTATGGTAATAAAGTGACTTCTTTTGTAATGAATTTGAATCGAATTAGTCACTACATAAGATGCTATAGATTTTAATGGTCAATCCAATTGCATCCACTATAGTTTTATAATGATTTTACTGAATTTACATTTTATAATAAAATATTATTTGATTTGCTCTGAAATGCTTAGGTCTATCCGAACTTAATTTTAGTATAAATTTTAATATCTCTTTACTATTATTATAATTTCTCAGTTTTTCTCAGTCAGTAATATCGAGTCTTCAAATACTTTATGTTTTTCTACGTAAACGTTTACTATATTTTTAGAAGAGGATTTAGATGCATACAGAAAATCTTTTATATCAAAATAAATTAAGTTTTATTAATTTTGTTTTTAACAATGTTTCTGCAGACAATATGATGTACATAATTGTATACACTCATCAGTACGACTTGATAGATCAATAAGTAATTAAGTAATTACTGCTCATGAAATAAATAGTATTAAATACTTTACATTGATGGTAATGAAATAAATAGTAATAAATACTTTAAATTAATTGTAATGAAATAAATAGTAATAAATACTTAAAATTAATGAAAATAATATGATTATTTCTAAATTATACAAGTAATGGATCCTCGTCTACATTCTCAGTCGAATCGCTCAATGATTCTAGATCTGAAACAGCTGGACTTAGTATTTCAGTTTTGTCATCATCATCTTGATTTGTTACATTTAGAAATAAAATACTTTTCTGTTCAGATATCCTTGAATTTGATTCATAATTCGATAATCCCCCCTCTTCAGTTTGCTTTATTATATCTTCAGAATAAGCTTCATTTTCTATCCATTCATCTCTTTCTTCAACCTCTTGACTATCCTCATGCGCAACCTCTTCGACAATATCTTCTTTCTGTTCATTTTTGCCTTTCCCTTTCTTTTCTTTACCTACATCTTTTTCTCCGCTGGCAATCTTCGATTGGCTCTTTTTATAATAGGCACATTTCTGCGAGCAGTATTTATCAAACTTTAGAATTTCTTCTAAAATAATACCACCTTTTTCAGGTGTAGTATACATATTTTTCAACTAGTAGTTGTAAAAATCTATAAAAAAATTATCATAAATTTGAATACTTATTGATTTCTATTAAGGAGTTACACCACTTTGACCCCCCCCCCCCTCCATATTTAATGCTTTTTCGGTTTCTTTTTTGAATGCAAAGTTTTTTTATGTACAGTATTTTATTATATAGATATTGAAGCAGAAAATGATTTTTTATTTTATTGTTATACTACAAAATGGCCACTTGACAGCTGATGGCCGGGGCTACCTCAAAAATAAACAACCAACATTAAAAAAAATGGAAAAAAAATCTACTTATAATTCGTTTTGGACATTATTCTTTGAATGTTTATACGCCATTTTAATATAAAAAATTTTTTTTAAAAAAATTTTCATGAAGGTAAAATACCTTTATGTGAATAATAATACCTTGGCACGCTTGAAGTTTGGTTTGATGGAGTTGGTTCCGTTCCATTTCCTTTCTACGTTTCTCTTTTTCAGCCTCTGTTTCACCTTTTTAAAATTTTTTAACTGTTCTATTGCTACATTTACCAGATTTAGTTGAGGTCATCAACACCTTCTTTCAACGTTTCTTCATCAAGCCAAACATTTCTGCCGATATGAACCTATGCATAACAACAACATTCGGTTTACTACATATAATTGAGTGGGTGCAGTATAATATTAAAGACTTAAGTAAACTTTTAATATTTTAAGGTTTTATGAATTTTCCATTTAAATTTATAATTAATATACAACATCTCTCTGGTTAAAAAAGCGGGTGCTACACTCCGTTCACATAGAGTGGAATGTTCCGGACGGAAGCCTATTTGAGATCGACAAGGACGACCGATATCTACTGTCTTTTTTACTCTCAAAGGGAAGGTATACTCTATGTGAACATCAGTTTGAGACCACGGAATCAAATTCCGGAGAATACGGGATTGATTGTTTTTTTTTTGGTTTTAACATATTGTATCATAACATGAATAATTTAGTACAAATATATTTTAGAGTTGTAAGTTATCTACCTTCTTGCACAATAATTTTTTAATTAGTTGTCTTTGTTCGTGTGTTATATGCAAAAAATGAATTTTGTTGAAAAGATTATATCTTTAAGGTTAATAATGAAAATTAAATAAAAAATTTGTGGTAATTACTAAAATGAGAAGGGATTATTCCGTAAAGTAATTATATTCATTTATTTCTTTCATTGAAAAATATAGTTTATAACAAATAATCCAGAATTTTGATCTGGTTGTATAATCTGAAACAATCCGAATCAATCTAGAATTTTAACTAGGGCTATAAAGATTTAAAATTAAAAATGTTTATTTTACCCTTTTATCCGATTCTCTGAGATAGCCTACTTTCACGTAATTTCTATTAACATGCATTTCTACTTCATTTGCTGTTCCAACGACCTGTTGTTGTATGGCTGTAGAAAATAATTTTTATTTAAAAGCGAGCGTGTTGTATAAATGCAAATACATTATTGGAAATTGTATAAGCAAAAGCATGAAATATTTTATTGTATACTCCAGAAGTATCATTAAAAATACACACGTACAACCTGGTAGAAAAGTGAAGTAATTTAAAGGAAATTTAAAGGCTATAACAAAGGTTACGATGTATTTTTTATGTATTTTTCAGAAATGTCTTTTAGCTTTATAAAAAAAAAAAATTTATTAAAAATATAGACGAAAAAGTCAGTTGAGTATTTTTAATTTACTTTATATTTATTTTACTTTAAATCTCTATTTCGTTAAAACTTTGACCAGTTAAAATACTTAATTTTCTACCAGGGAATATACTAAGTAATAAGTTGTGATCATAAAAAATCGAGATTCCCGAACCGTTTCGTATTCACCAGAAGATTTGCTCGGTTGAGTATGCTCATAATTAAAGTAAAATAACTGAATTGATTAATTAATAATTACTTATTAATTAAGCATTTCAATACATGTAATGCATACAATCGTTATACCATTAATAGTACATTATGCATTAAGGGAGTAAAGTGGGCAATGTACGCACTGTGTGACGTTGCCGACCGAGCGAAGCGAGGTCGGCATTTCACACAGTGCATGCTTGCCTACTGTACTCCAGAGGTGCGTATACTACTTTTCACCACACCCCCGTAAAGAAATGACTGTACGCATCTCAGCAGGCCGTACAGTACCCCATGCTCTGCCTAGAAGTAAAGTGACTTGTGTACGCGCGACGCGCTGCTTTACCGCTCGAGACGCAGTCGAGAGCGGAAAAAGGCGCATCGCGCATGCGCAAGTCACTTTATTCCCTAGGCAGTCCATGCGGTACTGTACGGCCTGCTGAGAGGGCGTACAGTCAGCACTTTACGCGCAGTGTGGTGAAAAAAGTATTATTAGGATTTATAATTAATACATTGAGTTGCTTAAACATGTATATTACACAATAGCTTATTATTATTATTATTATTATTAACCAGGTACAATGTACCTTGATGCTTTACATTAGGGCAAGCATCAAGGATCGCAGGAGGTAGTTTAACTACCTGTACACGACCCTAGTTACAAAAACTTAACAATTATGTGTAATTAAAATTAATATTATTTAATATTAATTAAATTACTGTATAAAAATAACTTACAACTAAATACTTATAAACTATTAACGTTATTAAACTAAATCTCTTAATTGTACATTCAATATCACCCATTTTTTTATTTTGATTTTTATATTTTCCTTACTATGCTTGATATTTTTGAGTTCGTTTGGTAATTGGTTAAAATATTTGGTAGCATTATATATATTACTTTTTTTCCCTATTTCAAGATTGATTTCAGGTAGTTCTAGGTTTTTGTTCCTAGTTTTGCTTTTTGATTTTATAAACTTTTCTCTAAGCAAATTGTAATTATTTAATAATGTTTGTAGAACATAAATTTTTTTAACTTTTAAAATAGAATCCATCTGTCTTTTTGAGTTACTTCTTATTATCTTTATTAATCTATTCTGCAGTTGGTATAGTGGTTTCATAGCATTATAATACGCTGAACCCCATACTAAAATTCCATAACTAGCCAGACTGTTAAACAAACCATAATATATGATAACTAGAGAATGTTTGTCCATTACTTTATTTAATTTAGCAAATAAATAAACAAGGTATTTAGTGCGTTGTACAACACTTTGTATATGTTCTTTCCATTTCATATTCATGTCAATAGTAACCCCTAAATATTTGCAACTTTGTACTCTTCTTAACGATTTATCTTGTATTCTTATTTCTACATTATTTGGTATTTTATCATTATAGTTTACGAACGTTATATAAACTGTTTTGTCAACGTTTAATGCCAGTTGATTGATTGCTAACCATTCATTCACTGCATACAAATGATTGTTCATTAAGTTTATAGCTTTTTCCCAATTTTCTGCCATACATAGTATGACGGTATCATCAGCATATGAGTTGATAAAACCGTCTGGCATTAAATCAAAAATATCATTAATATATATAATAAATAATAGTGGTCCTAGAATGGTGCCTTGTGGTACACCCGATTTTACAATTAGTGTGTCACTTCTAGTATTCTTGATTTTGACTATTTGTTTTCTATTATAAAGATAGCTTTTTATCAATTGCAGAGCAATGCCCCTTATGCCATATTTCTCTAGTTTTTCAATTAATATTGCGTGATCAACTGTGTCAAATGCTTTTGCAAGATCTAAGAAAGTTGCTATAATGGGTTTACTTTGATCTAGAGCTTTATATATAAATTCTGTTACCTTATCTAATGCCTGTGTCGTACCTATTCCTTTTCTAAATCCAAATTGCCTATTTGAGATAATTTTATATTTATCAAGAAAATTAAGCAATCTACTATGTAAAATTTTTTCAAAAATTTTTGCAAAGTTTGATATTAGTGAGATTGGTCTATAATTAGTAGCTTTTGTTGTTTCACCAGATTTGTAAATCGGTATAATTTCAGCACATTTAAAATGGTTTGGACATATTCCGGTTTTTATGCTTAGGTTAATTATATTAGTTAACGGCTCTCGTATGTAATTACACATTCTTTTAATTACGTAAGCATTTATATTATCTATACCCCCTGTTTTGTTTTTAAGATATGAGATTGTTTTGGTTACTTCCTCTACGTCTGTTGGTGCTAGGAAAATTGATTTGACATTATTCTTAATCTTATTTTTTTTTGGATTTATTGTCTTTTTTAATAATATTTTTTGTAATGTTTGTACCAACGGAATTGAAAAATTCGTTAAAATGGTTGGCAATATCCGAGCTATTATTAATTATATTATTGCCTTCTATCAATTTATCTACTTCTTTTTCTTTTCGGTTTTGTATACCAATTTTGTCTTTTGTATACTTCCAGAGCTTTCTACTATCTGAACTTATACTTTCTACCTTACTTTTCTCATATTTAAATTTCGTATATTCAATTAGATTATGTAGTTTGTTAGCGTAATCAGTGTACTTTTTCTTTAGTACTAGATTATTTGGATCTTTTCTCCATATTTTAAATAGTTTCTCTTTAACGTTACATGATTTTATCAGTCCCTGGGTTATCCAAGTTGATCTCGCTTTACTTCTTGTATTGTTTTTTTTATTTTTAGTAGATTTTTGGATGTTAATCTTAACTTTTTCTAATAAGTTATTGAAATATACGTTAACGTCATCCGATTTAGTATTATTCCAATTTGTTTGTATGCATAACTTTTCTAATTTTTTATAATCAATGTAGCTGGTCATCTTATTCATATTTACATCTCTAGTTTTTATCTCATTATTAATTTGTACGAATAAAGGGTAGTGATCTGTAATATTGTACATAATCTTATGTGCTTGTACTTGTATATTTTTGGCTTTAATAAAAAAATTATCTATACAGGTTCCTCCCCCTATATCATTACTTCTAGTAATTGAACGAAAATATGGTAAATACTCATTTTCTAGATAATTGTTTAGATATTCTATATCCTCTTTTCCTGAACTTAATATATCGATATTAAAATCTCCAATAATAAAATGATTTTGTACTTTCTTATTCTCTAATATATATATATTTAATTTTTCAATAAACATTCGCTTTTGCACATCATGAGATCTATATAATGCACTAATTTTTATTAAACTATTATCACTTTGTTTTAAAACTATACTGACAATGTTTAGTACACTATCAGGTTCTATACAAACCTCATATTGTAGACCTTTTTTTATGTATATCACAACACCATCATTTTGATTGATTTTACCATAGTTATAGTGCATGTCAAAACCATCCAAGCTTAAATCAGAAGGGCACTTTAGTTGCCACGTTTCAGTACATATTATTATATTTGGCTTAATTAATAAGCTTTGTACCAGAATCATTAATTTATTTACATTGCAATTCAAACTTCTAATATTGACATGCATTATATTTAGACTATTATTATTAACAACATTATTATTAAAGTTTTCTATAGTATCATGTATGAATTCCGCTTTGAATTCATAACTAGAATCACTCCTTGTAATTATGTCTTGTGTTTGTTGTGCCGAAGGTTTTTGAACTCCCGCGTCTTCTTGATTCGTATCTTCCATCTTCTTATGTTTTACTGTTCGTCGATAATGTAGTTAACTTTACTTTGATTAATCTTGTAAGTTAGATATTAAACTTTGTGCTTCAGCTGTTAAGTCTTGTGTGTTAGATGTTGCTGTAGATTTTTCCTGTGTGTTAGTTGCTGTTATAACAATGTGATTTTGAATATTAATTGAGCCATTGTATCCTAAAAATTTAGGTACTACTGGCTCTATTGGATATTCTGTTTTTCTTGTTATTTTTTTTATAAGATTTTTTAGGTATACACATTTTTCTGTATCTGTAACTATATGATTAGTGTCTCTTTGTGTGTTGTACTTTGTGTTAAAAAACGTGCAATTGGAACATTTTATTTGATTTACTGGTCTGCAATCTTTTGTTGCATGTTTTCCTGCACATCTTAAGCATGCTAGTTCATTCCTACACTTTTTTGCACTATGCCCTATCCTACCACATTTGGAACAAGGGTTTATGTTGAGATCATCTAATACTCTACAGCACTGATGACCTATGAAAATTTTACTATTGTTTTTCCTAATAACAGAATAAGTGTCTGGAGTAGCTTCCAATATTGCACCAAAAGTCTTACTGTTATTGTTTTTATATACATGTATCACTGTACAGAAATGATCACTGTTTGGAAAGTTCCTTTCATTAATGTCTGCTTCCATTTCTTCTATATTTAGTTCACTTTCAATTCCAATGATTTTTAATCTTGGGTTTTTCAAATCTTCTTGTTCTATTGTATATTCATTACCTATTTTTTCCACCAATTTTTCTTGCACTTTTTCTGCATTACCTTTATCAGTACATTTGATAGTCATAGTACCATCCTCATTTTCCTGAATTCTTCTAATTGGTAAGATTATTTCATTTTGTAATTTATTCAGAACAACTTTTTGTAACTTCTTTTTTCCTTTGTGATTTTTGGCAGTGACTATTATGTTAGGAACTCGCTCTTTATACTTTTGGTTTGATTTGGTGACATCCGCAAAAGTTGCAGACTTTATTTTTTCGTTGTTTTTTTCTTTTAATTGTTCTTTAACACATTCGTATGCTTCTTTTAAGATGGTGTTTTTGTCTTGCATTTCGTTTACAAGTTTTCTCAACAGGATAATTTCAGCTTGTAGATTTGTAAATTCATCTTCCTCATGTCCACATATAGTAAGATTGTTTCTTTCAATATTTTTTTCTGCTACTGTTATAGAAACATTTTTTAATATTTCACTCTGTGCTCTTTCTTTTTCATGCAATTTAATAGAAGCGATTATATTTTTTGCCGTAATACTTAATTTTCCGTCACTATCACTGTCTTTGTAGGTTAGGTCCAACTTATCATGATTTGGGCAAACAACTAATACTTTTCCTAAATGGTATACTCCTTTTTTTCTTTTGAAGTCAGATTTGTGATATACGTTTTCACATATAACACACACAACAACTCCAACTTTAGCGTTTGGGTGACAATTAAAGACTATGTCATCGTCTTCGGACGAAGGAGACCCTTCCTCCGCCATTACTTGACGACTTTATTGGACATTACATTTATTTAATAAACAAAAGAATTCAATTATCTACTATAAAACGTCATTATCCACTACATAACGATTTTAGCAATACATTGCGTGAGTAATCCAGTGATTTAAAAGTATTAATATTTTTCAAATATTTTAACACTTTACATTGCTACAATTTTTTCCCGATTGGCACGATTGCTTGCTAAATGAAGATGATAAGTATGTACGAAACTCTTATGACTAAAAGTTACTATGTTTACGTATGAATGTATACGAAGATAAGAATGCATTTTGTGTTGTGCCCTCCACATACCTAAATGATTATAAATAATATAATATTACAGATTCTACAGAACTTTTGACTTTTAGGGTACTACATATTTTCTGTGAATGAAAAAATCTGTGAATTTAACAAGCTAATATCCATAAAAAAAAAATTTCTTGTGATGTAAATATTATAGAGCATCCATACACTAATTTTAGTTACATTACCATAGTTTGTTCTTGCATAAAAAAATGAAAAATATGTGATTTTTCAAAGATTTGCATAAGAAACCAGTAAACGTTTTCTTCCTTTTCATGCTTGTAAAAAAGTCTTTAAGATACGTAGTGAAACTATTTTTATGTATTTTTCTCCTACCCTACACTTATGAAATACAAGTTATGAAAATGTTAAACCTAAAGAGAAAAACTGATTTTGAAGAAAATTAATTTTTTTACATATTACCATTTAAAAGAAAAGTATATTCTTTTTTGAAAATGTTGTGTGGGTATAAATTAGTCTTTCAAAAAAGAATCATAGCGTACTTAGATACATAGGTAAGCCGCTTTTGCAAGAAAGTTATGAGGCTCTATAAAAATGGAACTTGGTGTGCCTCTCGTTTCAAAAATCGTTATTTTTGACTGGCACATTGCAAACATACAAACTTGATTAAACCCATTGCTCATTTTACTCCAGATCATTTCTTAAGATATACCATCCTGCTTAAAGACATTTTTTAATCAAAATATTAAAAAAAAAAAAAATTAACGAAATTGATTAGCCTTCTTTCTTGTTAACTTTTTATAGCAAAAATGTATGCAATGGATTCATTATTATTTTATTATTATTTATGGTTATTAACATCTTAAAAAGCTCCTTTAAAAATTGTGCTTTTAAAAAATTAATGCTTTAATTAAAACAAAAGTCAAAAGTTATGTAGAATCTAACATAATATACCATAGTTCAGGCACCAGGTAAGGTTCCGTAGTCGTTTTAGTTCCACGGTCTGCTCCAAGGTTTTTTTTATGTATTTTGGTTCACTGAACACGAATTTCGAGGGTAATTTCCCGGAAAATGTTAAGAAAATGGTTTTTCACGAATTTCCCGGAGAACTCGGAAAATTTCCACTTTTTTTTGCTCATAAATATTTTTTTCGTTTTTTTTACGCAATTTTACGAAGAAAATGATTATAACAATTTTTCTGAAAATACGTTGTTGTTGAGTAAAAAATCATTAAAGTTTTAAAAAATGCCATTTTTGCTGTTTTTAGGGTTATATCACACTAACATATCTTAATCTTATTTAATCTAATTAGGCCAAAATTATCCTTTATTAAGTGTACTTTTACCATAAAAAAATTTGTTTTAAAAATTATTAATGGAGCGTCGTTTTCCGATCATTACTTTAGTGATTATTTAAGGCAGGCGTATGAGCTTCCGCTGCATCACGTCGCGTCGCTCGGCCGTCTGAGCCCATACCCCTGCCTTAAATAATCACTAAAAGTAATGATCGGAAAATGACGCTCCATTCATAATTTTTAAAACAAATTTTTTTATGGTAAAAGTACACTTAATACAGGATAATTTTGGCCTAATTAGATTAAATAAGATTAAGATGTGTTAGCGTGGTATAACCCTGAAAACCTCAAAAATGGCATTTTTTTTAAACTTTAATGAACTTTTACTCAACAACAACGCATTTTCAGAAAAATTGTTATAATCATTTTGTTCGTAAAATTGCGTGAAAAACACGAAAAAAATATTTTCAGAGCAAAAAAGGTGGGCCGAGTTTTCCGGGAAATTCGTATAAAACGATTTTCTTAACATTTTCCGGGAAATTACCCTCGAAATTCGTGTTCAACGGACCAAAATACATAAGAAAAACCTTGGTGTAGACCGTGGAACTAAAACGGCTACGGAACCTTACCTGGCGCTCGGACTACCATACGTAATAAATTTTATCATGCGCCAAAGGAAAACCTCAAACCCCCGTGCAACACCTGATTAAAATTGATTCATTTTTGCAATTTCGCTTTGAATTCAATTAAAATCGATTCAAATTCAAAAGATTTTAATTGATTTTCATACGTAAATCGGTAAATTACTCAATTTTAACAGGAACTTTCTATAAACCTCCTTAATCTTGGTATCAGCAAATCTTTCAACATGCATAGAAAATTAAATAAAGAAGTTGCTACAAATGCACACACAGCCAATATTATGTGTTACCAAATGAGAGGACAGGACATATATGTCAATGATGCCGTTGATTTCAAGACTTTCTGCAATATGAAGATTCTCTGAAATGTTTCTATTATAAATTATTAATAGCATGAACAAGTAAAATTATAATTCGTTTCTATTGAAGCCATCAACTCCAAGGAGCTTACGTATACTCGATTCCACTCAAACTAATCTAATAATAAGGTTTAATTGGCATTAATCTTAGCACAATTTAGTATTCAAATAATAAACGACTAATATTATACAAAAAGTTTTGTTGATCAAAAAGCCCTAAAGCGTTCCGAAAATGTTTGCTTACCAATTTTGTCTAAGAATGTAACCCTTACGTCAAAAGACATGATTTATCCAGATCAAATAAGATAGTTAATATCTGTTCACAAATAAATTATTTATATTATAGATATAAATATAATAATATATATCTAAAATTTGTATGTACACAATTTACTTATCTATCTAGTAATTTAGCATAATTATTCTCTTTAGCATTATTTCTGAAGATCATTTATCTAGATAACTGTTAATTAAGATATAAATAGCGAAAGATAATAAAATACCCAGATTAATTTTGCATGTAGTGCTACCCTCTGAAACGAGTTCTTACCGCGCTTTGTTACAAATCAGTGTTGGGGTATGCTCGTTTTTTAACAAAGATTAATGTTTTATCAATAACTTAATTAATAGATTGAAATTAACGTACTTTTTTTTAGTTTTGCATCGTCAATCATATACTGCTGTATCTCGTCATTGCGTTTTTGAATGGATTCTGCCTTTTTCTTAGCCTCAGCCAGTTCTTCCTTTAATTTTTTCATTTTTTTTGTTAATTTATCATTTTCATTTTTCAATTCTTTAATTGTCTTTTTCGACTTCTCCATCTCTTCTTTACACTCTTTTTGACAGTAAACTTTTATATCATGTATCTAAAAAAATCAATGTTAAATTATTATTTGTCGCTTGTTTGTAAAAATATAACGTATATATTTATATAATGTTACGAATAATTATCAAATAAAAAAATATATAATTCGAACCATTTCAACGAAATCTAGCATCTAACACGCAGAAAAATTTGATTTTAAATTTAAAGCTATTTTTATGGTCGTTAAGTGTAGATTTAATTTTCACTATATTAAAGAATATACAATAAGAAAATAAATGAAAATCTTTTTCGTATCAACGAAAACAAAATCAATGAAAATCAATTAAATTTAATCGATTTTTATGAATTTCAATACTCCCTAGAGTAAAATTATGAGTGTTAACCGGTCGTCTTTTACAAAAAGCAGGCTGCAAAATGTTAAGTAATGTTTAAATATATATATATGTACATACTGGTTTTGCTTTTGCTTTATTTCCCTTACACACGATTGTTTGTCTGTTCTCCACACTATTCGTCAATTTTCCATCATTTTCCTTGTTTCCCGTATCTCTGCTCTTTTCAATACTCTGATCTATCTTTGAGGTAATATCAGTTTCCATATTGGCATTTTCTTCGCTTATCTTTGTTGCTTCCTCAGTAGTGGAAATCTGTACGCCAATTGCTGGGTTACTATCGCTTTCGTCAATGCTCATGACAGTCTTTGTTATAGAGAAAATGTATTATTTATAATATACTCAATACGGGGCGATTAATTGGCAATGTTTGAATACAAAAAATATTCAAACTTATTCCTTATTTAACAATAATACAGATATTGAACTTGTACAAAATGCAAAACGCAAACACTTTTCATGTGAAAAGGATTAAATATAGCAACTACTCTCTCTTCATAGTTAAATATAAAGAAAAAAGAATGCTTTGGAGGCAAACTCAGCAAACTCACGCCAGCGGTAAAAGCTTATTTCTCGCCCTTGGTACACAATACACTATCACACACTATTCATCATCAAGTTGTGCGTAAAATCGCTTTTGCAGGAAGTTTATTTTACACCCTTGTTGCTTAATATACTATTATTCCACACTTGACCAATATGGCTACTTTTTGCCCTTGAAAATCGGAGCAAAAGTAGCGTATATTTCCCGTAAACCAGATTTGCGGGGCAAAAGTAAAATTTGCGAGGCAAAAGAAAAATTGACATTTTATTTATTTTAAATTTTTTTTTACAATGTCATTCGTTTTATAATAAACTGATATACATCTAATGATTTTTTATAAAAAATAAAGAAATTGTAAATAAAATAAACAAAATTGTTTACAAAATAAACAAAATCTTTATATAGATATTTTACATTTGAGGGCGTGTGTACGCATTCTTCTAGATCAACCTAGAAAAATATACAAAAACGCGTCGGCCCCGCTTTTCAGGGTCAATAAGTGGCCACTGTCGAGAGTGGAATAAAATACTATATGCAACACGGGACGAAACTAGATTTTACCCTTGGGTAATTGCTGCCCTCGCAGAATCACACTCAGTATCACACTTTCAGAATCACATACAGTAAATAACTTGAGCAAGTGAGATTAACAAAATTTAAATAGTTTTATCCACATATATATTTCAAGTATTTTAAGCCCTGGTAGACCTAATATTCTGCATAGGAAAATATATTGTATGAAGATACCCGAATTGTTATCCCCTGGGTTCTACAATAGAAGGTTAAAGGATAAAGTTCAGATTTATATATATATGTTACAGGTTAGCAATGTTAATCAAATACGTTATGTTTTCTGAATAATAAGGCCTATGGTACAAAACTACGGGTGTTTCTTTCCTCATATATCATATACGTATCATCTCGCATATAGGTTCATGGTAATCCTTGTAACAATAATATAGATAATAAACTCCTTTCCTTCATCAGAACATTGCAATTCAAAGTAATAACGAAATTAAACAGAATAACATTATTTTGTATTACTGTTTGTCGGATTATGCTTCGAATACTCTTTTAAAAAACTTATTACTAACTTACTCATTATTAATAAAAATACAAATAATAATAAAACCTTTGCTATATCGCCATTTTCTTCTGTCACGTTTGTTCTCTCTTCAGTAAACTCCGTAGAATTAATCATCTTTTCAAGCGCGTCGCGTTTCATGTTCAATAAAGTAGCGTATTTCTTCAAGTTATCGCTCTAGAAATTATAAATATCAATAATCATGCAGCTAGGATAAGTGTGTCAATTACTGTGCCCTTTTATGCAACTGCGTGAATTCTCATTAAGATAAACTATTTTGTAAATCTTATTTCTACTTCTGAAGTCGCTTAAGTGAAAAATACATTGATATGACTTCTACTCGTACATATTTATTTTTTAAACATAAATGTTAAATTAATATCAAGCTAGGAATTAATAAGTTCAAAAAACATCTGCGTTAATTAACTGGGTTCATTTACTGTCTCGCTAAGTAATATATTCTGCAAGCAGTATACTGAACTAGATATTATTGTTGAAGTACTTTTTTACGAAAGAAAACTGTAATTTATAAATATAAAATTATATCAAATTTACGTCTAATCTGCATTAAAAAGTCATTTTAGATCATTATGGTTGATTCTCTTGATTGTTTACTGGATTAGGTTAGGTTGGTGTGCACGGACACAGCAATTGGCACAGGTGAAAAAGCCTAATGTATTACTTACTGAAATAAAATTATAATAAAGTATTATTTTCTAAATTTAAAAAATTTTATTATGAAGTACTGTTTATTCCAGATACAAAAGACCAGTTATATTATATTATTATTTAATAGTTTTGCGGTCAACTAACTATGCGTGAAAATGATTTTGATTAGGATCCAATAAGAACAATTCAAACTTAATCAATTTAAATCAATTCTGACTATTTCTGAATTCTTTAAAAAGTACTTTCAATGAAAAATAAAAGCTTTAACTTTTGATACATATCTGTAAAACATGAAAAATAGTTTGAAGTCGTTTTACTTGACAGTCTCAACTATCCGTGTAAAAATGACAAATTAAATGCAATAATTTTATACAATTGTGTATTACATTTAATTAAAATCAATTACATTTCATCGATTCTAATTGTAATACATATGTTATTTAATTAAAATCGATTGCAATTTATTGATTTTAATCGTTTTTATGAAATATATAATTAATAAAATAATGCAGTATAACTATTATTTGATACACATTTCTTTGTCGGAAAATCAAGGCAAGAAATCAAAATAAAAAAATTTGGCAAAAATTAGTTAATTAATTTTGGCATTAATAATTTCGCCAAACTTTCACAAATGCACAACAAAACTTTGACATGACTGTTGAACATTTTATAAATTTTAGTCAAAACGTTATACCAAAGTTTATTGGCAGGAATGCGCGATAATATTTGATAATGTAAAAATCAGGTCAAAGTTTAACAAAATTTATTATGCTAAATTTATTATGCCAAACTTCAGTAAATTTAATTTTCAAAGTTTTCAGGGAACCCTTCGTATTGCAAAAGTTTAATAGCTTATAAAATATACAAATTCATACTTTTTTCCCAAAGGGATGCAGGATACGTTACGCGAAGAAATACCTTATTATTTTCTTTCTCTGCTGTTACTTTCTCTGATATCGGAGAATGTTTAGGCTTCAGTTCATCAGCACTCATATCGGATGCACTAGTTGCCGATAGTAAATATTGTAAAGGTGGCACCTTCGCTCTTTTTTTACTTTCAATTAAAGCAGTCAACTTCTCATTGGAATCTGAAAATGTATTTTTCATTATTATTATTAAAAAAACATAGTATAATAGAAAAACATACTATTGTATCAACAAGAGAGAGAGAGAGAGAGAGAGAGAGAGAGAGAGAGAGAGAGAGAGAGAGAGAGAGAGAGAGAGAGAGAGAGAGAGAGAGAGAGAAAGAGAGAGAGAGAGACTATACTTTGCGACTCACTTAATAACATTTGTTCAACACAGCCTGTACCTATGAATTATACTCTCTTCCTGGATATACATATATGTAATATATATTTCACAGAAACACGCACCTGCCATGAAAATTATAGTAGCCTTGTGCCTTTCCACATTTGTGTTGCACTGGATACTTTTTATTTTTTTGGAATGTTCTTCCTTTGAAGTATACATGATTTTCGAAACTGGTACTCTCACTTTCAAATCCATAAAAGGCTGTTCCACAACTTTGACGTAGGCATACTCCATGATTAACCTCGCGTATATATATAATAACCTATAAATTTATATAGCTTAAAATTTTATATACTTGATAGTTAAAAGAAAGGTGAAAATAAAAAAGCTACAGAGAATAAGCAAAATTATGAAATTTAATGTTAAAATTAACTCAAACCAATATATATGTTAATTGGAGAATATAGTGTTTTTATATTTTTCTCTAGCAGTATATTTATTAATCGACTGTTGCAAGAATACAATTAGCACTCACATGCATGCAGTTAAACGAATTCGATGCAAAACCTTAAGTGCACATGTGAGTTTCGGCTGAAAAACACGCATGCCATACACGGCCGAGATTCGTCTTAAGACAAAGAACAGCGCAAAGTCAAGGTTCATTTCTATGTATATTGGACGCTTGTAAATCACCGCCATTTATATACAGTTCTATTATATTTTAATTGATCCATATATGGCGGTGATTTGTAAAGGTCCGACAGAACACACTTGTATTTTTACACCCTAATACTTGTACACATGGAGTATAAATAAACGTGGAACATAATCTAACATGTATAATAATAGCCAATTTTTGACGATGCACTGTATTATTATTTCTTTCAATTAATTATATACTTATATTTGCGTATATATATATATATATATATATATATATATATATATATATATATATATATATATATATATATATATATATATATATATATATATATATATATATATATATATATATATATATATATATATCATATCAGCAATAATTGTAGAAAATAAAAAAAAAGACAAAAATCCTAAAGATTTTTCAAAAAAAGTGTGCAATTATTTAATAGATGATAAAAATATTCAAACTAAATATGTGAAATCAATTAATGATAATGAATTATTGATTAAAAGCTTGGACGAAAGAAGTGCTAAAACTACTTTTGATGTTTTAACAAAAAAGTTATCTAATAATTATAATGTTGTGTATGAAAAAATAGAATCGCCAAAGATGAAAATAGTTGGAGTGGATCCCACACAAATGAACCAAGATGAACTCGAAAATGATATAAATCAAAGAAATTTTAGTGAATATCAAGACAAATGTAAGATATTACACATAAATGAAATTACGACTACTAACAAGTTAAGCCTAATAATAGAAGTACCAAGAGATTTATACAAACGTATAAGAGACAACCAAAATAAAATTTTTATTGGTTATCAAAGTTGCAGAGTCTGGGATTTAATAAATATCAAGCCCTGCAATAAGTGTGGAAGATTTGGGCATAATCCTCGTAACTGTGAAAATGAGCTTTGTTGCATAAATTGTGCTGGAACACACATATCTTCACAATGTGATAACCTGTCCAATAAAGTATGTATCAATTGTTTTTATAGCAATACTAAATATAAAACAAATTTAGAGGTTAACCATGTAGTTAATGATACGGAAAAATGTATAATATTTAAGAAAAAACTTAATAGATACATAAGTATGACAGATTATCCTATGAATCCTACTATACCAAGATACATGGGTAATGTAGAAAATTACAAAAAAAACACTACGACAATGAACTCAACTAAACCAAGAATGAAGAGTGCAATACTCAGCAAAAATGCAACGCTTAGCAAGAATGCACCACTCAGCACTAGTATACTATCATTAACAAGCCCAAGCACAAGCAGAAATAAAAGTAAATAATGGAGCAACATCTAAATCTCATAGAAGAATTCCAAAAAGAAGTAATTCAAGAGGAAATATCATATCTTGATCTAAAAACTCTTAATAAAAATTTGAATATAAAAGACAGCCTTATACTGTATGTTAATATTAGAAGTCTAAATGCTAACTATACAAAATTAGAAATTTTTATTAAGAGCTTGAGGATCAAACCTTATATAATTGTATGCTCAGAAACATGGTGCTTACATAACTGTCAATATTTTGCTATACAAGGTTATAATTTATATTATAATAATAGCAAAATAAATCAAAATGATGGAGTAGTTGTATATATAAAAGATTGCGTAACAGAAATAACCGAAACAATTGAAATTGGTAAATTGAAAATATTAAATACAAGAATAACACTAAATAGAGGTATTTCTCTTGAAATATCAACATTATATAGATGTCATAATCTATCATGTACTGAACTCATTTCCAACTTAAAATCATATATGAACGGCAAAAAAAATATAAAAAATCATTTAATTATTGGTGATTTTAACATTGACATTATGAAAGAAGATCATAACAGTCAGGAACTTTTAAATAATATGCTTGAAAAAGGTTTTTACCCTGGGTTTATATATACAACTAGACCAAATGATAATAGTGGAGAAGGCACATGCATTGATAACATATATATAAAAACCAAATCTCTAGACACCAAATCCTTCAAACTTTTAATACCATTTACTGATCATTATCCATTATTTATAAAAATAAACAATTCACAAACATTAAATAAAGAAAATATTTGCTATAAGTATGATTACATTAAACTACGCAGAGTAGCTGCTATGAAAAATTGGAATATAATTGAATCAATGCATGATCCTGAAGAAGCTACAACAACTTTAATAACTGAAATACAAGACTGTTTAGAAAAATCTAAATATGTGTTAAAAAATGGAAAAAATAATAAGAATAAACCAAGAAAGGATTGGATTACTAAAGCTATTATGATCTCATGTGAAAGAAAAGGACAATTATATGTCAAAATGCGTAATGAACCTAATAACGAAAGAATAAAATTAGAATATAGGAATTACACAAAGAGTCTTGATAAAATTATTAAAGAAGCTAAAACTAAGCATGAAAGAAATTTAATAATAAAAAGTAGCAATAATTCCAAACAACTATGGAAACATATAAAAAGTAAACTGGGTACTAAATCGCAAAATAATAGTACAATTAATAAAATAATAATGAATAACGATGAAATAATAGATGACCCTACAAAAATTGCCAATCAAATGAACTCATATTTTTGCAAAATAGGAATGAATTTAAGTAATAAAATTAATATTCCGCAGGGTAAGATATTAAAACTACCACCCATGAATTGCAACTCTATTTTTATAAAACCAACTAATAATTTTGAAATTTTACAAATAATTGAAAATATGAAAATAAAAAATGGCGGTGTTGATAAAATCCCAACAAAAGCTTTGAAAATACTATCAAATCTAATCGTAAATGCATTAACTCATATATTTAATATATGTCTAGAAAAATCAATATGGCCTGAATCATTGAAAACAGCTGAGGTAGTACCTATCTTTAAAGCTGGAAACAAAATGGAAATATCAAATTATAGGCCCATATCCTTAATCTCAAATATAGCAAAAGTTCTAGAAAAAATTGTTTTTGTAAGATTACAAGAATTTTTTGATAAATTTAAACTATTAACTCACAATCAATATGGATTTGTAAAAAATAAAGGTACTAAAGATGCTCTTAGTTATATAACGAAAGAAATATATAGCAATTTAGACAAAAGCAAACCAATTGCAATCACATTCCTAGACTTAGCTAAGGCGTTTGATACTGTAAACCATTCTATCTTATTAGATAAATTATATAATTATGGTATAAGAGGTAAAGCACATAAACTAATAATGAATTATCTAAGCAATAGGAGACAAAAAGTTAGAATTGGAATAACAGAAAGTCAATATGAAACAATAGACACAGGTGTTCCCCAGGGTACTATACTAGGACCACTTCTATTCATAATTTACGTTAATGATTTATTAATAAATAGAACTGACAGCACTATCTCATATGCTGATGATACAGCAATTATAGCATCTGATGATACCTGGGAAAAAGTTGAAAATAAAATGAATAAGTACTTGGATGATATAGCTAATTGGTTAGCTCTGAACAAACTATCTTTAAATATAAATAAAACAACCTACATAACATTTGGCAATTACTGTGATAGTGTTCCTAAAGATATGAACATAAAAATACAGGGTACTAAAATTTGTAGGGTAGAATATTGTAAATATCTAGGTATTGTATTTGATTACAATCTAAAATGGGACAGACATATTGAATATATAATAAAGAAAACAAAATATATATTATTTATACTTTACAAAATGTCAAAATACATGCAATCTGATACACTTAAGATAATATACTATGCATTTTTTCATAGTATAATTACTTATGGAAATATAGCTTGGGGTGGTGCATACAGAAACAATCTGGAGTTACTTCAAAAGACTCAGAATAGAATCCTAAAAATTGTTAATAAAAATAGTTTCAATCAGGACAACCCATTAAATTTAAAACAAATTTTTGCTTATGAATGTGTATCGTATCATTATAATGAACTCAAGAATTTATACTTAACGTCTAAAAGCAAAACCAGAAATAAACTTATTATACCACCAAAATGTTCAAAAGCTGTAAGTGATAAGAGTAATCACATTAGAGCAATACAAGTTTATAACTGCTTACCAACAATTAATATAAATCTTAAAATACTAGACATATCAAAGATTTATAATAAGAAAAAATTAAAAAAATGGATAAGTACGAATATATTATAAACATCAACAAGTCACTGTTACTTTATCCAAGACAAATATGTACTTGGACACTTAGGTTTTAAGTTAGTTTTTAGTTTTACTTAGATTGTAAGTTAATTATTAAGTTATTATACACACCGGACCTATGTACAGGTAGCTCTGACTACCTCTATAGGATGTGGGTTACTCCAGATATAATTAATATATCTGGAGATTAACTACAACATGTATTACGATGTATTACTCTGGTTAAATAAATAAATAAATAAATATATATATATATATATATATATATATATATATATATATATATATATATATATATATATATATATATATATGATAGTGCCAAATAAAACATTAAATTGTGTAATAAAGGTAAACATATTTTTACATGTAATATATGAAAATTATACAATTAATGCTAATTATTATTAATATACTTTTTTATATACAGCGGCAGCTGGCTACATATATGATACGGGATTTATAGCACAAAATTATATACACTTATCGTTCTTTATATTATTTACCTCATGGATAAGTGTAAATTAATAACAACTACAATAATATGAGATATAATATAATCTTTGAAATTAATTATTTTATACAAAGTAAGTATACATGTATATGAAAAATTTCATTATATAAAATATTCTTTTGTCAGTATTATTATTATTATTGTGATTGCAATATTATAATTATTTTGCAGATTGATCATTATACGTACAATAATGAACAGCTCAGATAGTAGTACTAATAGCAGCTGCTGTAAAAGCGGATCGGATCAGCAACCATCACCTAGGAAAAGAAGACGTTACAACAGATTTTTAGATCCTGACTTTAAGGTGATGCTAAAGCCACCTGTCATCGACAAATACGAGGATCCACTTTTCTCATTCCATTTTCAATTTTGAGTAAATATCTCTATGAAAAGTTGTTATTCCAATCAAAAAGAACAACTTTTCAGAGAGATATTTTCTTAAAGTTTAAAAATGAATGAAAAAAGTGGATCCCCGTATTTACCAGTAACACGGGGTTTAACATCACCTTAAACAACATGAAGTGTCCAATCAAACTCTAGAGAGGTATAAAAAAGCTACAGCATCAGAAGACAGAGCAAATAAACGTACGTATTATTAATATATATATAGTTTATTCGTTATTATTAAGTATGTATATAAACAGGAGATATAATATTTCTTTTAGCTGAAAAGACATCATTCACTGAATCAGAGGGAATTCTCATAGCACCTGAATGATCAATGAAATCACCAGCTTCCTGCCAAAACCATATTATATCTGCATCATCTGCATGTACTGACGAAGAAGTAATGACGAAAATGCATCGTTTATCAAATGGTACGTAATGAAATTTATATTTTGTTTGTCTATGTGTTACGAATATAAGTGCTTATAAAGTGTTTTTTGCTAATATAGTATATATTATAGGTACTATTTTTTTATTCAACATCGTTTTTGGCCGCACCGATGCTTTCAATTTCTGCTAATTTTTGAAAACTTCCTTTTTTACATAAAACTACACAAAAGTCTACAGGAATACATGCAGGAAATCTTGCTGGAAAATATGCAGGAAATATAATGCATGACTTATACTGCAGATCGAGTTTTCGTATATGCTTTTTCTGAAGGATTTCCTACAGGAATTTCCTGTGTTTTATCTAAGATTATAAAATGTTTATATTAACCATTTAAAAAAAATTGTTATATATTAATTATTATTATAACGCCAAAATTGAGGGACTAATCTCTTGATATTCGAAATTTTGATTTCTTTATTCAATTAAAAATTTAAAAAATAACAATTTATTTTAATGTTTTAAACAGTTTGAAATTCTAGAATATAAACATTAATATTTTTTGTTATTTAAAAATTTCTGTTGTTGGAATAAATTCCTTTAAAGGGGTATGAAAGAGTCCTGTGTGCTTGATGCTTATCATGGAAAATTTTTTAAACAGTTTTCCGACTGTAAATCACATATAAAGTGACCTTTTCATATTTGAACCAGATAATGTTTATAGAATAAGAAGCCTATGCCTTTTTAATTCCTATAAGCTTTATCCGTCCCGATTTGAAAAAGATTCTGTTATTATCTGACTACAGAAAACGCGTTCCAAAGTACCGTTTCACTTCTCCATTGTATTAAACAATTGTCAATTAATTAAAATCGATTAAAGGAAATTGATTTTAATTAATATCGATTAAATGTAATCCAGTATATTATTAAAGATAATTAAAATCCATTAAATTTAATCAATTTTATTTGCTTTAATTACGCTTTTGTGCAAAAAATTGTCATTTAATACATTTCAATCGTCTATATTCAGAACAGATATCTTGTGAAATTTATTTTACTTTGTCTAATGTATACGCTAATATTAATGCTATTAAATGTTTTTTCAGGTGAAAGTGCAAGCAATGTTCAATCAAATATTGCAAATATGGATGTTACTAGTACACAGCCATCTAAAAGCTATAATCCAAACGAAAACATGGAAATGTCAGCTGAAATTAATTTTTCCAAAGAAAGTGTCAGTAATGGTACAAATGTTGATAGTGATACCGATGAAGAAATTGACAACAATGTAGAGAACTCTGATGACAGTGAAAATGAAAGTAATTTTGAAAACGATAATGAACAATTCAATGTTGATGAAAATATTTTTGACAAATTGATGTTTGACGCGTCGAAACTGACTGTGCGTGACGTGATTATTTTAAGTAGTGCATTTTCCTTAAGATACCATCTATCGGATGAAGGACGATTAATGTTAATGAAAATGTTGTTATTTTGCAGTGGTCCTAAAATGAACAGTTTAAATATATCAACGTATCTCATGAACAAATGTTTTTCGTCGCAAAATAGAAATGTAAATTATCACTATTACTGTAACAAGTGTTCAGAAGTTATTGTGCATTCTGTAAATGCGTCAGAAAAACGAAAAAACAATATCTTTGTTTGCGAAAAGTGCGAAACAAACAATAATATTACGGCTACTTCTCCAAATTATTTTATATCAATTGATTTTTCTAGTCAAATAAAGCAGTTATTTTCAAATGAAGAAATTCTCAATGATATACTTGATAATATAGATGCGAGAAGTACTTCTGACTGCAACGCGGATGACAGTATCGCAGACGTCATGACGGATCGATTTATAAAAATATGAAGTGCTCTATTAATCCGGCTAAAAGCTCAGAATATATGTTGACATTAAATATGAGTACAGATGGAGCACTATTGACAAAGAGCGGTAAAAGGGCTTTCTGGCCAATACAAGTTAACCTAAACGATCTGTCTCCAAAATTGAGATTTCGTTACATTCTATTGGCTGGATTATTAATAGTTAAGAAAGAGCCAAAAAGTAGCTTGATGAACTTATATCTTGATAAATTTGTTGAGCAAATGGAAAACTTGTACACTAAAGGAATTAGCATTATACGTAAAAATCGTAGCAAAATTGTATTCAAGTTTTGTATAATAGGTTGCATTATTGATTCTGTATGTCGACCCACTATCCAAAACCGCCTTCAGTTTAATGGATATTGCGGTTGCAGTTGGTGTTACCAGTTTGGAAAATTCATTCAAAAAGTTAATGGCATACGCTATATTTTTGAACAAGAAAGTATTAACAGGACTCATGAAAGTCATGAAGAAGATGTGAAACGTGCATTAGATAGTAAAATGATAAAAAACGGTGTCAGAGGTTTCAGTTCTTTACAAAATCTACATCATTTTGATTTAGTCTGGTCCTTCCCATACGAATATATGTATGGTATGCTGCTTGGAGTGATTTTTCAAATTTGGAAAGAGTTAACAAGTGGAGATTCTTCGTATAAAATAAAAAAAAAGTACATTGATTTAATAGAAAAACGTTATCTGAATATAAAGCCAACTCACGATATACATAGGCTTCCGCGATCTGGAATAATTGGAGGATCTGCTAAGCCTAAAGCATCCGAACTGAAAAGTTGGGCATTGTACTACAGTTTGCCTTGTTTACATGGAGTATTGCACGATGATGCTTTAAAGCATTACAGTTTACTTATTAAAAGCGCACATACACTTCTCAAAACAAATATCACAAAAACAGAATTAAATCAATGCGAACAAGATCTGTTGACTTTTGTGTGCAATTATGAAATGTATTATACTCAGGCTAAAATCACTTTTAATGTACACACCTTTCTACACGTTGTCGATTCAATAAGAAGAATAGGGCCTCTATGTATGAATTCAGGTTTTCTGTTTGAAAGTAACATTTATACACTTAAAAGTTTCGTGAACGGTCCAAATGGTATGAATCGACAAATGGCTAGAAAACATATGCAGTCTTTACTCTTTAAATCAGGAAATACAACATCTATTTCGTCGTTAAAGGAAGTTGGACATCTTTGTGAAAGTTTATTTATGCCGAAAAGATTACAAACATTTTATAACAAAGGTACAGATAATGTTTTTATTGGAAAAGGTCATCTGGTAACAATCACTGGAAATAATTGTTTGGAATATAAAAAATGTATTTTTAAATCTTGTGTGTATCATAGCAGTGAGTATAAACGCGCAAAAAAATATGATGATACTGTTGTACAATTAGTATCTGGAGAATATGGTCGTATAATACAAATTTTGGATATAGAAAATCAATGCCATCTACGTTTATCATTCTTCAAGACTTTTGACACAGATCCTTTTCAAGGAGTTTCACATATAAAAAAAATAGATTTCGAAGAAACGACAAATACTATTATTAAATCTATTAAGGATGTTAAGTGTAAAGTTATCCTAGTTAATGTTAGGAATGGCCGCTATTTATGAGAATTGTCAAATACGATAGAAATACAATAAAAACGTTATTTGAAAGACACATTTTATTAAGTAGATATAGACTAACAAATACCGCACCCATTTATTAAAATTAATACGTTCTTTAAAGTCGAGTTGCAATTAAAAGTAATTGATTTTTATTCTAACTGTAAGTAACGAAAATTACTATTTATTCTGTATACATATTAAAACCTATTCAATAATGGGCAATAATCATTCATCGCATAAAAATAGATTCGCTCAAAAGTTAATTGAAATCGATTCAATTTATTTTATATACAATATCCAATTTCATTATTAAAAGTGATTCACTTTGAGTATAACTAAAATAAATTAAAATCAATTATTATTTTGTCCATTAAAATCTATTCACATAAATATTTAAACAAGATCATTGAAATCGATTAATTGGTAATAATCATTTGTCGCATTAAAAATAATTTATTATATATTTTATCGAATTAATTAAAATTGATTCTATTGAATTGCAAAATAGCCTATTAAATGTCACACGTATCGTAATGTACTATTATAGACAATATCCAATATCATTATTAAAAGTTATTAACGTTGAAGATAACTGAAATAAATTAAAATCAATTGTTATTTTGCCCATTAAAAATTATTCACATAAATACTGAAACAAGTCCATTAAAATCGATTAACTGGCAATATTCATTCATTGCATTAAATTTGATTCGCTCAAAAGTTAATTGAAGTCAATTTAATTTAATTTATAGACAATATCCAATATCATTATTAAAAGTGATTAATTTTGAAGATAACTGAAATAAATTAAAATCAATTATTATTTTGTCCATTAAAATCTATTCACATAAATATTTAAACAAGTCCATTGAAATCGATTAATTGGTAATCATCATTTGTCTCATTAAAAATAATTTATTATATATTTTTTCGAATTAATTAAAATTGATTCTATTGAATTGCAAAATAGCCTATTAAATGACATTAAAATTTTGTGTACATTAATTGTCGATTAAAGTTTATTAGTATTAATCCACAAAATGCGCATTAAAAGCAATAGGAATTGAAATCGATTAAAATTGATACATGTAAAATTAATAAATTTTCTAAGGTGATTCAGTCAATTAAAAAATATTAAAATCGATTAAAAGTGAATCGATTTTAATTATAATCAATTGATCTTTTTTAGCAGGGTCCTGCCGCACTCGCCTGCCGCAATCGTCGTGTAGCACAAACCAAGTCGAATTGTGAAGCAGACCGCACGTCGGTTGCTGTAATTTTTGTGATTGCACGCACGATTGCAGCAGAATTACGACGAAATTGCGATGCTTTTGTTACCATGGGTGTAAGATGCTGCAAAGCGTGTGGTGCAATCGTATGCTGTAGGTATACTGCAATTCTGCTACACGCACGCTTGCTTTATGTTAACTCATTGACTGCACTCTGTCTGATACATTTCTGCCACAATTCTATAACGCAATGGTTTGTCACAAGACTTTCGTACTTCTGCTGCAAGTTTCTCTGCGCAATTCTTGTGCAATTCTGTTACACGTGTGCGAGCATTATCTGGGTCCAAAGTATGCATTTGAGCTTCCCTAAAACTTGCGCAATTCTGCTGCAAGTATTTCTCCAAGTCTTGTGCAATTCTGCTGCATGTACACATGCATTATCATGGACCAAAATGTATGCACTCAATCTGCCACAAGACTTGCGAAATTCTGCTGCGGAAACAGAATATACACGTTCTGCTGCAATTTCTAAGACATGCAGAAAAATTGTAGCATAATTGCAAATGGCATTGTTACCATGGAAGTCTCACCAACCGACTTGCCAAATTATAATTGTTAAATTTAATTTTTAACGAAATAAATCTGGCGACGTGTCTAAGACGGTCCGGATACGTTCCATGCACGTGTTTAAGTAACGTTCTAGGCACATGGTAGACACGTTGTCTCAACGTTTCTACAATCTACTTTTGACACACACGGGGACATTTCCCTACTAAAAAGGATCACGTGATTTAATGAAACAAAATATCACGCGTTGAAAAGGAAGAGAAATAAATTCTGAATTTATTTGAGATATCATATGAAATATCACATAAATGTTATGCAAAAGATGCTGTCATATTCACTTGAAATTGTCACGTTATTTACACGTGACATTCATGTAATATTTTATGAAATATCAAAAAGTTTTAGAAAATAATTCTCTTTCATTTAAACACGTGATTTTTTTCATATTATCACGTGATAAACCACGTGATCCTTTTCAGTAGGGTTTCTTCGTTGGCGTAAAATTGCGGCAACTTTTTCGGCACACCTTATTTGGTTTAACCGTCCATGTAGTCAAAAACTCGTTGCCGCAACGTTGCCGCAACGAGATGTGCTATCTGGGGATGGAGGTGGTAAACAGCTGATAAATACGTATATTATTTAAACATAGTAAGCGATTATACCTTCTTAATTTATTTTAGCGATATTATTTATAAGCCACTTTGGTACATTCGACGTGGAGATATTCTGATCGAATGTTTTGAAATCGTAGCACCTTATTGGTTAATCTCATTGGAGCATTTTAAAAACGTTAAACTTGGTTGCGTTCGATTTATACGGTCCCCCCTGGTCCCCCTACATTGTCCCGGAGCCGTCCCCCTTTCGTACCTTCTTACCATTAGAATTTGGGGATAGGTACGGGGGACTGTGTAAATCGTACGCACATCTAGCAATTGGGTAATTCTGTCATATCAGGACTCACTAGAGTGATTATTAATTCTATCACAAAGAAGAATATTATTTTTTATTATTTTTGTGGCTTCCCGAAATAATCATTTAAATCCACCTATTTGAAAATTGAATTTTTAGTGATTTTG
Source organism: Gastracanthus pulcherrimus (assembly GCA_949152435.1). Lineage (NCBI taxonomy): Eukaryota > Metazoa > Arthropoda > Insecta > Hymenoptera > Pteromalidae > Gastracanthus > Gastracanthus pulcherrimus. The sequence goes on from OX424572.1 coordinate 118,933,236, forward strand.
GTATGTAGTTATGCATAAGTAGTATACTTTCATATAAAATCAAAAGTTGCAAAAGTTCATATTATTAGTTTATTTTTTTCAGAATCTGTGCTTTTATTTTGCATAGGTTTAAATAGCAATTGAAAAATTATAATCTCAATAAGGTAGTGGACCCGATTCTCGATAGGTACCCAGTTGTCGATAACTCGAAGGAATAATACGATTTTAGATATATTTTGAGCAATTTTTCGGTACGAGAAAATTATTTCTATATTAAGAATATATCACTGAATAAATATTTTGAATTATAAAAACTCAGTTAGCGCTACTTGTTAAATAGAAATTCACACTTCTTGGCACTCTCAGATTTGATGAGTTTCTCGACGTTTCCTTAATCACGACCGTAACAAACAGTAAACTTTAAAGTGACATTTTTGTAATAAATAGAACGTTTTAAAAAACTATAAAGCCAAGATTAGCTTTAAATTCAACAAAATAAGCGTAATCAAAAAGTTAAATTTTGATTTATTTACTTATAACTATTTTAATTCATATATCGACAACTCCGTCTTAATTATGCGTACGTACCCAGTTGTCGATAGTCAGATAATATATACAAAATACAAATAAATTTTTCTTTAAATGTTATTTCAATGCTTAAAAATACTTAAGCACTACTTTTAATTAATAATTATGTATTTATAATAATCAAAATGTGTATGTTATTCAATCAAGTTTTGACATAACCTAGAACCTAACCTGAATAATGGGGTTGTTGGTATATCGAGAACTGGGTCTTTTGCATCTATCGAGAATTGCTCCGACTCGTAAAATGGTTATCGACAACTGCTCCCTCGGATTATTTTTTGGTTTATTGAATTTAGAAGTAAACATTACGTTAAAATTTCGTCTTTTTCGAGTTATTTGCTAAATAAGTATATTAATTAATAGTTGAAAACAAATTTCAATTTTTTTTAAATTAAAGCATTTTTTATAGCGAAATAAGTTGAGTCTGTTACTAAGCTATCGAGAACAGGGTCAACTACCTTATATCGACATTTTAAAAAATGGACTTAAGCGGCTGAGCCTGGAAGCCACAGATTTTAATCATTCCACTTTTTAAATCAAATTACATATTTCGATAAATGAAAATTAATACGCGTAATATTTATTCAAGTCATTGATGTTTCTCTGTGAAGTAACGTGCTAAAGGTTAAAAATTTTTACAGATTGTTCTGCCAGTTAGTTTCTTAAGAAACACAATCTGTTTACAATATTACACATCTATTTACTACACAGACATGTACACACACACATATATATATATATATAAGTAGGTAGTAATAAAATAAATATTTAAATCTTTAAATGTTTTTTTGAACACTTGATATATATACTTTACATACAAATCGTATTTATTTTTTTTATTTACAAACATTTTTTCGTACAGTGTAAAAGTTACCATTAGTTAATAATAATGTTAAATGTTACATATGATTAATGTTAATAAATTATTTATGAAAGTAATTAAAAACTATAATTTGATCAAAAACTAAAAATTTAAATTTAATGCATGTATTGAAAGATAAAATTTTCTAATAGTAAATTATAATAATATTATATGATTATATATAATCACTAATACTAAATAGCTTCATTTTGAGATTACCATAATTTTTACAAGTTGTTTTTACATCGACAAATGTATTGCATGAGTAAACAATTCAATAAAAAATAATAAAATAATATAATTTATATAGATATTTAATATGTTTCTATGTATATGTGTAAAATATTTTCTCATTAATCTACTTATAATCTAAGAACATTACAGTCAGTTTTAACTTGTCATATTTTCAGTGTTTATGTGTCATTTTTTCCACCTGTAATAATTAAATCAGATAACTCAGGATTTCTGTCTATTTTTAAATTTCTCTCATTAGCTAAGTGCAAAAGCGAAACAAATGCAATTGATGGACTTAAAGAATCTGCATTAAGTTTTGATAGCATTTTGGGTACTTCTAAATAAATATCACTGAAATCTTTGGGTTCAATATCCTTATTATTATTCATGCTTTCAACTGCTTGTGTGATATCAAAGTTTTCCTTTTCTGTTTCTTTAGGAGTCTTCTTTAAATTTTTCCACATGGCTTTCTTAAGCTGGCGCATATCAATTTTTTTGGCCCTTTGAGAATATGGAATAAAAATTTTGTCAGTTAATTTAGGTACAGAAACTAAATTATCACCAATAAATCCACCTTGACTTTGTGTTATAACAGTTTCTTGATTGCATGTTGGAATGTCTTGTGTAAATCTATCTTCATCATGATGATCTCCAAAATTTTCTCTATCATCCAAACCATCAAAGTTGGAGATATCATGATCATCATTGTAATCAAAATTATTTCCATCATCATTAGCATGTGATTCTTCTACTTTATCATTTTTGTCACAGAATTTCAAATGTTCTGTTGGTTTATTGAAAAAGATATAATAACGCTTGAGATCATAATGTATATCCTGTGGAAAGGTAACTTTATCTTCTGACCATGTAAATTTTGTTGTTTTTGTTAATATTTTGGTTTGTCTATTAATTTGATCAAACTTTGTTGTAGCCTCATCTTTAGAATCTACGGAGAACAATAACTCAATATCTTTTTTCTTTTTTGTTGCATTTTGTTTACATGTCTCAACTACTCTGCTGCCTCCAAAATTTTTATTCAATGTTATTTTCCAATGTGATGGCCCAGCCCAATGAATGCGATAACTTTTTTGCAAATACGAATATTCATATGTTGCATTTGGATTTGGATTATTTGCAATAATATCTTGAAAATCAACAATATTTTCAATATGTTGATTATTTTGCGCTAACCTATCGCATCTTTTTTCATAAGCATCTCCACAATCCATCATGACGTCATTGTCCATAACATCATCATCAGGAACTTCAGCATCTAGATCAAAATGATATTCACCATCGTTTTCTTCTGTTTGACTTTTTGGCTCTTCAGGTTCATCATCGGGTGACCAATCAAGAAATTTAAAGGCAGCATATGATGGACAAAGTTCATGATTTGTAAAGTCATCAACAAGACGAGGTAAAGTTTTAGACGATTTATCAGTGGTAGTTGAAATTTTATCAAGAACAACATCATTATAAAGATTTAAAGCAACTCCTTGATTGGCATGCTGGGGAAGACCAGCTTGAAAGAGCATGTCTGAAGTTTGTGTATCTCTTTGACACCTTATTAATGATAACGGATCATATGTTTCTACATTTCCTTTTAATGCTTCATTTGTAGATATTATGTGTTGTCGATTTTTCTTTCTTTTTTTCTTTTGCTGACCTTCATTTTTATTTGCATCAAGTTGATCAGCATCTTCGTTACCACCATTTTCATCTTGATGTTCTCTTTTATCTTGTTTTGCCATACCTATTATCTTTAATAGATCTGAATGAACTTTGTCCACTCGAAAGCCATAAATTTTAGCACTGGCATCTAGAGAAGCACTGGCCATTTGTAGATTAGTCATGTTTGGATCCTGTTTTTTTAAAGTGTACACCAAAAAGTCAATCATTTTTAACTGAAAAGCATTTTTATCATTGATTTTATTTTCAGCATTCAATTTTATGCATTGTGCTATTTGATTATTCATTTCAGTTGCAGATAAATTGGATATGCCTGATAAGCCAATTGTAGATTGTCGTCGATCATTGCCTGATATCGATGTTGATGCAGGACTGCCAGTTTCATTTCGCTCTCGCCTAGCCAATCTTTCTGCTTCATCGTCGTTCTCTTCAATATTAGTCTCAACAACTTTCTGAGCTGCTATGGAGCGTCGGCGACGAGATGGTGATGCTGTTAAAGAAGGAGACATTTCTGACAAATCAAAACGCACTGCTCCTAAACTTTTTCTACTTGGTCCTGCCATTGCTATTGGTGTCATTGATCTAGGAATCTATTAAATAACAAAAAAAGGAAAAATTTTAAAAATTAACATCACTTGTACTTTGTTTTATCATAATAAAAGAAATCAAGAAATATATTGTTTCCAATAAATATCAGTAAAAGGAAATTAAAAAAAAATAGTTCTTGGTTACATTTTAAAAATGAAAAATACTGATAGTTTACATTTTAGTTGATAAGAAAAAGAAAATAGGTTTTTATTGTTACAACATTGATCAAATATGATTTTAATACTTACTTAACAAAGTATAATAATTATTAGCAATTTTCTCTAGATCAATTCTGAATAAGCGAATCAAAGCATAAAGTTGCTGTATTTGTTTATGAACTTTTCGTAAGACTTCCAATTCTTCTCGTAAAGTCTACAAAAATAAGCAACATCACTATGAAATATTATGTTACATGTAATTGTAATTGATGTACGATTGAGATAATTACATTATCTTCCATCAGATATCGTTTCAATAATAACCAAGTGAAGTAAACGAAGTGTATATCTTTCTTGAACGTGTTGTTTAGCGTCGGTTTACCTCCATATGTAAAAGATGGCCTCGCGTGCAACGGTTTTCGCGCTCACTTCGAATAATTGGACAATGTGTTCATAAACACATCGCTCAAATACAATATGTACATGCCTGTCTACAATCTTGTGCATTCCTTTATAGCGCATATTTTAATTATTAAAAAAGAAATGATATTATCGATGATTATGTTGTGCCTATGAATGATGATGATGATGATGATAGGTATATATTGTACCGTAGTAAATTCATACTGAGGTGAAGCCACAGCAAAGCTACTGGTACAGACGTAGAGTGGTGGCGGTGGTCGGTGAATGGTGGTATTTATATATATATTGGTGGTACGGGAGCGGATTACTTTAATGTAGACATACCCTTATGCACAACATACAGGGAGCTTTTCAAAGTATTGTTAGATCTATGTGTAGGATCTAGGATATACGGTAGACCTGCAATTTAAATCAGGGATATAGACGTAGAAATATGCAATTATCTATTTTTCAGACAATTAATTTCGTATATTTTAGCGAAATATACGATTCGGACAATGTCCGAATTTCGTTGCAGCACATTAAGATTTGTCACAAGTCGTTGATAAATAAATTCTATATTAATAGATATTGAGTAAAGTATGAAATAGTTAATAGTTGTTTATTTGTTGTAAAAGAAGAAAAAGCGTAGGTATGTGTGAGGTTAGGGGAGGCAATTAGTCAGGAAGTGAAACTGCCAAGGTTTAGTTGAAATGTGAGTCGTTTGTTTTGGACGTGCGTGAGTGACAAGTTGAGCCAGAGTGTAAATAAATAAAGGAGCTGCAGCAGTGCTCTTATGCAGCTCGGCTGGCTTGGGGGTTTGTTTATCCACTTGGGCAGGCATAAAGGATTGCGCGCGGGCGGGCGGTCTATTACGGAGATCAGATGAGCAGCGCAGGGTGAATACAAAAAAAGTGTAAAAAAGCCGAAGATGAGCGAGGGGAGCCAAGCTCGACGGTCGTGTCTGTCGGACTAAGATGGCGGCCGTGCCAAGTTTTGGCCGTCCGTGCAGCTGAGCTTCGGAGCCGAGCCTGCTGCTGAGCCCGCGAGCGAGCAGCCGCGAGAGCTGAAGCCGCGATAGATTGGCTTCTCGTTGTTGAGCAGACGGGCCTGCTGCCTTCTCTCTCTCTCTCTCTCTCTATCTCTCTCTCTATCTCTCTCTCTCTCTCTAACTCTCTCTCTCTCTCTCTCTCTCTCACTGAGTGCAGTGAGCGCAGAGCATAGGTGTAAGATACTGTCCCCCCGGGCCGCGGCGGCGGCAGCGGAATTGGAGTCTTGGCCCCAGGAGGTGCGCGGGCCGGCCATCGTCACCGAGTGCCGAGTGAGTCCCCGTGCGTGTCCAGGAGAGCGTGCGCGCGCGCGCGCTCGCGAGTGCCTCAGTGCGCGGGCCTTGAGCTGCGAGCGGCGACCGGCCAGCGTCAGCCAGGCCCAAAGTGAGTGCGAGGAAAAACCTGTGCCCCGAACGAGAAGGCAAGTTGAGTTCACGCGCATACACACACACACACACACACACACGGGTCAGGCCAATAAAGCTGTGCGTGCGCGAGTGCGTCGACGACGTTAAAAGGGCGGCCCGATGCGGCTCGCAGGCTGCCCGCCCCGAGCAAATGATGACTTCGATGCTGTCCAGCTTTAATCCGCCAATCGTCAAGCGGCTGCTGGGCTGGAAGAAGGCCGAGGGCGAGGACAAATGGAGCGAGAAGGCCGTCAAGAGCCTCGTTAAAAAGCTCAAAAAGTCCGCAGGCCTAGACGAGCTCGAGAAGGCCATCACCACGCAGAGTTGCAACACCAAGTGCATCACCATACCAAGGTATGCCAATTGCCTACCCTCTCGCACTCGCCACCCTGCACCCTGCACTCGCTCTCGCTCTCGCTGCCCTCAGTATTTACACTCAACAGCATGCTCTCTTTCCCACTTATCACCATCTATATTTTTATCATATAATCTGATACTTCAACAGAATATACCTACTTTGATTTTCACCTATTGCGCTGTCTATCCTTACTTTCTACTGCTTTTCTTTTCTTACATACCAACTCAATGATCGCTTATAAACTCGACCAAGTCATTTCAGTTCTAGCTCTACTTTATAATGCTGACAAAAAACAAACACAAGGCTGAGCCAAACCATCAAAGATTTCTTGATATCTTTTTTCAGGATTAGCCTAATTACGTGCAAGTATTTTCAATAACACTAAACAGTAAACAAAAAGGTACACCAACACATTTATTTATATTCTTTAATGCTTCAATTTAAATGTTCAACTTCATTAAGAATTATAAGTAACAATCTTGTAGCAATTGCTGCTTTTGCAATTGTGATTTAAATGTGCCGTGTTTAGTAGTATCAAAAGATAAGTAATAACTATGATATTAGCAGTTGTTTCACGTTAGCAGATTTATCAAACAATATTTTTACTGCATTCTTTTAATATTAATATCTGAGTTATTTTTAATTTTCATTTCTATTGACATTATAGACAAAAATTTCTTAGTTAAAGTTTCAATTGCTTCATGCCATTGCAATTTGGTAATAATTTTGTCTTTTTTCACGTAATTTACCAAATTTAATTTAAGACAAGGGTTATAAAACTTTGTACATTATTACAACATAATTTATCACTTATTTGTTCATTGCTTACTCTGTGCTAATGTTCTTATTAAACAATGGGTACCTATATATATCTATATCATACCAGATCTCAGGCAAACGATTCATAGTAAATATAGGTACGATATAGCCCTGAACTTTTCAAAGTGAGATTTAATTCAATTGTTTATAATTATATATGCAATAAGTATCTGGAAATTTAGAAAATTTTATAATTTGAAAACTGTAAAACTTATTACATTAAAAAATGTATAAACAACTAAATTAACATCAAGCTATTATTAATCATTTGTAAAATAATAAAGAGACAAACCATATCTGTGGTGGAGAGGCAAAACGATTCAAGTACATTTTTTAAAATGTCGATATATTGAGATTTTAATTTTTCAATTGTCGTTAAAACCTATGCAAAAGAAAAGCATAGATTATATAAAAAGAAAAGTAATAAATTAACTTTTACAACTTTTTACTTTTTATGTGAACAGAAAGTATAGCATGCATAGATATCAAAATCACTAAAAACTCAATTTTCAAAAAAAGTGCACTTTAGTTATTATACCTCAAAGCAACAGATATTATTTAATTTATTATGGTCAAATATTTTATTTTATTTTATTTATTATACAGGAATTCCTGCTCTTTTACTTTAGTTTCACAATGGTACAAACATTGATATTAGGATCGGGTTAGATCTTTGCCACCAATAAATGCTAAAAATATCTGACGTACATACACTTATAGTAGACACTCAATATATGGCCACAAATTTGGAGAGGAATATGAGTTGCAAAAAATGATATATTGAATGTCCCATAAGAATATAGAGAGTCTACGGTATTAATAATATTTTTATTTAGTTAGTTTGACTAATATATATGTCACTAAAATTTTACATATCTTTACTAACTTGAAAGACCATATTCGCTAATACCATTTTAACACTAAACATGTACTAAAGAATCCAAATTTTTTTTAATAGGTATATGTTTACTTATATTTACACTTGTTTAAAATTTAATTCAAATTATGTGATTAAGAATCATTAAACAGGGCTAATTTGAAAACTTTACTTTTTGAGATTTCTATATTTGCTGTTTTGTAAAAGTGACACTTTTACAATTGAGTTCATAGTCATCAAATATTTAGTTTTAACTAATAATTAACCATTTTCAGCCGATTATTTATTCATTTAACATATTCGTCTTTAAATTAAAGATCATACGTTAGTGTTAATGTTCAAATTAGCCGTGCTTTTCCTTAATAATATAAGATAACAAACAACTATCTTATTTTAAAAATGCTGGTTTCTAGCCAGATATTAGCTAGATTTTCTAAATCTGCTTTAATTCTGGTTAAGAAATTAGCTAGAAATCATTTAAGAATTACATGCTTTTTAGCTAATTTCTAGTTAAATTCTGCTTAATATTCTAGTTAATATAAAATTGATAAACTAAGTGATTAATGTATTAATTAATAATGGAAATAATAACAGTTTTATAATAATCAAAGTAATACACAATTCTAATCATACTACATTAAGTATTTTACTAAATTAAAGTTAAAAATGTACCTTAAATGTCTAGTAGTAATGGAGGTTAGGTTATTTGTTTACATAACAACTCGTGCATTTAAAAAGTATTATTTACACAAAAAGTACCAAAGCCTCGAGTAAAATTTAAGTGTCTTAATTAAAGAAATTTATGTTATAAATAATAGAAAGTATGTAGTCATATAATTATTGTTATTTTAAAAATAACAATAAAAACAGAATAATGTAAGTTATGACGATATTTGAAGAATTGGTAAACAACTATTTGTAGTTTTACAATGAAGTTTTATTACAAAATTTTATTTTTGACATCAATCACAAAATTTTTGTTGAGTAGGTTATGATTGACTAATTTTTGGAAAGGAAATTATTAGTTATCAAATACTTATCGTATTTTGTGTAAATAATACTTTTTAAATGCACGCGTTGTTATGTAAACAAATAACCTAACATCCATTACTACTAGACATTTAAGGTACATTTTTAACTTTAATTTAGTAAAATACTTAATGTAGTATGATTAGAATTGTATATTACTTTGATTATTATAAAACTGTTATTATTTCCATTATTATTTAATACATTAATTACTTAGTTTATCAATTTTATATTAACTAGAATATTAAGCAGAATCTAACTAGAAATTAGCTAAAAAGGATGTAATTTTTAAATGATTTCTAGTTAATTTCTTAACCAGTATTAAAGCAGATTTAGAAAATCTAGCTAATATCTGGCTAGAAACCAGCTTAGATTTCTACCAAGTTGCTTTTTGGTAATATTCAGAATCTGTGAAAAAGAAAAAATTGAAATTCAGTAGTTTAAAGAAGCAAGGACAGTATTTTTAAAATTTTTCTAATGTTTACTTAAAAAATAATTATATCTGTGGTGAATTGGAAATATGACTTCAGTCCATTTCTTGAAATTTCGAGATATTAAAATTTGAATATTTAAATTGCCATTTAAACCTATGTAAAAGAAAAGCATAGATTATGGAAAAAAGGAAATAATAGATGAACTTTTGAAACTTTTGACTTTTTTATATGCAAATATACCATGCGCGGATTCCGAAATCAGTAATGTTGGAATATCTTTATGCTTTAGCATACGTATGTGTGTAACTGTAGTAATACACTACTACATGCTTGTACAAAAATTAATCGACTTACTAAGAAATGTCTCAAAGACATCAAATGAAATGCGAGATATAGAAAAGAGTGGGGAACTATATGCGTCAGCCCCGATATTCTCTTATGCCCTTTGGTCAAGTGTTTTTAGTCGTACTAGAGCATCTAGCTAGAGCAGTCGCACATTACTGATGTTATTCCTTCCTTGTGCGAGTTTGAATAAACAAAAGTTATTTTATTTGAAATATACATTGTGCATTATCATTTATTTAACACCCATTTCCAATAGGTTATGGGCCCAGATACATGGTTAAATAATTGTGATTTCTACTGTATAAAAATAACTGTTTATATTGAAAATCTCGATCGTTGTGTTCATTGAGAAAGTGAATTTTAGTGCACAAAGAAATAAAACTTTAATCGAGAAGAATAAGTGAAAAACGTGTGAATTAAGACAAATAGATGTTTAATAAAAAATAATTATTATATATGAAGCTACTACAACAAAGGGAGAGTAGTGATTCCAGTACTGTTGCATTTCTAAGCCTGCAGACGCTTGAAATTTTAAGAGGACTATGATCTGTCATCGAAATGTCAACAAGTATTCTCAACATGCTGAATAAATTTAAAAGAAAATTAAATGGCAGAAAGAATAAGAAGGAAATAATGGATTATCACTATGAAAGATGAATTTGTTAAATTGAAGATTTTAGTACAGAGCAAAATTCAAGTATAACAAAATAATTATTGGCGAAGTACAAATTGGAGTATTGAACGTCATATAGCAAAGCCTTTGTGATAAAATATTCATTCTGTGAAAGTTCAAAGATAAGAAAATAATTTCTGCTTCTTAACAGTGAAGTTTTAAAATCGTGGTTATTAACAAAATGATTTGTTTCAGAATTTTATTAAGTACCAATCAATGGCCTGTAGAAATCTGTGACAATGAACGGATTTTTCATAACTACGACACAGAGAAGAAAAGTCGAAATTATCGACTACATGTGTCAGGCACAAGGGCTTCATTGTTCTAGTCGAGATTCAAGTCGAGCAAGCCAGGCCCTCTATGAAGTCTGAGGTGGCGTGCTGTATCGCAAGTTGAACTAGAGTCATATTTATGGCTTAAGCCATATGAGAAGTCTGAACGAAAAATACAACAAATAAAAACTAAGATTGTTTTCATAAAAATTTATAAAATAAAAAGTTTATAAAATAGAATACAATTTCTAGAATATAAATAAATTATTAATTACATAAGCTACATTTAAAAGTTATATTACGATAATGTGTAAAGGTATAAGTTTGATTATAGTCCGTTGTTTATAGTTCATAAAAGATGTTTATAATCTAATCACTCTATAATCTATAAATGAAAACGTTTCGCATTTTAATGAATTTGATTTAAACTAATATAGCAACAAAACAAAGGCCAGACTCATTTTAAATTAAAATTGTTAAATTAAACTAAAACATAAAACAATGTTTTTGGTATTAAATAAAATACTTAAAGGCATAGATTTACTATTGCACAAATTTTATATATTATAGTTTATTGATATTTCCAAAAGTAGATATTAAAATGATTATTAAAAGAAAAGAAAAAACTTATGCAATAATCATTGTCAAACAAACATATGAATCACGGTATTATAAAGAGCCTGAAATTAAAATGAATAAAACTTTAAGTTTGTTGTTTTATGAAAGTAATTAATTACAAATTTGAAAGCGATAGTTAATGATAAATCGCTTCCCTGGTAGAAATCTTATCGTGGCGGCCACATTCGCTATAACGGCCTTTATAGGCAAACTAGATAGTACAAGAGTGTACAAAACTCGATAAATCCACATAGATCTATATAGTTTTCTCAATAATAATATGTACGTATAAAATCTGTGAGGTTATATATTATTTATTGAACAGAACTTTTATTGTAAAAATTAATGTTAAATAAAGTTTAACATGCAAGTTTTCAATTATAATAATAAGATCTACAGTTATATCCATACTATTTACATATAAAAGTAGTCAGAAAGCATATCTAACCTAAGAAATGAAAATTTAGAAACAATGTTCCTTGCATATGAAAAGCAGTGATCACAAAATAATGTTATTGATTCATGTAGTTGTTTCTTGAAAAGTAATTTATAAATAATAATAATATCATACGTACAAATATGTACTTTATGACATGCTTTATTTAAAAACTAGAATTTTAATTTCAGAACTACAAATAATTTTGTATCCATCTGCGAGTTTTTATAATACATAAACTGCTCATCCGTGACAACATTTTCAAAGACAAACACATTAGTCGAACACATGTAGACGATAATTTTCTTTATAAGTAACAAATTACTATGTATTAACTGGCCATAGATGTCAAATGAAAGTGTTTGATTATAAATTAATCACAGTAGGAAATACAAAAATAGAACATATGTATATAATAACTCAAATACATTATTTCTTTATAAAAATAGAAAATTAATCAGTTGATAATAAATGTGTGTGAAAATAGTTTTCCTTACATAAACCATACAGGTTTGGAAACCAAGCCTGTATTTAGGATGGAACATAATCAAATGTAAGGAAAATAATTTTACATAAACAAAATAAATATATGCACTAATACTTCATATACTTAGTTATTTGGATATTCAGATTATTTTCTTATTTTGATTGTTTAATATATATGTGTAACATAATATTGTTATTGAGTTTTTAAATACAAAAACTCGATGTATCTAAAATTAGATAACCTTACACTTTAGAGGTTATTTACAATTATTTACATTGGTAATAGGTGAACAATAACAAGTAAATACCTTTAAATCAAAATAATACATAATAAGCATAATAGATTATGCTTCTGTTTCTTAAAACATAACCTTTAAGTGGTTGTTATTGTCATAATTTTGCTTATCTAGTTTTATCGGGGCAAATAATATGGGAAACTAGAAGGGTCGACCGTTACACGCCTTTATAGTAACTATCTAGTTTGCCTACATAGATCTACACAGTGCGAGATTATTCTACATAGATCTATAAAGTGGACGGGATAAATTTCTACCAGGGTTAGATCTATTTTAGTTGAATAGATACTAGACACATACAGAGTGTAGAAGGTTTGAAAAAATACTATAAAGAGTTTGCACTAAAAACAAAAACTCTTATGATAATAAAACTGATGCATCTAAACATTATGTCAAAATCTGTAAATATTTATATATCTGATGATGATAAATCAGAAGATGATTATTAAATCTGGTATTACAAAACCAGATGGCTATGGCTAAATAAATCTGATATTAAGAAATCAGATGGTCATAGTTAAATAAATCGGATACTGATGTATCAGACGATATAGTTAAAGAAATCTGATAATGAGAAATCAGATGGCCATAGTTAAATAAATCGGATACTGATGTATCACATGATATAGTTAAAGAAATCTGACAATGAGAAATCAGATGATATGATTAAAGAAATTTGATAGTAAGAAATCAGATGATTTTAATCGAATAAATCTGATAGTAAGAAATCAGATAATTATGATAATAATCGAAGAAATCTGATATTAAGAAATCAGATAATACGGCTAAAGAAATCAGATAATAAGAAATCAGATGATTATAATCAAATAAATCTGGTAATAAGAAATCAGATGATTATAGTCAAATAAATTTGATAATGAGAAATCAGATAATTATTCTATAAATCAGATATTGAGAAATCAGATAGTTTTGTTTATAAAATTGAATATTAAAAATAAGATAATTTTGTTTGAAAAGTCTGATATTTATAAATTACATTGCATAAAGCCTTTTTAAATCTAATATTGATTAATTAGATTATTTGGCATATTAAAACTGGTATAGATTAATCGGGCAATTAGATATTATAAAATCTGGTGCATTGAAAAGTCAGATAGTTTCGTTTTCTTGATTATACATAAATCGGAATTTGTTTTTCAGAAAACTATCATAGTGAATTCGATATTTAAAAAAATAAACGGAAACTGATGTGCAAAATAGTGACAATCTTAATTTGTCATAATAAGTCTGAATTTAATAAAACGAAATAAATTCGTAACAAAAACGAATATTTATAAATAAGCCTATAACGATAAAATAATCGAGGCTTGAGTCTAAGAAAAATATGAATTGGTAACGGAGCCTAAATAGAGTGGTAGGATAAAACATCTATTATAAAACTTTTATGATAATAAAATTACACATGTACGATATAATCTTATAAGCTATCAATAGTAAAACATATTTGCTATTTAAGGTTTAGTATGAAAAATATATAATTAAAAATATATGTGATTGTAAATGGATACTGAATATTACAAATAAGGAATTGTTTGTAAATCCATAAAATATAAAACTTGAAATGTTATTCAAAGTTTATGATAAGATTGATATATAAAATATTTAAAAGAGTACTGAAATTTTTGCTTTAGCAGTAAGAATCTCAGGTGATTTATAATGGATAAGCATAAATAAATTCAGTTTATAACTATATCATATAGAAATGAAAACTGTTTTTGATTTTTGTAAATTGTGTAATAAAAAAGCAATTTAATGAAAGGTAATAATGAAGTGGTATATGATAGTTAAATCTGTAAATTCAATACCTTATGATATAATTTAAGACATAGTGAAGCTTTAGTGAATATATAAAATGTTAATTTAAAAAGCACTTGAAAATGCTATTATAAAAAGTTAAAAGAAAAAGGTTTTCAAAACATAGCTGTACTGTATTCGAATAATATCGTAATATCTATTTTAAACTTCATTGGAGTAAAAATAAAGGTGACAATTAAGAAAGTGTATACGGAAAGATTATTTATTAAAATTATTTTATAGTTTTATTTCTGAGTAATAGTATGGTGCCCCGTTACAAAATAATTTTGTTATTCCATGTAAATAATATGCACATGATTTGAATAGAAAATACAGCAGTAAATATGCTAAGTTATATCTGAAAATAAAGAGGTACTTTGATATCTGTATGAAGTGTTAGTTATATTTGAATTGATTAAGTGGATTTTGATTACAAAATTAATAATAATAAAAAAATACCACAGATTATTTGTTTAAATAATATAAGCAGCGTAAAGTCTGTTGAATTGAATTCCATAGTAGTTTGAAAAACTGAAACAGAATATATAATTTTTTTAAGAACAAAATTAGAAAAGCATTGTAATAAAAGTCAATAGTACAATAAGAGTGACTATAAATATGTAAATGAAAGATTAATCATATTTATAATTTATGGAAATAATAATGGTTGTATTAAAACTGCAAGCAGCCAAACTAATCATAAAATATCAAAGTGTATTACGATTGATATAATATATATTTTTTTATAATCTATATATATAAGAAATAGATTAAAAGGAATAAATTGCAATAAGTAATAAATTGGAATATGTATTTATAAAACTGTTATTAACAATTTTGTTTATAAAACTAAGAATTTGAATTTGGTTTTATTAATAAAGTTTCTCATGGTATACGTATTTAAGTGTATAAATAATATATTGTTATCAACTACTTTATGTAAAAGTAGAAAAATAATTCTGTAATATACACGTGATAATTATATAAATGATGAGTATATTTTAAGCATCGTAAATGGTCTGATTAGGTGTTTTTCTGGGTTTTCACTAATCTATACAACAAATGTTGGACCATATGTAATTCCCCAGATAAAGTACAAGGAAGGATGATTGTCTAGTCTATAATATATAAGTTGATATTGATCAAATATAATTGTTATATAAAATCTGTACATAAATTGTATGTGTATACAAAACAGATATAAAAGCACATTATTAGTTTTTCAATTTAATTGTTAGTCGATTAATTTTTGAGGGGGCGCGTTGGAATATCTCTATGCTTCAACATACGTATGTGTGTAACTGTAGTTATGCACTACTACATGCTTGTACAAAAATGAATCGACTTACTAAGAAATGTCTCAAAGACATAAACTGAAATGCGAGATATAGAAAAGAGTGGGGAACTATATGTGTCAGCCCCGATATTCTATTATGCCCTTTTGTCAAGTGTTTTTAATCGTACTAAAGCATCTAGCAAGAGCAGTCGCACATTACTGACGTTATTCCTTCCTTGTGCGAGTTTGAATAAACAAAAGTTATTTTATTTGAAATATACATTGTGTATTATCATTTATTTAACACCCATTTCCAATAAGTAAAATGTCAATATTCCAAAAAAGTGGACTTCAGTCGTTTTTCCGATCAGAGTTCGGCAAGTATTCGACCACAAAATATTTTCGGATACTTTTCTGTTTTTTGTGAATATCGAGAAATAACAACGAAATATCAATTTCTAAGCCTTCTACACGATGTATTAAGCTGATATACGCGATTTAAAAAAGTATCCTAAAAAAGTATTCGACCAATACTTTCGTCGGATACTGAGTATCCGAAAATAGTACCCGTCGGATACTTTTTTCGGATACTTTACTTATTTTAAAATGTCTTAAAGAGGTCTAAAATTTTCCTAGGAACCCTTAAACATGGGGTACCATCTGGATGATACCACATGTTTAGGGTTTTCCGGCATATTTAAGATCTATTTTACGTATCTTGATACCGGGTATATTTTTATTTTTGGCAGTCAAATTTCTTATACCATTAAAATGCGTAAAAGGTTCAAATATGCCCGCCCTCCTCCCCCACCCCTAAACACGTGGTTTCACCTGGATGGTACCTTTTAAAAAAGACATTTTAAAATAAGAAAAGTATTCGTCGGATTCTTTTTTAAATCACGTATATCAACTTAATACATGGTATAAAATACTTAGAAATTGATATTTTGTTGTTTTTGCTCGATATTTACAGAAAACAGAAAAGTATCCGAAAATATTTTACGGTCGAATACTTGCCGAACTCTGCTACAGATATAGATTTCTGAATGTGTTGAATCGTATCTTTTATTGTTGATATGCCTTTACAGTACGATTGTTTTGATAATAATAATACAATTTATTTCAACAAAACATTATTTTAAAAATAAATAATTAAACTTCCAAACAATAAGTATATCAGGAAACTTGAGTGAACCGTTCAGCTTGAAGAGTGGTCGTGGTTTACATATAATGTGAGAAATATCAAGGTCGCTTATTCTCTGTCAGACTCTTTCTCTCTTCCTCTCTCTTCCTTTCTCCTTTTCTATTTCTTTCGTTCCCCTCTTTTTAATTTGCTTCACCAGCTCGTTCTATTTTCTATATACTGTATCTGATGTTTTTGATTTTTATATATGATGTTAAAGTAAAAAAAAATAAAAATATATTTGTTATTAATTAATTGCAATACTATTTATGCAAATTAGTATCGATTAAATTCAAATTGCATAATACATAATACTTTTTCATAAAACATAAAATAAGCAAAAATCAATATTAAGACCGATAAATGTAAATAAGTTACTACCCCTCATGTTCTCTTTGGCGTTTCTTATACATAAAAATTGTACACGTAATTATTGTGCACAATTTAGCATTGGTCAAATATATCTATATATAATTTGATCAATGCTAAATTGTGTACAATAATTACGTGTATAATTCTTATGTGTAAGAAATGCGCTATGCCCGAAAATAAGATATTCTAATTATTAGCATGTTTCTGTTGTTTTTATAGAGATAGTAATATTTACTACTAAAAAATCAGATATAGGTGTCTTCTTTTTAAATTAACTTTTGACAAGAAGTTTTTTTAAAAACCTTAATTTCCTTCAAAATATTGCGAGATTTGGCGCAAAATCAATTTATTTACAATTTATTTATAATCTTCTCTTTCAGTATTTCTCAATATTTAACATAACACTATCATCGTCACATTTAAGCTTTTGCATTGCTTTAACGAAGGTTTCATTCCGCAGTTTTTCAAATTACGTTGATTTCGATAAAGTTTCATAAGCAAACGGCTCAACTCATCTTTCTTTCATATTTTATTTATTGTAATCTAAAGTTTGCTATACGCGAATTTTTGCAATAAATGAAGCCTTTATAGTGTGGTTGAAAAAGTAGCTGATTCAATATGACAGTGAAACTAGATTCGGAGAGTTTAGCCTTTTAACGTGAACAACGGCTGAAACCGTATCGTTGTGACCTGCGTTGGCCTTAGTAAATAATGGTCTTTAACGCTGAATTAGAATATTAATAATTTTACTTTTCATGTATACTCAGTAATGTATAATCAACTATTTAAGTGCTTTTTCAGCTTAGAAAGTAAAAAATTAGGCGGGCAATCGAACAAAATAGATTTTATGACGTTACTACATACTACTAATGCACGATTCATGTTAATGGGTTAGTCAAGGTCGTGAGATTAACCGAAATATCTTAAGGTTCATACATATCGTGCAGTACAATAAGAAGAAGATTATTTCTTATTATTTATTTTTCTCTAGTTCTTTTATATTAAGCAGACCGATAATTCGTAGTACATAGTTATATATTATTTGCTTCATATAACTGTCTTACATACGCAGTATAAGTAAGAGTGAGCTGACTACATTTTTTATATTGTTTATATATAGTTTTAAATTTAATAGTATACAAAGGCTCAATTCAATTGAACAACTCTAATAAATACAAGTGTATATAGGGAGAGCGAGGTTTACTCGTACAGGGACTGTCGTATACACGTTGAATATTTTTTAATGAATGCCTTGTAAAATTCTGCAAAGAATATAGGTAATTTAAAAATGTATTCGAGGTTTGACTAACAGTTTGAATCCAAACATATTTTTAAAACATACTTTTACAAGACATACGTTAGCCCAGTTCTCCTCTAGAAAAATCAAGAAAAATAGTATTTCGATGATTTAAAATACGTGTGCCTAACAATATAGGAAATATATAACATTTACATTGCCTTTTCAGATATTGTTTAATTGAATTAGGATGTTGCATAAAAATAGAAAGTTGATTTTTCGCATGAAATAAGTAGAATAGTGAAAAATAATTAGGTCGTATTTTTTCTTTTGCCATAAAAATGAAAATTTTGAAAGTTACAGACGTTTAAAGTTTCCTAATTTTCGATATATATAGATATACTCTAATACTACGTGAGGTCATGAAAGTATACAATCGTGACATCGCGCAAATTTCAAATGGCTGTAATTACTTCAATTTTCGTTAAATTGAAAAACTAAAAAATACGACCTAATTATTTTAGCATAAACTATTTGAATATGAAATAAAAAAAAATCATGCAACAATCGAATTAAGCCAAAAACTACCTGAAAAATTATTTTAAGAGACTCCGAATCCCGAATCTATCGGCACATTGAGAGAAAGAATTCCTTGTATCAAAGGAATCGTGTATTTGCGGCAAAATAATTATAATTATCTAAAATATTTAAAATCAGGTTGGCCCCTGAAATATGTGCGTTTAAATAGAATTGAGGGGCCAAATAAATAAAAAATAATAAATAAATAATCGATTGGCGTATAAAACCTAAGATATCCTATTATCCCTTAATTTTTCTATATATAGGAGAGAACGGGGTAATGCCGGTCACTGGTTAATTCCGGTCACCCTTATTTTCAATAATGTAAACATTTTTAGGTAGTAATTCGAATAGTATATTAAATGCAGCATAAAATGCAATTAATCTAATGTCTAAACAACCTTCTATTCAGTTTTATTAAGGAATTATACACAATAAAAGTGTAGGCCTACATTTCTTATAAGAAATCTGGTCTATAAAGTAAGTTTTTATGCATATTATTCGTTACTTTATTCAGTTATTTTTTGCAACTTTATTAATTTGAACAATCTAACAATAAGAAGTAGTGAAGAGAAAAGAGTATAAACCTATTGCTTTTTTGTCATTTCAATTTAAATTACTAAGCAGAATTGAGGTAATCGCGGTCACAATGTTATTTACCTGCGCTCTCAGGTAGGGTAACTTTGCTTAAGTGTTTTTGATTGAACAGTGGTTATGTTATTACTTATTTCCCTGTGTAAGTGCGAATAATAATGCGACGGATCATATGAAAGTTTATATAATTGATTTAAAGAAAATTTTCACCTATAAAAGTAACTTTCTAATAGTGATCGAAATTGTACCAAGGCTGACCGATATTACCCTTTGATGTGGAGTAAATCCAGTCAAAATGCTTTTTTTTAATTCGACTTATAGCTTCGATATCTTAAATCTTTATATTAAACCAATAAGAAATATTTAAAGTCAATGGTTTGAACTAACATAATAATTATTTAAAGTTAAAAAAAAATAATTTGAAAGTAGAAATAATAAGCACGTTTGCTTAGGTGACCATCAATACCCGACCATCAATACTCCCATAGTACTCGGTTTACTCTTAAAAATGCGATGTCGAACGTGTCAATTCGTTAAAATATACTGCCATGAAAATTTGTTGAAATTATCAGGTGTTTTAGTGAAAAATGAGCAAACTTGAATTTTACTTAGAAGGAAAGTTTTTGTCTGTCTTGCCTAATGCGGTGAAGTTGTTAATAAACTTATAATAAACGTAAAAAAATTGATATCCATATAAATTAATATACAATTATTTGTAGTTCAGCCTAATGTAATAAAAGTGCTCAAAATCAAATGTTAAAAGCTGTTTGCGATGGTAGAGACCTCTTAATGTTAACTTCAGGCAACCGGCGGACACATATCTCATTTTTTTGCCAATTGCAACATTTTGAAGCGGTTACAAGAAGAAAATTTGAGATTCGGGAAATTCTGGACCACCCTAGTGTGCACTCTCCTTGTTAGAGACAGTAATACACACGCAGTAATTGGTATTTCCGCAGAATCTGGTACGCAGCAATACATGCACGTCCGGAGTAATTCATACAAGTAAAGTACTTCAAAGTTTGCCTACATAAAAACCCCGCAGTAATGTGTGTACATGTAAATGTGTATTTACCCTACGCATACACACATGCACTCATTTTAGGTTTTTACTAAATTTTCGTTATATTTTATAAGTGACTGAGTGTTTTACTTAAATAATCGGAATCTGTACTTAAAAGGGTGCGATCTCTTGGTTTTTTCATAAAGAAATCGCGGATTTTAAGTTAGTTTTTGTCATTAATTCTAATTTTATCATAAGAGCCTATGTCAAAAGTGCTACTTTTTAAATGTTTTTTAGCCACTATCAAAGCCTGAAAAAACAACATTTAAACAGTAAAAAAATTGATTTTAAAATATACTAACCCTGGTAGAAACGTTCACCAACGATTCGCCAATCGTTGGCCAATTTTACTAAGGTTGGTCGATAGTTTCACTAACCATTCGCCAATGAACCCACTTATTTTGAAACGCTTTTCCGCCCGCCGTTGGCCAACGAATGCTGAAAATTTGAAAATGGCGAAAAGCACTAAATACTGCTTAAGAAAGCTATGTAAAGTTTTATGGTATATTATGCAATCAATAAAAAGTCATTATATGAGCATAATTATATAATTTACTTAAAAAATTCACATTTAAATATATACACTTAATTCAAATTTGAGGTTAGGTGTAGTAAATTGATGTTTTAGTTTACTACCCTAGTGGAGGAAATCTTGTATGCCAAAATTTGTCATATGTGTGCCAAACGGCCAATTGGAAGACATTTGGCGTACTCTGGCAAACTTTGTCTAACTCTAGTAAACTTTGGCAAACGTTGGCAACTTTTAACATCAAAATCATTTCCACTAGAGTAATACATTATCATTTACTATTATAATTAAGAATTAAGTATAAAATAAAAAATACTTTTTATCAATTCTATAGTATAATATGAAAACATGGGAAGTTTGATAGATAGTAAAAAATTATACCAAAACCAGTAGTTGCGAGAGATATTTGCATGCTCCGCAACTCAAGATGCGCTCTTAGTTTGCGCGAGAAGCGCGGGTAGGCACAATATACACATATACATTGAACTATTCGTAACCATAACCCTACTTTAAATAAAAATTTAACTATATTTTACAACTTCATGACAGCATATGCGCTATTATTTTTATCATTCAGTGGTTTATTGTAAAATATATATTTAGTGATGTACATTTAATGATTCAATTTATAATTTGAAAATAAAATTTTAGAATCACAAATAGAGCAGTCGTTGGTGAAGCGTTGGTCAATTACAGCAGTAAGTATTGGACAACGTCATTGGCGAACCGTTGACGAACAGACCATCTCGATTGGTCTATTTTCTACCAGGGAAGTAAAACTCATTTTCTTTCACGTACAGTGTTGAGGTACACCCAACGAACATTAATTCGTTTCGCGCGCTTTAAAAACGTACCAATACGAATACTTACATTTGTATTTCAGCCAATGAACGCAAGCAAAATTCAAATAATCCGAAACGAATTGATGTCCGTTGGGTGTATATCTATGGAATGTGAAGCCCGTTTTTTACCAAAATTTACTCAGTTATTGAAGGCACTTTTTATTGGATTGACTTGAAACATGCAGACTACTTTCAACATATGTTATTTGCCTGGGTGTGCGTAAAGTCCGAGTATAAAGTGCAAATTTCTGTGCATAAAGTGAACTTTTTCGCAAATCACGTATGTAAAGTAAAAAACTGCGTGTAAAGTGATTACTTTACGCACCGTAGCGTAAATCGCTGCGCGGCACGATATACCGCTCGTAACGTGAGAGTGAGAGAGACAGATAGAGGTCTCTCAATCATCTCATCCATTCCCTCTCACTCTCACAGTATATTGGAGCTGCTTACCAATTGTAGGGGCCACAAGGAGGTGGTGATTTAATCAAAAAAATTCTTGGTTGTACTTCATAAGTGATATTTCATATTATAAATTAATATGGATAATAAGACATTTTTTGTGTGGGGGGGGGGGTCCCCTGAGCCTCGCCTGCGCCCGTGCATCACACCCTGCGCCCCTTCCTTGCTTTTTCGCTAACATTACGAGGAGAAATTCAAGACGAAACGTCCGCCAGTGACCTGATTTCAACGAAGCATCTATATTACGGTTATCTGTTCTAGCTACCGGTCCACGAACTTTACGAACACCTGGGCGAAAAGTATTATATGTTACTCGGGTGTAACGCTTTCTTACTCGTGTGATTGCTGCGGCACTCGTGCGAAGAAGGTCACGCAAAATTTCATCAACATTTGTGGTTCGTCGACTCTCCTTGTAATGTTTTTAAAAACTCTATATCATTGTAAAAAGCTCTATATTAGTATTTCAAGAAAATAATAAAATATAGTCAAACCTCGCGCGCTGTTAACTTGCGCACTGCTAGCCCCTGCACACTGTTACGGCTCAATAGCTGCGCACTGTTACAATATAATTCCATGGCCAAGAATGAATCAAGCTCACGGGCTTTTTAAAAATTTTTTCTTTATTTTACATTATACACTGAATAAAGCTTGTTTTTATTACAGAATATGAACATTTTTATTATTTATGTTTTTGAATTGAGGAAAATTATTGAAGTTTTACTGTTGTAAATATATGATTTGTAAATTTTAGTATGATGAACCGGCACACATTTTTCTATTTATACAATAATAATTTATATGTTAAGATCAATATTGTAAAGTCTGTGATTCCTCTATTTTATATAATTTATATTTACAGAATTATTAATTATGAAATAATAACCTGATATTAATAAGAAATAAATAAAAAAACTTATTAATAAAACAAGTTACTTTTTTCTAACGTTGCATAGATTTTGTAATTTATTTGATATACCTAACCTCAAAATAGAATCTATTTTTATTAAAAATATTAAATCTATTTTTCTATTAAATACATTAATCTAATTTTCTAAGAAACTTTAAGCACCCAACTTTTTTGTAATTTTGTTATATGTACGACCCTGGTCTTTCAATCTAATTGGTTGACGTGTCAGTAACACTGCCCAGGTGCGTCGGTAACGACTTGTAACAATGCGCGAGGTCTGAAATTAATAAAATGTATAACATATGTTCTACCTAATTTTGTTTTATCAGATTCTTCAGGGTTAACTCTTTTTTGAAACTTAGTAGAACTTTTACTAAGTGAGAATGTCAGAGTAAAAATAAATGTAGAATTAATAATTGTTCATTTAGTATTTTGATTAGAACATTTTGAATAATTATTCAACGAATTATTTTGTACAGGATATATTTTTTTACTAAAAGCGATACTATGTATATCAAAAGTGTATAGTATATACAATCATATTAATAACGTCTGAAAAGTGAAGTCTTAAAGTTCTGAATATGCACTGTGATCTGAAGGTGTGGCATATTTAGCCAGCAGAATACCATACCTAGTCCCAGTATCATTCCTGCCAGGTAGTATGGAAGAGCAAAGGCTCGATAGTTGGAAAAAGTGGAATGTCCGTTTCTCATCCTATGGCGGATGTAGAGCAATTTGCCGTAGGTGCATCCGAAGTTGCCGAATCCTCGGAGAGGCGCGGAAATAATAACAAAACGGAGCGTCCGACGAAGCGGGCGGGTGCGCCGGTGTCGGTCAGCGTCGGCGGCGCATCTAGCAGCTCTCATTATCAATGGAATCGATTGGCGGAGAGAGGGTGTGCACATAGGCAAGAGGGGGCTCTATACGTGCTCGCTCACCGCTAGCCTCGCACCGTCACGATTTCGCGCACGTGCCTGCACTGTGCGCGACGCGCGCCTTCTCTGCACGCAGATTATACTGCACATCGCGTGCCGCCGCGCTGCCGTTGCACTCGCTACGCGTATACCTGCAGGCGCCGGAGGCTGCCTCGCGTTTCTGTTCCACCGTTCCTATCCGCGACGTTCCTAAAGCTGCTGCTGCTGATGTTGCCGTTGCGCGTTCAGTGAGACCGATGCTATTATTGACCCGTAGGTAACGCACGCGGAGTGAGAGAGAGAGAGAGAGAGAGAGAGAGAGAGAGAGAGAGAGAGAGAGAGAGAGAAAGAGTAAGCCTGACGTAGAGTCACTTTTTTATTTGTCTCCCTCGGAGATTTAAACCCGAAGGCTAATTTTAAAATGCCACGGCTCGCGGAAAGAGTCCTAGAGAAAAATTCTCCATTCGAGCGCCCCTCGGCACTCGCTGATGTTGCTGCTGCCGTAATGCTCACAGCTTCAATGAAATCGATCCGCTCGATATTATCTTTCGCGGTATAGCAACAATGACATTCTCATCAATATTAGCTGTGTCATTTGAGCTTCGTGAATTTATTCGATTCTGTTTGTTGCTTTTACTCTGCTACATAGTCTGAAAGATTAAAAATATTGTTTATTCCGTTTGATATAATTTAGGAAAATATTTATGGAAATCCTACTAAAAGGACCTTATCAAAAGTTATCTTTGTTTCACTTACATTTTTATATCAGGGGATTGGTTATGATAGTAGGAAAATAATTATTATTATTATATATATATATATATATATATATATATATATATATATATATATATATATATATATATATATATATATATATATATATGTTCGTTACTATTACAGCTGGCGGTACATAAATCCAATAATATCAAGTCTTATTATGTTAAAATCCACCCACTCATCAATATAATTTTTAACTTTAAAGTTGAAAAACAAAATGCTAAATATTTGTCCTAAAGATACTCAAAATGTGTTAATTTATTTGAAAGAAAAGATATTTTAACGAAATTCGGAGTGTTCGAATTAAACCGTCCATTCATGCAAAAGCAAAAGTCTTATCGCAGGCAAGAGTCGCAGATAAGAATCGATTAATATTATCATAAATCATCGCCGTCTAACTTTAAGTAGAGTTATTAGTAGAAAATAGACCTTATAGAAAGCGTACAATGTAGTACACTTTATTATCTTGTTGATCTCGGGAGTGGGAGAAAGCAGCAACAGTAGCAGCAGCAGCAGCAGCAGCAGCAGCAGCGTAAATGGGTGCGTACGGAGCATGATCTTGATATCTTGGTCGAGCATCAAGTCGGATTCGCGGGTGTCAGTAATAATATCATCTGGGAGACACGCGACGAACACGGCTTGCGCGAGTGAGAAAAGTCTCGCGGGCGCTAAACAAAATTTCATTGCCTATAATAAAAGGATGACTGCATTCGAGCTTTCACATGTGTGTGCTTAATTTATTGTACACGCGCGGGGGGGGGGGGGGGGGGGAGGCATACATCGCACGACGTATATACAGCGCGTTTGCGCTTGACTTGATTTAATTTCGCGCACTCGTATAGAACATACGTCGACGAACGCAGCTATGTTACATCGAAAAGCTTTTATACGCAAGAACGTGCATGTTTTCGACGTCCTCTCATTCTTTCCCTCCTTTTGGCTGCAGCCGACCAGCTATCTTCTATCCTTTTATCGGTATTTATTCAGGCTCAACGCTCGCGCGACACTAAACTCAAGTTTTCACAATAAACGTCACTTTTTCAGCGTTTCGACCCACCCGAAAATTAAACTTCTCTCTATCGAAAAATAGTTTTATAATATTTAAGTAAAGAAAAGCGATGTGTAGTAGGTAGAAGGTTTTTTAATAGCTAAATAATCTCTAAAACTCAATAAGCTTTTGCTTTTTCTCTCTCTCTCTGCATAAATATATAAATTACAATATTTATTTCACAGTATACATGTATGTATATTTTCAAGCTAACTTAATTAATATATTCAGACACAAAGATCGAAATAACAAGGATAAAATATAACGTGAAGGTTGAATAAAATATAACTTACTTAATAAAACATAATATATATATATATATATATATATATATATATATATATATATATATATATATATATATATATATATTTTTTTTTTTTTTTAATGTTATTAGCTAAACTATACTAGATAGTAAAGCCTTTGTTTAATTGGTTTCTTGAATAATCTGGCTTAAAAAGAGAACATGAAGCTAAAATACTCGGGAACAAAATAAATTGATTTTAAATATAAATGTAGGTGCCTGTGTGCGGGAATATCTACAGGAATATTATGTACTTATCAGTCTACTGGAATATTACGTACTTATGTCTCAACTTAGAAATGATTAGATTTTCGATCTAATTTGAGAATAAATACATTATTTAATAAAAATATTAACTTTAGAAAATTTGTAAGAATAGAACAATTTGTTTTTGATGTTATTATATATGTTAAACATGTCAAAAATATTTGTAAAAATGGACTCAACAATTCGCTGCGAGTTAACCAATTTATTAATTTCGCCTACGTTTTGAATCCCTTTTAATAGATTCCTTATCAAGGCGTATCTAAAGAACGGCTAGTTACTGTGTGGCATATTATTAATACTGCTACAAGCGATATAATTGCTGTGAGACAGTAACCAACAGTTACACATTGGCAACTGTGTCTAACCAATAACGTAACAAACACCCGCGAGTGGCAGGGGATCGGAAAGCGATGAAAAGCCCGATCTTGGTATTGGCAGTATTAATTTTGGCTTGTAGCAGTATTAATAATATGCCACAGAGTAACTAGCCGTTCTTTAGATATGTCTTGATAAGGAATATATTAAAAGGGATTCGAAACTAAGGCGAAATTAATAAATTGGTTAACTCGCAGCGAATTGTTGAGTCCATTTTTACAAATATATACCACAACGAGTATTCAACATCATATTGCAAATGTCAAAAATACGAGGGTAGTTCAATAAGTCTTTAGAATGACCAACAGATGGCGCGCGAATCGCTCCAAATCATCTGTTTTCAGTCAGCACCACTCCCAACTAGATATATGGTGCAGTCACAGTCCACATCTTCTGAGTTTACGTGTTTTTATAACCAATTGAAAAAAAAAATTGCTTGTTAAGAAAAATGGAAAAAAACGAGTTCAGAGCGGTAATTAAACATTTTCATTTAAAGGGTTTAACTCCATATGAGATAAAAAATGAATTGGACTCAGTTCATGGCACATCTGCCCCTGCCTTAGCAACGGTTTATAACTGGGTAAATGAATTTAAGCGTGGTCGTACATCAATAAGTGACGAACCACGTTCAGGAAGGCCCGTAGAAGCAACTACTCCCGAAATCATCAATAAAATCCACGATATGGTGTTGAAGGATAGAAGATTAAAAATGCGTGAGTTAGCTGAGGCCACAAGGATATCTATAGGTGCAGTTGTTTCAATTCTACATGAAAAATTAGGCATGAAAAAGCTATCGGCAAGATGGGTGCCGCGTTTGCTCTCAGCTGAGAATAAACGCAATAGAGTGGTCGCCTCTGAGGCTCTTTTGGCGCGCATAAGTCGGAATCCTGAGGAATTTTTTCGTCGATTTGTGACTGTGGATGAAACATGGATACACCACTACACTCCTGAGACAAAGGAACAATCCAAACAGTGGATTTCCACAGGCGAACCAGCTCCAAAGAAGGCAAAGATCGTAAAGTCAGCTGGTAAGGTTATGGCTACAGTTTTTTGGGATGCACGTGGAATTATACTTATTGACTACTTGGAAAAGGGTAAAACAATTACTGGTGAGTATTATGCATCATTATTAGAGCAGCTGAAAGAAGAAATTAAAAAAAAACGACCACATTTGGCGAGAAAAAAAATTCTCTTTCATCACGACAACGCCCGAGTTCACACATGCTTCGTTTCAATGGCTAAAATTGAAGAACTAAAATTCGAATTGGTCGAACACCCACCGTATTCACCAGATTTAGCCCCCAGTGACTTTTTCTTATTTCCAAACTTGAAAAAATGGCTCGGTGGACAGAGATTTACGGACAACGCAGACGTCGTTGCCTCTGTAAGTGCTTATTTTGAGGATCGTCCGAAAACGCACTTTTCTGAAGGATTAAAAAAACTTAAAAAGCGATTGACCAAGTGTATAGAGCTCCAAGGAGATTATGTTGAAAAATAAAAAAAATTTACCCAAAAAAAATTGTTTTTATACTTTATTCTAAAGACTTATTGAACTACCCTCGTATGTATGCTTTTATAAAGTAAACGTTATTAATTTCCTTTAAATTAATCAAGATATCTTTTGTAACATTAGCACGATTTTCGCGCTTTTTGATATATGTAAAGAAGGCACAACGAGAGGCCCAAAATAGCCGTTTTTCGACCGCCGGGCAAAAAAGTAGTTAGCAAAAAAGTGATTAGCGGGCAAAAATAGTAGATTGTGTATCAAGGGCTGAAAGTAGGCGATTACCGACCTCATTAAACTTGGCATGGGCATTTTCTATTTAGGTTATATAAATTAATAGATAATTTGCCGTAATTTATCCGTAAATTATCCGTGAAGTCGAAAAATTTGCCGCGGATTTTTTTATTTTAAATAATCGGGTACCCTGGTAATTTTAGAAAAAGTTAGTAGGATATCCACCTTAAAAATATCAAGGAAGCATTCCACATCATTGGGACAGGGTTTGAAATTTGCCGCTATTTTTGCCGTAGAACCATCCTGCACTCAGATTTACTCGAAATATTTTTTACCGTTCATAAGCGCAAGAATTTCCCAACTCAAGATGAAGTTGATAGGGTACCCCCGTGAAGTCCACTAGACTGCATTCTAGACTATTGGGTAAGGGATCAAAATTTGCCGTAAATTATCCGTAAATTATCCGTAGAGGCGAAAAAAATTTGCCGCGGATTTATTTTTAAAAATAACCGGGTACCTTGTTTACTTAGGGTTAAATTAGCAGGGTACACCCTTAAAACTACCAAGGTAGCATTCCACGCCATTGGGACAGGGCTTAAAATTTGCAGCTTTTTTGCCGTAAAAGAACCCTGCACTCAGATTTACTTGAAACTTTATTTTACCGCTGGTAAGATCCAAAATTTTTTAACTCAAGATAAAGTTGACAGGGTACCCCAGTAAAATTACCGAGGAAGCATTTCACTTTGTATAAGCATTGTTTGATTCAAATATCAAAGGATTAGGCTGGTATTTGCAGCTGGAAAACTATTTTGCAAAGTTTCCGTGGTAAGCAATGCGCATGGGACGCTTTTACATCCCCTTAAATGAATTTATGAATTTTTAAACAATTTAAGATTGCTATAATACTAAAAATGATGTTTTCTTTCATCACAAAAATAATGCTTCTATTTTATCGATTTTGTACTTTTTAAACACATAACTTTTTAATTAGTTTGGCCCGCTACCTTTTGTCATTAAGAAATATCTTAATATTAGTACTCAGAGTCACGTCCACTTGCCTAAGACATGTGTAAAATAGAACATTTATAGATAAGATTTTTTGTAAAATATATTATGAATGACCTGCATAAGCTTTTGTATTTTGATGCACTCTCATTCGCGTATGAATTACCTTAATCTTTTGCTATATATACGATACAAAGCAAAAAAATTATATGAGAGTTTATAAGAGGTGTTACAATATAAATAGTGAAATTTGCTTAAGGTGATGCTAAAGCCACCAGTCACCGACAAATATGAGGAACCACTTTTCTTATTTTATTTTTCATTTTGAGTAAATATCTCTATGAAACGTTATTGTCCTACTCAAAAACAACAACTTTTCAGAGAGATATTTTCGCAAAATTAAATATTGAATGAAAAAAGTGGTTCCCCGTATTTTATGGTAACAAGAGGGTTTAGCATAACCTTAAAAGGGGTCCGCCGTAATATTGTTCATATCTGAATAAAATTTATTTTGTTTAATTTAATATAATCGTTATGTCGCAAGTGTAAATATTGTCAATTAAAATAATTTTTTAGGGTGCCGTTGTTTGGACGTCTGAAACTTCGTAGAGAGGTGTATTACTACTCAATAAAGAGCCAGCGAGTTTGGGTTTTGGTTAAATATACGTAATTTTGTTTATAAAGTAAATAATGTATGGTTCGGTCGATATTTCAGGAAATTGACTTTCGGACCTCTTATTTTTTTTTTAATTTCATCAGTTACACCTTACTCGAAGAAAATGTACACCAATACATAAAAAGCCACGGAGCGCAGAATCTGACTTGATTTTTTGTTGTATGTAACACCTGGACCTCTTCTCCGAGAGCCCTGAGCGGTGTTATGACTTTCGAGTTTGCATCGCTCGTTTCGAACGATATTGAAAAAAAAATTTTTTTCTATTATGTTGAGCAGGTGGAGAAGCTAATTTGATGAGCTCCTAAATGTACACGAACAACAATCCGTCTCGGACTTCAGCAAAATCCACACTGCTGAATCACGCATCGAGCAACCCACCTTTAACAAAATATATACGCGGCAATCAAAAAGCTAAAAAATAACAGATCCCCGGGAGTAGATCAATTACTATTTAAAGAGGGGGAAGACCACTTATTGATATAATTCACACTCTTATACGTACCATATGGAAAAGGGAAATTATGCCTAGGGAATGGAAAGACTCAATCATAATCCCGATTCACAAGAAAGGGGATAAGACAAATTGCAATAACTACAGGGGGATTTCTCTGATATGTACATGTTATAAGATATTGTCCAACGTACTACTAACGAGAATAACTCCCCTCGCGGAAGAAATCGTTGGGGATTATCAGTGTAGATTTCGCCGAAATAGGTCGACTAACGACCAGATGTTCACAGTTAGGCAACTCTTAGAAAAGAAATGGAAATATAGCAAAACAGTACACCAACTATTTATTGATTTTAAAAAAGCATACGATTCGATTATAAGGGCTAAAATGTACCATGTCTTAATACTACTAGGGAACCCAAAAAAATTAGTTAATTTAATAAAAATTTGTCTAGAAAATAGCAGGGGCACAATTCGCGCAGGAAATAGCCTATCAGAACGATTCAAAATCCACAATGGATTAAAACAAGGAGATGGGCTATCAACACTTCTGTTTAACCTAGTACTAGTACGTTGTCAGGGCCGTACAAGAAAGCCGGGAAGGAGTAATACTGAACGGTTTCTTAAAGCAATTGCTAGCCTATGCAGACGATATACATATATAGGACAGAACAGGGAAACCTTAATAAAAAACGTTGAAATACTAATAAAATTGTCAAAAGAAGTAGGTCTATGAATTAACGAAAAGAAAATGAATACATGAATGAGAATAGCGAACTGAAGGTGTTAGATAAAATCTTTAAAATAGTAGAAGAATTTAAATACCTTAGCACTATAATTGATTCCAAAAAATGAGACGCATAAAGAAATTAAGAAAAGACTGCATTCCGGAAATGCATGCCTTTATTCGGTGGGAAAATTACTAAAATCGCGACTTCTATCACGGAAGATAAAATTAGAGATATATAGGAAAATTATTATGCCAGTAGTTCTATACGGATGTGAAACATGTGCACTAACTAAGCGGGAGGAGGATAGGTTCAGAGTATTTGAGAACAAAATTATGAGAAGGATATTTGGAGACAAAATTGATGAGTTAACTGGAGACTGGACAATCTTACATAATACGGGAATCAACGAGTTATATATGGAAAAGCGGATATTCCCAGAGTTATAAAATCTCTAAGACTGGGATGGGCCGGACATGTAGCGGGGATGGAAAATGATAGGATCTCACTTAGAGTACTAGTATGTCAGGGCCGACTTGCGAGAAATACGACACTATGAAGAAAACTAGATTAACCATGCAAGCAATACAGAGAAATGGTATGATTGTGTGAACAAGGCTATAGACTATCAACCATAGTCCCATCAACCATGAATGGTGGCTACGGTTATTATGCTAACAAGACCACAGCGGATATAGGAACTGCGGTCTCTTAAGCCTTATCACTGCTAACCATTAATGGCTGGCCACTGTAATAATAATAATAATTACCTTGAGTTGGAAAATTCTGGCGCTTATGAGCGTAGGGTTCTTTTACGGCAAAAAAGCGGCAAATTTTAAGCTCTGTCCCAATGACGTGGAATGCTTCCTTGGTAGTTTTAAGGAAGTACCCTGCTAACTTTTTCCAAAGTTAGCAGATACCCGGTTATTTTAAAAAATAAATCCGCGGCAATTTCTTCGCCTCTACATATAATTTACGGATAATTTACGGCAAATTTTGAACTCTTACCCAATAGTCTAGGATGCAGTCTAGTGGAATTTAGGGGGTACCCTGCCAACTTCATCTTAAGTTGGAAAATTCTAGCGCTTATGAGTGATAAAAAATGTTTCTAGTAAATTTGAGTGCAGGGTTGTTTTACGGCAAAATAGCGGCAAATTTCAAACTCTCTCCCAATGATGTGGAATGCTTCCTTGGCAGTTTCAAGGGGGTACCCTTGCTAACTTTTTCTAAAGTTAGCAGGGTACCGGATTATTTTAAAAAAAGGAATCCGTGGCAAATTTTTCGATTTCACGGATAACTTACGGAGAAATTACGGCAAATTATCTATTAATTTATATAACATAAATAGAAAATGTCCATACCAAGTTTAGGTCGATTACTATTAGTGCGCATTACAGGCCGAGCCGAAGTCACACGAGCGACCCGAGACGAGCTGAGGGATGTCGAGGTTACCGAGGCAAGGGCTGCAACCAGAACGAGTGTTAATATATGAAGCGGGAGGAAATGTAACGCACTTTCCGCCCGAGTGATTTGAGTTTCGCCCGAGAGTGGAAAAGAACCACTTTCCACCCGCTTTATATGCATGAAAAAGTATAGTTTCGGTGCAGGTAGGACAAAAAGTACTTTATATACCCTATTCAACCGTAATCGACACTTTATTGACCTGTAAAGCGGGAGAAAAGTAACATATAATTCTCTCTTATCATCTTTATTCCCGAAAATTTACTTTATTTCCCGCAAATTTTTTTTCAATTTTGAACTATTTCTTTTTCTTTACGTGGGCCACAGTCTTCAAATCAATAAAGTGACCACAGTTAAATTGGGAACATAGTTCTATATGCAACACGGGAAGCTCATGCTTGCTCGCATTCGACTTGTATTACAAACAAACCTCACACGCGAGCGAAAAAAGCCTACTTCTCACCCATGGTACATAATATAATACTTAACACAAAAGTAACTTTTTTGCCCGCTAATGGAAACTTTCATAATAATCAGTTTAACGTTCGAATGTTTTGTTTTTACACACATACACATACATACATATTGAACATTATAGTTTAAACTAAACTTGTATGAACTTCCGTAATCTGATTAAACAGTAAGCTTTTTCTCCACACCCATAACTTATTTTAAAAAAATTTTTGGTCAATTTGTAAAGAAATATTTAAGGGACAAAATAAGAATTGCATAAATATTGAAAAAGTTTTTGCATATTTAGTAAGTTTTTTTTCAATTGGTAATGATTATGTTTGCAACATCAGAATTGTTGATAAAAAAAATGTTTTATGCTCATAATGTATACTATTTTTACATACATAAAAATCGACATTGGAAAATTTCAACTACGTAGAAAAAAATTTGGTCGATTTAAAGCACCCGAACCTCCTTAAGGGGACGCCGGATATCTCTGTCCTTATCTAATTGAGTTTTTATTCATAATTTTAAGAGA
This sequence comes from Gastracanthus pulcherrimus, assembly GCA_949152435.1. Lineage (NCBI taxonomy): Eukaryota > Metazoa > Arthropoda > Insecta > Hymenoptera > Pteromalidae > Gastracanthus > Gastracanthus pulcherrimus. The sequence goes on from OX424572.1 coordinate 118,967,429, forward strand.
AATAATTTTCTAAAAAAATAATAGTTGTCCCCGCTTCGTTTTATAGTAATCTAAATATATGTCCAAGCTGGGTTCATATGATTGTTTTTTTTTTCGGGAAAACTTTGACACACTATGAGGGCTAACTACATAGAGATTAACCTTTACATACTAAGTTTGTCAAAGTTTTCTCGAAAACAAAACAATCATATGAACCCACCTTGGACATTTAGATTACTATAAAACGAAGCGGGGACAACTATTATTTTTTCAAAGAAATGATTTCTCTTAAAATTATGAATGAAAACTCAATTAGACAAGGACAGAGATATCCGACGTCCCCTTACCTCTTAAAGTGTAATAAAATGTATACAATCAGATTCAGATTAATATGGAACAGTTGAATGAATAGAGAATGTTTCTTTCTTTTTATATACATCAGCACAATATTTATTTATATAAGTTGGATCAATATTATAATTTGATAATAAAAGTTAAAGCGAGACTCTATTAAAATGTATGTCTAGACCAGGCATAAAGAGTATTAACCCATTTCTTCCCAAGCGGCCATTTTGTAGTCGATTGTTTTTTTGCCTAAAACCGCCATTTTGAAATTTTCCAACGGAATTTTCAAAATTCTGACTTCAGAATCGGAAAGACCGGACAATTTTACTTCAGAAAAGTGCTATTGGTTATTATTATTTCTTTTTTCGACAATTTTTTAGGCAAAAAACCAATCGATTATAAAATGGCCGCTTGGAAAGAAATGGGTTAAGTATCGTATTAATACAAATCTGTTTCTTAAAGATATGTTTAATTGATTTTGAATTGCGAGAAAAAAATATATCTTTCATTTTTCAGTTACTTTGAAGCTAGCGACTGATTCGTACCAGCTCATTTGAAAAAACATTTACTTTTGTAAGATAAATGAAATAAATGCCCATATATTTTTTAAATAGTTTTCATTTGCATATGTTTATACAACATGTTTATTTTTAATTTATAAACTTATAGAAAATGATTAGGATGAATCAATGACTAATACAAATTTTTTTCCAAATTAATTTTTAATTAAGGAGGTTAAAGAAGAGTCACTCCGCACCGCATACCTGCTTCGTTTTTACCGCGCACCTCCTCGCGCAGCCTACAAGCTAGTGTTCTAATTCGTTCTAAAATTTCGCGTACATGATCTTTAATACTTTCCCAATATTTTGCATACTTCTTCATTTCATTCTTATCATTTTTAAACAAGCGCACTATAGGTTTATTGGTTGTTTACAAGCCGCTCTCATAAGAGCCCGTGTATAAGAGTAAAACTTTCAAGTCAATCATTTTGACTTCACAATCGAACCTCCTTAATAACAGCTTACTTCTTTGTTTAATCTTTTTGTTCTTCTTTGTTTGCTCTAGGCCAACTTTACCGACCAAAATCCATTACTCGAACCAGTAATGCTCTTAAAGATCTCTTTATTTTCGATAAAGAGCAAAAATCAGCTAAAATACACTAAAATGGTCTAAAACGGTTAAAAATTGTGAAAAATAAAAAAATTTAATATAGCTCATTCATTCCCCCTTGTTGCACAACATACTATTATTTATCTATTGTTAGTGTTAAATAATGTAATTATTTAAATAATTTTACTGCTAAAAAATGTTTTATTTATTTCAGACCATAAATCGAACATAAATTTAAAAAATCTATTTTTTGTTTATTTAGAGTTTTGTTTATTATGAAAAATATTATACAGTTTTTAGATTTAATAAAATGGATTTCTTCCAGGCACTCTTTTTAAAAACCCTTAGATTTAACACAAAAGTATACATTTTCTCCGATAAATTGTGAAAAAATATAAATAATAAATGCTCAAAAAATTTTGGTGATCATTATTAATGACTAAACTAGTTATCGATATTTATATAATTTTTTTGTATAAAAAAATATATGTTTTAAATACATTTAGAATTGTATATTACTCGGTATATTATTTCTTGGAGGTGCCAGCCACTATCGAAAATAGGATTACCGGTTACCTATCGATAACTAAACTTATCTTACATTTGTATTACGTATGATAAAAAGTAGTATTAAATACTTGCCATCGGACGCTACCGCGCCCCTTGATTAACGTATAACCTCTCGTATTACAAACTATTAGTCACAAAAACTCGTTTATTATGAAGAATTCTACAAAACAAATCTACTTAGATGGTTCAAAAAGAGACGAACAAAATGTCGAGTCACAGCTTTGCAATCATTTTTTATCGTACAATGGATCATATAAATACATAAAACAAAATAATGAAAATTAAAGTTGAAGCAAAGAGCTTTTATTTGAAACGTACTGCGATAGTAAATTAATAAAATGTCAGAAGATATAATCAAAGACGTTTTGCGAAAACATAGGAACGGATCACTAAGTTTTGTGATTTTCCATGTTTAATAATTGATGAATGCCTCGCAGAATTCCTCACATACACGATCTAGAGCTGTGCTGGTGCAGATATATGTCTATAATACACGCAGAGCGCAAGGTAGTGTCTCTCGGGATTTCGTTGAGAGTGGCGTTCGATGCGCGGGCGCCCGTTACGCGCTGATCTACCCCAATGCTCGTTTGGCAAGTCGCTGGCCTATACGTGCGGTATATAGAAGGAATCGTCGTCAGCTATATACACGGAAAGGTGCTAGGAGGGAGAAGGGGCCAGCGAACCTGCGGGCGGGACGGGAGGCCGAGTGCAATATGGAATGCAGTTAGCGCACACGCAGGGAGGCTGCGGGGGCGCATGTGTACTAGTGGCCGCCGCGGCAAAACGCGAGTGCACAAATAGCTATACGGGAGGGGCATGTACGTCGAGATTATATCAGTATAAGTGCACACCGGGTTCACGCGATCTGACAGCAGGCTGCTGCTACTGCCGTGGTAAACAGAGCATACAGTAGCGAATGAAAATTGATTTCCGGCTACTTTCTCACATTACATGTACAATGTATATATACTGCACTGCAATCTTACTCTACTTCTCTCTCTACTTCTCTCTCTCTCTCTCTCTCTGTCTCTCTCTCTCTCTTTCTCTCGCTCTCTATCTCTCTGTCTCCCTCTCTCTCTCTCTGCCTTTTGAGTTGAGAAGTCGCTTTTAATAGTGCTCCGTCTTTAAACTGTATTAAGTTTTATTTCAAACACGGCATAAACACATAAATCGGTCACGTGAATGCTCACTTTGCTGGCTTTCATTTCGTGTGTTCGAAGGCATCAATATCTTTGTCATACTCAAAGATTATCCATTCTTTAACACAAGAAATTTGAGGTTTGTCTATTTATCAGGCTGTTTGTCGTCTTGCCTCTGTACTTTTCTGCGCACGCGCAAGGACTGGTCTTCACATACATTTGACTGCTGCGCCTTACGTTTCGTTTTGTTTTCAATCGGTCTCTAACATGTCTGCTCGGCTTCAAAAACGTGGTTTCTGCTCTTCCTACGTAACTCGTGGCGATCTGGAAGCATCCCAGTGCAACAAATGTGCAGTTCTTTATCACAGAAACTGTGTACGAGAAGTGTGGTTTAACGGAGATGGCTCTCTGACGTGTTGTGCTGATAGCCGAAAGCGTATAGCAGACACTTCTCTTTCGCCAAGCAAACTATCTGCTACTAATTCTGACGGTACGGACGACCTCAGAAATCTCCGCCTAAACAAGTGCACAAACGCCCCGGCACTTATGGATTCGCTCTTGGCTAATAATAATGCGAATCCGCATCGCTCTATGCAGCATCATTTGTCGCTATCAGCTGGTAATATAGCAGCAGGTGTCTCCTCAGTAGAGCATACAGACACAACAATAACAACACACAGCTACACGGCCGGCGGCTCTCATGCCTATCCTACCTACACACTAGCAGACGCACTCACCAACGCCTCTCCCCTCTCCACCGCAGCTGGACTCGACAACACTACGGCTGCCGCAGGCACGTCTTCATATCTACCTCCGTCTCTATCTCCATCTCTCTCTCGCTCCACGCCGTTCGCAATACCAAATGGAGAACAGTATGTTCCCCCACTGTTACTACAGCAACAGTCGACTGCCGCTAGCTCTACCACGAATTTGCCTGCGCTTGAATTACCGGCTTACTCTACAGCGACTGCATCGAGTGCCAAACAAATCGAAAAATCCGAGAATGCTGATGATATGCTAAATATGATGAAGCAACTTATGCTGCAGCAGACGCAACTGATTTCTGCAGAATTTAATGCATTAAAAGAAACGCAACAAAAACAGTTCGAACAATTTTGCACGAGACAAGAAAACCTAATTGAAGAAAGGCTACATGATTTGACTGCGATTAACACAAGACTCGAAGACCATCAATCACAGATACAAAAATGTGTCCAAACAGCTGAGTCGCAAAATGCACAACTCCAAAAGTTGAACCAGAAAGTTGAAGCACTTGCCAACAGATCTTCACTGGGTAATACCACTGCAACCCCAGCGCCTGCAGCTACTTTTGATTCTGCGGAACTTATCATCTCCGGTATCCCACTTGACATTTTGCTGATCCCGCACCAGATTGCCATAAAGGTTCTGGGAGCCTTGAATTTGCCCAATCTTGTTGGGGATATTTTGTCAGCGGAGGATTTTCCGCGGACTTCGGCCACATCATCGGACACTCGACAACAACCAGCTCCTGTTTTTCGGTCTCAAGAGTCCAATACGCACCCGCATAATGGTAATTCATTATCATCACGTTCCAGAAATTTTCGTAGCGTAGTAGTGAAATTTAAATCTGCTCATATTCGTGACCACGCAGTTTTCACGCGGCTTAATTTAAAATCATTCACAGCAGCAATGGTGTTTGGTCACGCTTCCACCTCGTTGATATTTCTGCGAACTTTGTACCCTAGGCATGTATATAATCTTTTATTAAAAGCCAGATCGCAATAATGCATCTCCTCTTATTCCGATCAATAGTGATTATGACTTACTAGCTTGCCAGCTGATAATAGAAGCTAGCAAACGGGCCCCTCGGGTCTCAAATAATTTGTCCGGCGATCTTATTGAGATGTCTGATCTGTCAGGTGCTAATGTCTCACCGCATTTTCCGACAGATGCCAACGCGAGCGACAATTCTTAGAATTAAGATCGGTTAATACGAATAGCTTTAAGTTTAAGACTCTTGCGACGTCCGATGTCCGTGATGACAGCGTCCCTGAGTATATTATAATGGAAATCACCCATGATTGCAAATCACTCTTATTTTCAGTAGTTTATAGGCCACCAAAAACAGCAATGCCGCACGAATTTTTTCACAAACTCAGCTTTTTTCACACGTTACGACAGTATATTTATCACGGGTGATTTCAATGTGAACATGTTATCTACTGCATCATACGAAGCCAAATACATGTATGACATCATTCGATCGAATGCTCTGTACCTTGTTCCTTCTGGGCCAACTCACCATACGATCAACGCACTACGTCGTCAATCTCACACAGGGCTCGACCTATTTATTGTACATTCGCCTTCAGCGGTTATAAGATATAGCAAATCAGATGCTCCGTTTACTTATGGGCACGACAGTATAGAATTGACTATACCTTTTAGTATTATGCGCAATATTTCTCGTCAAATTAAAACTCGTGATCTCCGTGGTCTCAACAGAGCTCAGAATCTCGCTGATTTATCCAATAATTTGAATGATGGTAAACAACACAATAATATTAATCAATTAATCACTCGATTTAACAATGCTGTCACTTGCTCCATTAATAAATTTGCACCTTTTCGTTCCGTTAATATATGTAATCGCCGAAAACCATGGGTCTCATCTGACATCCGCTCCGCCATGAAAGAACGCGATAGAGCTTATAAGAGAGCACGTGACAGGGGACATCAACTTACTGTATATCGAGCTCTGCGTGCAAGGGTCCTACAAAAGCTTCGAAATTCAAAAAACACTTATTATGCTAATGAAATAGCCAGAGCACAACGCTCAAATCGTCTATGGAGTTCTCTCAACAGGCTAGGCATAACATCCTCTCGATCAACCTCGCCTTTTTCGCTCTTTTCACACAATGATATCAATAATCATTTTGCATCCGTCGCCAACGCATCTAGATCATCTCCTCCACTCCCACTACCACCCCTCCCCTCAGCTCCGTCTCATATACATTTACTAACTTTCTCTAACATCACCCCCAGTGATATCTCTGAAGCACTTGCCTCAGCCAAGTCCAAGACTTACGGGCTTGATGCAATCACTATTAAACATCTTTCACTATCATGTCCCACCATTCTCGAAACACTCACCACAATTTTCAATTTATCAGTCACCAATGCATCTTATCCAGCGCTTTGGAAACAGACTCTTATTACTCCTATTCTCAAAGTACCAGCTCCATCCGACATATCTGAGCTACAACCCATTGCTAAGTTGTCTGAGTGCTCTAAGTTGTTAGAGAAGATTCTATCAAAGCAACTTCTGTGTCACATTGAGAAACACAACCTTTTCATCCCACGGCAAGCTGGCTTTAGAGCAGGTCACAGTAATCAGACGGCTCTGCTCGGCGTTCTTGATGACATAAGATTCGAAATGGATAGCTCTGGTTTCACAATCTTAGTCTTATTTGATTTTTCCAAGGCGTTTGATACGATTCCTCATCACATATTAATTCATAAACTTCGAACATTTAGAATCAGTGATCACTCCATACAGTGGTTCATTTCTTATCTTGCTGATAGATGCCAGGCTGTTATTGATGAAGGTGGCCGCATATCGGACTGGATTGATACTTGGGCTGGCGTTCCCCAGGGCTCCGTCCTAGGCCCACTATTGTTCGCCATCTTCATCAATGATCTCCCCATGGTACTGAAATTCACCAGACATATGATCTACGCTGATGACACTCAAATTTACAGAAGCTGCAAACGCGATGATCTCATTGACACCATTAACAAGGTATCTGAGGATTGTGCTGTGATTGCCAAATGGGCCTATTGCAATGGACTCACTCTAAATGTGTCCAAAACCAAAGCAATGCTCTTTGGTAGCACATTAAACATCTCATTGATCGATTTAGAACTCTTACCTAAGGTTACAATCAATGGCACACCCATCTCTTTTGTCAATGAAGTAAAAAATTTGGGTGTCTGGTTGACTCCTGATCTTAATTGGGGAAGGCAAGTGTCACACATCTGTCAGCAAGTGTTTCGCACCCTCAGACAGCTACGCCCTCATCAACGTGCTCTTTCATTTGGTGTCCGTAAATCACTTGTGCACTCACTTATCCTCCCTCACTTTGATTATGCCTGCCTTGTCTACCATGACCTAACTGGTGAACAGAACCTGAAGCTTCAGCGGGCGCAGAATGCATGCACCCGCTTTGTTTTTGGTACCATTCCCTGGATGGCTCATGTTACCCCCTATCGCAAACGGCTAGGGTGGCTCACGGTGAAGGCCCGAAGAGAGTACTTCATGGGTGCGCTGACATTTACTGTACTTAAGACTGGTTGTCCAGATTATTTGAAGTCTAACTTCATACTCACGGCAGATAGTGATGTGCGTAGATCAGCTCGACTCCGCACTGAACCCCTCCTCATCCGTAACTTCAAAACTTCCTTATATGCCAATTCCTTCGTAATAGCCGCCTCATATTTTTGGAACAGCCTACCAGAACACATTACCTCCCTGCCTCCCAAAACTACCTCTCTCCAAACCATCAAATCCTTATTACTAAGTTACCTCAACAGTTGTGATGTTCAGTCTAATCTCGCACACAAGTAAACTCAAAAATTCTAAATACAAAAGGTTCCTAGTAGCTTTAATGCTACGTACATATTGCTGCTTTAATTTTAATTTTAATTTTAGCTTTAATTTTACTTATATATCTCTATATTTTTATATTGTTATTGCGTCACGTTTTGCGGCCAAAGAGCCGTTCAGATTACTTTATGTCTTATTTTATTTATATTTTTTATTTATATTTTATTTTTTACAGCGAATATTGTTCGAACCTGTACATACTATTGTTAAACACTATTATTGCGAGCGTACCGATCACGTTACATATTATATTATTATATTACTACATATTGTATATTCCTAATGTATGTATTGTTCTTTATGTCCTATGGGACAATTTCAGTCCCAGGGTGGAAATAAACAAATAAATCTAAATAAATCTAAATCTCCCTCTCTCTCTCTCTCTCTCTCTCTCTATTTCTCTATCTCTCTTGCTCTGCCCCTCTTTTCTTGTTTCCCCTTTATGTGCTGCACTGTACTTGACATAGCGGCTCAGTAGCTCCCTCACTCACTCACTCACTCACTCACTCACTCACTCACTCATTCATTCTGCATCTTTCTCCCAGCCCGACATCTCGCTGATCGGTGGGATTTCGCGATTAAGCGCGAATTCGTGCTCGGCGCCTACAGTGTACAAGGACTGCTGCAGCAGCGACGTCGACGGCGGCGGCAGAGACTTCAGCCAGCACTGGCGGCGCATCACCTATCAGCCGTCCAAAGAACGCTCGGACACCGACAGACACATAGTGACAAAGAGAGAAAAGCATATATACTGAGTGAAAAGTAGAGAGAAAGAGAGAGAGAGAGAGAGAGAGAGAGAGAGAGAGAGAGAGAGAGAGAGACAAACGCGCGAATATGACTAAACGACAGACGTGCCGGCCTCTGCTGCATGCCTCTCAGGATACGCGAGCACGTGTACGTATTTACATCATTATATGGTAGTCTCGCCGCATCTTTTTCATTTCTCTTCAACATTTCTCTTCCATCTTTCCTCCTCTTTCTTCTTCTTTTTCTTCTTCATCCTCTTTTTTTCTATACTCCTTTTTATTCTCTTCTATTTTCTTCTCTTCCCTTCTCTTCTCTTCTCTTCTCTTCTCTTCTCTTCTCTACTCTTCTTTTCTCTTCTCTTCTCTTCTCTTCTCTACTCTACTCTTCTCTTATCTTTTTCGTATTTGAATGCACACACATGCTTTTGCTGTCTCATATATGCAGATACAAGTTGCACTTTTCTCTTTATTATTTGTTCTCGATGTTAAGAAAGTCTTTAAAAGGATCGGCCTCGATCATTGCACGTAGATGTCACAGCAATCATAGTACATGTATGAATTTGATCTTGACCATCACTCAGCCGAACGACATTCTTGTCGCAGTAACCCTTCACGGAAGATAAGAATTAATATTGAACCCGAGGGAGGATTAATGTCTTTTCACCACACTGCGCGTAAAGTGCTGACTGTACGCCCTCTCAGCAGGCCGTACAGTACCGCATGGACTGCCTAGGGAATAAAGTGACTTGCGCATGTGCGATGCGCCTTTTTCCGCTCTCGACTGCGTCTCGAGCGGTAAAACAGCGCGTCGCGCGTACACAAGTCACTTTACTTCTAGGCAGAGCATGGGGTACTGTACGGCCTGCTGAGATGCGTACAGTCATTTCTTTACGGGGGTGTGGTGAAAAGTAGTATACGCACCTCTGGAGTACAGTAGGCAAGCATGCACTGTGTGAAATGCCGACCTCGCTTCGCTCGGTCGGCAACGTCACACAGTGCGTACATTGCCCACTTTACTCCCTTGATGCATAATGTACTATTTCAGCTCAACTAGACAGCAGGAAAACCGTTTTCATTCAATTTTCGAAAGGAAATCTTATCGATTAATTTTTAAACTTACTTGGTTGAAATTGTAATAGAAAACTTCTTCAGCACTTGCCACAATTATTAATTCTTCAGCAAGTTTAGAAGAATTTCCAAAAAATCCGGATATTTTATCAGCAATACTAATTCTGCTTCATTGTTGTTAACATGCTGTATAGAAAATTGCAATGACAAAAGTTATATCGTTTTTATAGAATAAGAGTTGTTCATTTTTTTTCATAATATTATTAAACGCTATTCATCTTCTGTACGAAAAAATAAAAATGTTCTATATATAGATTTATTAAACAATAATATGTATTAACTTCGTATTGAATATATTCATTCTCGCAAAATGAGCGCTGAAGAGATATCTATAGATATGTTCATACCTATTTGATGAATAAATATTTATGCAGTGAGTATCATCGGAGCGTACCATATAATTACACTTAAAAGCCTCTCTTTGAAAAAGAGTGATCAACCCTTCTATCACAGTTTGATGCACCATTGAACATATATATATATATATATATACAGGTGTAACGCAGTAAAGGAAAATCTGATTGCAGGTTGCACGTGCATTAAAAATCGTTTTGTCTTACATACGAAAAGAAGGTAGTAATTTACACTAAACTTGGTTAGGACTAAGTAGAATTTGATAGTTATAAATCAGTTATATAGTTTATCTATTTTTGCACTGACAAGGAGGGACCACGGAGTTTGAGTCACGGATTTTGATGAAACTCCGGGGATTATTTTCTCGTGCCTAAAAATAAAGCCCGATACCCTCCGTTTTATCCAATGGGCCTTCGTATGGTAGATACAGCTTATATATATATATATATATATATATATATATATATATATATATATATATATATATGATTTTTAACATTACTCGTATAAGCAATGCTAATGTTTTTTGCCACTATCTCAATTTCTAGGACCCATTGGATAAAACTACGTGTACTGTACTTTATTTTTTGGTTCCAGAAGTCAATCCCCAAAGTTTCATCAAATTCCGAGACCCAAACTCCATGGTCTCCTCTTGTGAGTCCTTATGCATCATAGTAAATAATTATCCTTGAATAATCGAATGATATTGTATCATTATTAAACATTTATTAACGTACAACTATAAGTATCAGTATTGAATCCTGTTTTGACGTGACGGGCTAACTTGCCCTAGGTGGCAAGAAAGCTATTATAATTTAATCAATATTAAAGAATGTGTCAATTGATTTTAACGTTCATTTTAATTGAATTTAATATTTATGTTTTTTAACACTAACATTTGAAAGATTAAGAATAAAGCACTAAGAATGGAAAAATTAAGAATAAAACACGTGGTTGTGGGAAAAAGCCGTATCGGCATAAAAAACCCTGATTTATTACTTCACAAAAAAACTACTACATTGAACAAATTCTAGATTTATAAAGAACGGTAAGAGCGAGTGACGCGGCACGCACACACAAAGCACTGAACACACACGCACGGAAATAATTTCTACGTTAATTGCCACTAAGGCGTTAATGTTAATGTTAATGCCAAGAAGGCGTTCGAGTCACGTTGTGACAGAGAATCGTTGATTCCCGTTCGGTATTCGCTCAGCTGCACGGTTTTAGTCGCGACGCAGATCTGCCCGCTGCCGTGGTCGTTGAGAAAAGTGCGCGCCCTTCATCCCTATTCGCGTAAGTCCACGATCGCGGGCGAGAGCTCGGCGACCCGTGCCGCCATCTCTCGCTGTTTTCATGCATACTCGCACCACACATTCCACCCGCTCATGCGCACGCGCGTTACAGACGTGTGAGGACGGAACATACTCCGGGCGCAAGCTGCGGATTAGAGTAACTTATAGTAACGATATGGCGCAGATGAAATGATCACTAAATACAAATGAACGATATAATTTACACAACTGAATTATGATTGAAATAGAACAAATAATAGAGTAAAGCTACGATTGGCTAGACGTTTTATTTAGAAAAATAACCTATTTACATCCCTTAATTTACGTTAACGAGAATCTTTGGTTTATCTGACATCAGGAAGACCAGATAAATAAATGGAATCAGTTTCCTTTGGAGAGACTGTTCCGTTGATTAGCATGGTTTATCACAAACAGTAAATTGACCTAGACTTAAAACAATTAAACTCTTGGAATAAGAACAAACTATGTACAGAGAGGTTTTGTTTTAAATCTAAGTACTAGGAAGCATACAAAGACGCGTAATGTTGCGTTTATAAACGCCGTTGGCTGTCTTCACTGATGCGACTCGTGCGATGCCGTCGCTTCCAGGAAACACCTCGAGGATCACACCCAGTGGCCATCTTGAACAAGTTGTAATATCGTCCATAAGAATCACAACTGAACCAGGTGTCAGCTCTGCAGTGGATTCATGCCACTTTTGGCGCGTTTGAAGTTCGTGAAGGTACTCTTTGTGCCATTTACTCCAAAAGTCCTGTCTGGCTTTAGTAATGAAGTTGGAAGTCGATAGTCGATTGTCTGGAACTGAAAGCAATGATTTTTCGGGTAAAATATGAAACGGACGTCCTATCAATAAATGAGCTGGTGTTATGGCTAAAGGGTCGTTAGGATCGGATGAAACAGAATATAATGGTCGAGAATTTAAAATCGCTTCGATTTCAATCAAAAAAGTATTGAGTTGTTCATATGTGAGAGTTCTGCCTTTCGAAACGCGTTTTAAATGGTGCTTAAAGCTCTTGACTGCGGCTTCCCAAATACCTCCGAAATGGGGGGACAAGGGTGGATTGAAATTCCATTCAATCCTTTTAGATAAAGCATAGTTTCCTATCGAATTTTTTAACTCTGGTGTATTGAAGAGATTATAAAGTTCCTGAAGTTCTTTGTTTGCCCCTACGAAATTTGTACCATTATCGGAGAAGACATATTTGGGAACTCCTCTACGGCTGACAAACCTGCGAAAAGCGGCCAAGAAACCTTCAGCAGAGAGATCAGTAGCAAGTTCAATGTGAACAGCCTTTGAGACCATACACACGAAAACACAACCATAGGTTTTGAGAAAGACTTTGTTTCGATGTAATTTTTCCTTGATAGAAATCGGACCGAAGAAATCCACACCCGTGTGACAGAAGGCCGGCGACTCATTTACTCGTGTCGTGGGCAAATCAGCCATTTGAGCGTGAACTACTCCGGGTTTTTGACGAATACATTCCACGCAATGGCGAACGATATTTCTAATTTGATCCTTTCCATTTAAAATCCAAAACCTAGTTCGTATAGCATAAAGAGTAGATTGAATTCCAGAATGTAAATTCGATTGATGGATTTGTCGAATGATCATATCAGTGACAGGGTGTTTGCTTGGTAATAGTAGAGGATGTTTCTGATCGTAGGGAAGACTGGATTTCTTTAAACGTCCCCCTACACGGATAAGCCCTTTTTCATCTACAAAAGGATGCAGATCGTCAAAACGAGTACCTTTTCTAAAATGAACCGAGCCGTCGCCAGAAGTTTTAGTCAAACGTCGAAGTTCTAAAGCAAATCTTTCGCGTTGGATCATATTCAAGATTTGACTTTCTGCGTTTACAACTTCTGAACATTTCAATGGAGGTATCAAATTAATTAGTTGCTTTATCCTATCTTCGACGTTTAAGACTTCTGGAAGGACCTCTGAGCGACTTTCTTTAGACTTTGAATTTTTCCAACGCAATATATAAGCGATTACTCTAGTGAAACGCTCAAAGTTCGAAAAACGTGAATAAATCTCGTCACAAGACGGAGTTGTGAGAAGACAAATACCTTTCTTTAAACCAGGTAATTCAGAAAGTGAATTTTCAATTGATTGAGGCCATTCGTTTTCAGCGAGAGCTAACCATTTAGGACCGGAAGTCCAAAGAGTGTTATTGACGAAGTCAGATGGTAACTGTCCTCTAGAAAGAGCATCAGCTGGATTATCCTCAGATCGAACGTGTTTCCATGTGACTTCGTTTCCTAAGGACTGGATGTCTGCGACTCTCTTAGATTCAAAGGTTCTCAAAAGATGAGGAGCCTTTTTTAACCAACAGAGAACAATGGTAGAATCTGACCACAATGTTACCTGATCTACCGAGAACTCGAACTGAGTTCTAACCTCTACATAAAGTTTTTTAAGAATAGAGGCGGCGCAAAGTTCTAATCGTGGAATGGTGATTCCACTCAATGGCGCGACTCTAGATTTACTACAAATCAATTTAATTGAGACTTGACCATGCGAATCGACTGATCGAATAAAAATACAAGCTCCGTATCCGTGAAGACACGCATCGCAAAACCCATGAAGATCGATTTTGACTGAATTTGGAATCAGAAGTTGACGAGGAAACGACACTCCTTCCAAGAGTGGCAACTGAGTTGCGAGCGATCTCCACTTGGTATGGATATCCTGTGGAAGAGATTCGTCCCAAGAAATTTTCGCTTTCCAACAATCTTGAATCAAGATCTTAGCGTAGAGAATTACTGGCCCCAAAAGACCAAGAGGATCGAAAATTTTTGAAATTTCGGACAATAGCATTCTTTTGGTTGAAGTGGCAAGAGGATCTAATGGTTGTACCTTGTAAGTGAAAAAGTCTTGTTGTGACTCCCAAATGATTCCGAGCGTCTTTTGAATGGGATCATCTTTTGTCACGCAGTCAAGATTGAAAATTTTCTTGTCTATGTTATTCAAAGCAGATTTATGATTAGATGCCCATTGTCTAATTACGAATCCGCCACGTTTTAGCAACTCGATCATCTCATCACGAATACTAAGGATCTCCTCAATCGAGTCAGCTCCAGAAATGAAATCGTCAACATAAAAATCGCATAAAAGAAGTTTGCTGGCACGTGGGAAATCCTCAGCCTCGTCTCGAGCGAGCTGATGAAGGGTACGAATCGCCAGGAAAGGCGCGCATGCGGTACCGAACGTAACCGTATTCAACTGGAATGTCCTAATTTTGCCTTCATGATACCACAGCGTTTTTTGAAATTTCCTATCATCTGGATGAATTAGGATCTGCCTGTACATTTTCTCAATGTCAGCTGTGATGACATAGCGATGGATGCGAAAACGGAGAATTTGCTCGAAAAGTGTATTCTGAAGAGTGGGACCAACTAGAAGTACGTCATTGAGAGATATGCCCGTAGACGTTTTGGCTGACGCGTCATATACTACTCTACACTTAGTGGTTTCACTAGATTCTTTCATGACAGAGTGATGCGGAAGATAATAACCATCCTCAGTGTCGTCACATAATGTCATGTGACCCAACGAAATATACTCTTCCATTACCCTTTTGTACTCGAACACGGACTTAGGCTGTGATTTAGCCTTTCTTTCAAATGAATAGAAACGTTTCAAAGCTATTCCCCTAGATTTACCTAACAGGAATTTGCCATCACGGAATGGGAGACGTACGATGTACCTACCAGTTGCATCACGCTGAGTGTTGTCAACGTAATGTTTTTCGCAAGCTACGTCCTCTTTAGATCTAACCGGCTCGTGATTGAAATCGTTGATAGCCCAAAAACGTTCTAGAAGTCTATCCAATTTAACGACATTACAAGAGGCCTTTTTCGAAGGAATAAGTGTTCGAGCCCCCCCGGCAATTATCCATCCCAGACGAGTTTTCTGCAAAATGATTTCCG
The DNA here is from genome assembly GCA_949152435.1 of Gastracanthus pulcherrimus. Lineage (NCBI taxonomy): Eukaryota > Metazoa > Arthropoda > Insecta > Hymenoptera > Pteromalidae > Gastracanthus > Gastracanthus pulcherrimus. Next base: position 118,982,700 of record OX424572.1, read on the forward strand.
ATTCCTCATGACGAAGTTTAATCTGACCGACAGCTAAAATAGATAATGTGGTGTTAGAGGCTAATAATAGATCGACAGATTTAGGTAAGTGAAATTGTGGATCAGCTAATTGAAGATATTTAGGAATGTTAAATAAAATATAAATGGAATGTTAAATAAAATGCTCACGTGGAAAAGTGTCGTTAGGCACGGCGTTGGCAATATTTGGTACAAGCAAAAAGTTTAACTGACCTTTTAAATTATTATAAACTGAATGAAAAGTAGCTTGAATCTGATATCTCGAAACAGTGCACAAACCGTCAACTGCTCCAATGTTAACTGAACATGTTCGTTTAGGTAAATCTAAAAATTTTGCAAATTTTTCAGTAATGAGATTGACGGTGGAACAAGAATCTAATAAAGCACGTGCTACGACCAAATTTCCACGTTTGTTTTGAATTTTAACCACTGCTGTAGGCATCAATTGAGATTCTGAGGGAAATGCGATAGAAGTGTATGAAAAATGAGATAGTCATGTCTTTGAATCAGTGGACGAAGAATCTTCTTCTTTTGGTTTGCTCCCCTGATTCTTTGACGATTGCGAACCTGATCCCTTCTCATTGTGGAGCAAAGTGTGATGATTCTTATTACACTTCTTGCAGCGTTTATCGCTCTTGCAAGGGAGTTGATGAGTCCAAAGACAATTACGACAGATCTTGTTGGTTTTTACAAAATCCCATCTCTCTTGAATAGCGAGCTTGTTAAATGCGGGACATTTGAACAAACGGTGTTCTTCTTTGCATTTGGGACAAGCGGAAGAATTAGAAAACGTCGAAGAAGAAGTAGAAGTTGTCACCAGAGATCGAGCGTTTGTTTTGGGATTTTTTGCTTGAGATTGAGAAATTGCTTCTCCAGCTCGCTTCCTGGTGTTATTGCCTGTGCGAGTATCCGACTCAGAATCAATTGCTTGTAATTTGAAAATCGTACTTTGAATAAACTGGAAAAGATCCTCCAATTTTGGAAGTTTGTCCATGTCCAATTTGTCTTGCCATCTGTTCGACGTTGCTGGAGGCAAACACCGCTCTACGATTCGAACGACAAGTTCGTCACTGGGCTTAATACCAAGGCGGTCTAGAATTTTAAGATGTTGACGAGTCTGATGAAGCAAAGATGCAAGACCATCAGCGGTTGCCTTGGAAAGTTTTGGAAGGTCAAGTATGGCATTCAAGTGTTGAACAGCGACTATGCGCTTTTGATCGAAGAATTCGAGAAGAGATTGCCAAGCTGCTTTATAATCATTCTCGCTGGGATCATAATGGGCCACCGTCTCTAGAGCCTTATCAGTTAGGGAAGCAAATAAGTGACTACATTTTACTGCATCGCTGAGATCAGTGCGATTGTGTACAAGAGTGATGAATTTATTTTTATACACCGCCCATTCCTCACGTTTGCCACTGAACAAAGGTAGCTTTATTTCAGGAAGTCGAGGCAAGCTTTGGCGTTCCGTCACCGTAATGCTACTAGTGTTGAATGTAGAATTTGCAATGGGTTCAACTCTTTGTAATTTAGTTACTGCACTAGCAGCATCAAAATAGCGGGACTCGACATCTAGAAATTTTGTTAACTGAGGATTTTCGGGATCTAATTGAACTAATTCGTCGTTGTACTTAAAGTACTCTTTATACAACACCGCGATACTATCATGCCGCATTTTTGCGTTGACAGGATCAGGATCAGAACCTTTCAGATACTCTTCTAGTTTTGCCACTTGCGATTCGAGAGATTTTCCCTTCTGCAGAATATACGCAAGGCGAGCCTTTTGCTCTCCGGTGAGAACCATTTTGAAAAACGAAGGTTAAACCAATTGAGAAAGAAAAAAAAAGAAAGAAAAAAAAAAATAATTAAACTATTTTAATTATAAATAGAGACGAAACAATAGATTTTAATAGACTTTAATTAATTAAAATAAACTAATGCTATGCCAATGAAAAGGTTATGCAAATTGAAAATGAATTCTTACTTATTGAATTAAAAAATTTACGTTACTCTAGATTGCAAAGTTGAACGCTAAAGTTATAAATTTAAATTGTTAAGAAAAGAGAAAAAATAAAATTTTAAAATTAACAATGATAAGTGAAGTTTCGAAACAATGATGAAAATCAAATAACGCAAAATAAATGCGGGTCAGTGTGCTCGAACAGCAAACACCGCACTGCAAAGTTCAACTGTAGCTAGACCTAAAGTTGCGAAAACACGGCCGCGCGCAGCGTCAAGTACTCGCACGGTTTTGTTTCGCTCTCCCCCCAATTCTTGGAATCGACGCACTGCGTCGGCCCGAAACAACGAAACCAAAGATGTGAAATTGCTAGATATGACACAAACAACACTTATCTTAATACGATGTCCTAGTCTCCTCGATGTGGCTGGCAACTGGGTGGTGAGGTGTCCTTGAGTGGGAGCGACGACACGAGGCTGAAGCTGTCGAATGATGCAATTGACGACACGATGATCGGTTGAATTTTGCGTGATGTTTAGGCGCGCTCGCCGTCGCCGCGACACGCGCGATGCTCAGCAGGCCGATTCCTGTGTGCGCGTGACGTCACTCGCAATGTTTTGTGAGAAAAAACCTCACAGGAGGCACCATGTTTTGACGTGACGGGCTAACTTGCCCTAGGTGGCAAGAAAGCTATTATAATTTAATCAATATTAAAGAATGTGTCAATTGATTTTAACGTTCATTGTGGGAAAAAGCCGTATCGGCATAAAAAACCCTGATTTATTACTTCACAAAAAAACTACTACATTGAACAAATTCTAGATTTATAAAGAACGGTAAGAGCGAGTGACGCGGCACGCACACACAAAGCACTGAACACACACGCACGGAAATAATTTCTACGTTAATTGCCATTAAGGCGTTAATGTTAATGTTAATGCCAAGAAGGCGTTCGAGTCACGTTGTGACAGAGAATCGTTGATTCCCGTTCGGTATTCGCTCAGCTGCACGGTTTTAGTCGCGACGCAGATCTGCCCGCTGCCGTGGTCGTTGAGAAAAGTGCGCGCCCTTCATCCCTATTCGCGTAAGTCCACGATCGCGGGCGAGAGCTCGGCGACCCGTGCCGCCATCTCTCGCTGTTTTCATGCATACTCGCACCACACATTCCACCCGCTCATGCGCACGCGCGTTACAGACGTGTGAGGACGGAACAAATCCTAACGTATGTGAACTTATTTCCCCTGTGTACATATAGGAGAGACGTCCTCAGTATGACCCCTCTCCCAGTATGGACACCCCATAGCTATTGGGCTTCTACCGCTACATAGCAGCATTTTAGATGTTAGATTAGATGCATGTTATAGTTCTATTAAATATGACAAGAGGTTCTTATTTTTAAATCAACCCTCTTCGAATTAAAAGTTATTTTGCAAAGGTCTAAACACATGTCTAAGGTTTAAACACATGTCTAAGGTTTAAACACATGTCTAAGGTTTAAACACATGTCCAATACATAAGCTAATTAAATATTAATTATTTTATATATGATATGATTTAAGGGTCTACGATCGCCATAGCTTTAGTTAACTAATATATATAGTAAATGAGGAAAAGTTTCCTCTATAATGACGTCGCGAAAAATTAATGAAATCAAAATCCAAGATGTGCGATCGCTTCCTTTTTACCTCTTCTATGGAATGATCTTGTTTGGTAATAATCTGTAGCTTCTACGATGTGCCAGAAGGAAAATAAATTTCGAAGCGGCGAAAATTTTGCAGATGCGGTCTTTGAAAACAAAGTTATTTTATTTGGCGACAACTTCATAGAGCTTTAGCCACTTTGAGCAAAAAGATTGATGATCAACGAATGCCGAAGAAATAAATACTTTTTACCATGACAATTGTATTTTTATTTTAGAAATTAGAATTAGGCTAATGTTTATAGACCACTAGACTATTATTTATTATTTTCTTTGTAAGAATATGCCTTTATAAGTGGAGGAAAAAGTCTTAATCTTTTCCTTATTTATAACCTGGAAAAGAAAGTTGTCGTGTTTTTTTCAAAGTCCGCGACCTTCCAAAATTGGCCGCCTCGAAATTTATTTTTCTTCTGGCACATCGTAGATACTACGGATTATTACCAAATAAAACCATTTCATAGAGCTAATAGTCCAGTAAACGAAGGTCTGAAATACACTTTTCTCCTCCAGCTCTGCAATGTGGATATTTAGTATCTTTAGTCGATTAGAAACTTTTTATTCCTACACAAAAAAGTTCAAAAGTGTGTCGTAGGGGGGGGGGGGGGTCAGTAAAAATACCTTTTTTGGCTCTTTTCTCCGAAATGGTGAACGATATGCAAAAACGGGTTGCAGCACTTATTCAGGAGACACTAATGCATATAGTGGAGGAGCTGGGTACCTTCCCGTTTGCACTGATATGTCGGAGGGAAAAAAGTATGTTTTCTTATGTATTTTGATCCGTAGAACACGAATCCGGAGGTTTTTTTTGCAAAAAGTGGTCCAAAATTATTTAAAATGCAATTGTTTAAACAAATACAAAAAAAACTTTTTATTGTCTTGGAAGTATTTTTTTATGAAAATATACGTCATTTTAAGCAAAAAATGTTCTTACACTTTTTTCCCCAAAATGTTTATTTAAAAAGTTATGATTTTTTGAAGTTTCATTTTTGCAATTTTTAAGCAACTTTGACTAGTTATAAAAATTACGGAAATTAAGTTTTTTCGAAAATTCAAGTTGGTACTTCTTGAGTAAGTCTTGATGAACCATTTTAGTGTACGAGAACTGAGTTTTAGTTAAATTAAGTAACTTTGTTTTAAAAAACAATTTTTGCTTTTTGGACGGGTTTTCGCCCCTCTATTATCCCATTTTTATCAACGTATTTAATTATTTTTAATCTTTATTGTCAGATTTTCGTAAATCAATGTATGAGATTGTATATTAACAATCAAATGTTGATATTAATAGCAATAAATAAATAAACAAATAAATTAATTAATTAATAAATAACAATATACGTGACTTACCCCCAACATCAGCTTCAATCACACTCCATATCCGTCGAGCATTTTTTATTACATACTCGCAACTTCATTGCTTGAATGCAAATACGGAAAAATTAAATCCATTATTATTTGGATATGTCGAACAAGATGACATGCTAATGCCAGAAAAAATATTAAATTTGTTGCCACCACTTGATGAATTTGTATCTAATTGTTTTAGTAAAGCATGCGTTAGAAACACATATTGTTGTGTACGAGCTCAAATAGCAGGCTGCTCATTTTGCGCGTGCAAGAAAAAAAATACGAGTAAAAACAAATTCGAATAAATAAGATTGTAAATAATTTATTTAATTAATTATTTATAAAGTTACATAAACAATAAAACTAAAATTTACGTAGAAAAATATAAAATGCACAAAAAAGTTACATTTTATTCCAAAAAAGTTGATTTTAAAAATTAATCAATTTATTTATTGATTTATTTATTTATTTGTTTATTTATTTATTGCTATTAATATCAACATTTGATTGTTAATATACAATCTCATACATTGATTTACGAAAATCTGACAATAAAGATTAAAAATAATCAAATACGTTGATAAAAATGGGATAATAGAGGGGCGAAAACCCGTCCAAAAAGCAAAAATTGTTTTTTACAACAAAGTTACTTAATTTAACTAAAACTCTTAAAAAGCTGCAACTCTTACTTAAAAGTTGCAGCTAAAATAGCTATTGGTTTTCATACTGGGATACTCTTCTCTATACATGTACGTATAATTGTACATACGAGCGCGCAGGGCACTGGTTTATTTCAATCGACGGCATACGAAAACTGCTACAGAAGATGCGAAACGAGCCGTATATCTCGACGAGATAAAGATAATGCATATTGATACGAGGGTAGTTCAATAAGTCTTTAGAATGACCAACAGACGGCTCGCGAATCGCTCCAAATCATCTGTTTTCAGTCAGCACCACTCCCGACTAGATATATGGTGCAGTCACAGTCCACATCTTCTGAGTTTACGTGTTTTTATAACCAATTGAAAAAAAAAAATTGCTTGTTAAGAAAAATGGAAAAAAACGAGTTCAGAGCGGTAATTAAACATTTTCATTTAAAGGGTTTAACTCCATATGAGATAAAAAATGAATTGGACTCAGTTCATGGCACATCTGCCCCTGCCTTAGCAACGGTTTATAACTGGGTAAATGAATTTAAGCGTGGTCGTACATCAATAAGTGACGAACCACGTTCAGGAAGGCCCGTAGAAGCAACTACTCCCGAAATCATCAATAAAATCCACGATATGGTGTTGAAGGATAGAAGATTAAAAGTGCGTGAGTTAGCTGAGGCCACAAGGATATCTATAGGTGCAGTTGTTTCAATTCTACATGAAAAATTAGGCATGAAAAAGCTATCGGCAAGATGGGTGCCGCGTTTGCTCTCAGCTGAGAATAAACGCAATAGAGTGGTCGCCTCTGAGGCTCTTTTGGCGCGCATAAGTCGGAATCCTGAGGAATTTTTTCGTCGATTTGTGACTGTGGATGAAACATGGATACACCACTACACTCCTGAGACAAAGGAACAATCCAAACAGTGGATTTCCACAGGCGAACCAGCTCCAAAGAAGGCAAAGACCGTAAAGTCAGCTGGTAAGGTTATGGCTACAGTTTTTTGGGATGCACGTGGAATTATACTGATTGACTACTTGGAAAAGGGTAAAACAATTACTGGTGAGTATTATGCATCATTATTAGAGCAGCTGAAAGAAGAAATTAAAAAAAAACGACCACATTTGGCGAGAAAAAAAATTCTCTTTCATCACGACAACGCTCGAGTTCACACATGCTTCGTTTCAATGGCTAAAATTGAAGAACTAAAATTCGAATTGGTCGAACACCCACCGTATTCACCAGATTTAGCCCCCAGTGACTTTTTCTTATTTCCAAACTTGAAAAAATGGCTCGGTGGACAGAGATTTACGGACAACGAAGACGTCATTGCCTCTGTAAGTGCTTATTTTGAGGAACTTCCGAAAACGCACTTTTCTGAAGGATTAAAAAAACTTAAAAAGCGATTGACCAAGTGTATAGAGCTCCAAGGAGATTATGTTGAAAAATAAAAAAAAATTTACCCAAAAAAAATTGTTTTTATACTTTATTCTAAAGACTTATTGAACTACCCTCGTATTTCGAGCACGTGTGCAATTTCTGGGTGAAGCACATGTTGCAAAGTCGAAGGAGTGTTGTCGTGGCAGCCATCGTCGCCGCAATTTTTTCGGAATTCGTTCAACCGACAGATGCTAATATGCCTATACGTAATGTATGGCAATGCGCGAAAACGAGGAGCATACGTTCAACAAAAAATATCTAGTTATGATAAAGACTCAGCACCTAGCTCAGCACTGTCAGCAGGCATCGTGCAAAAAAACTTCCTGCTGATTCTCGCGCGGTAGTTTCGCGACTGTGAATATATTGTACTTGTAGCAGCTGCGGCTCCCTGTATTTAATTATTAATACACTCAAACGGAATATACTTGCACGAGATGCTTGTCCCAATTCTGATGATTTAGGAGTTCTTGTATTAACACAGTCGTTTTCAATACTTAACGTATAAAGAAGACGAATGTTACTTTTAAAACTCTTTTAACTTAAGTTTTATAAAGCGTGAACGTTATGTTGATAATTGATTGAGATACATGACGCTCACTTTTAATTACATTGTTAGTTTTTATGCGTTAAATTAAATAACTTATGAACAAGTTTAGAGTATTAAAGTTCTATAACTAATAACTAAACATACCTAATAATGCATAATAGATACAATTTATATACATATTGCATATGCTACTATATAGAAGAAAATAAAAATTCATAATCTATTTGCTAAATGTGATCGTGCCAAATGCTGGAATGAATGTATAGGGTGGATGTCCGTACTACTGACATCCCACCCAACTACTGACACCCAAATCTATTTTATTACAAATAAAATATAAACTCTATAAAATAATACTTGAAAAAAATATATAAGCAATCCGTAACTGTTATTAGTATAATGAATAAACAAACGTGACATCTTTTAATTTCAGAAACTTATGAAAATATTGCAAAATAGAGAAGACTACACAGACAGAATTTTCTTGTAAAAATTACAATTAAATTTACGGTAAAAATTACCGTTCAGTAATAGTAAGAGCGGAACATAGCGCCATCTGAGTACATTTTACTAAGTTCACACGATGAATTTTGATAAATTGAACGGTAAAAATTCTAGTACAGAAGGGTAAAAATGGCCTGATATAATGTAGTACGACTAACATTATTTTTAAGTAGTATAATCTTATATAATATTTTTAAGAATTGTGTTTTATAATTACGCTGACTTATTTATTTATTATTTAGGAAGTGTAATTATTTTATTGGATTAGAAGAAATAAATTTTGTATAAAATTATAGGTTAAGTTATGTATACATAAATGTAAATATCGCACTTGCATAATAAAAATATGACAATTTAACATTTTTTAGATCGTTATTTATCTTTATAATAAAATTAATTTCAAAACGTTTTAACCTAGAATACAATAATGAAATTCATACAATGATAAATACAATCAACAAAAAATTTAATTCGTGGAAAATTTACGTTATTATCTTGATTTTTACAAAAAATATAGATTTTAGAGTTGTTATGAACATAGCAACATTGTATGAGCTTTAACAAATAAAATATTTTTTATGTATAGGGAAATATAAATCTTATACGATTTAGAACCATAGATCATTTATTAATCTTAACAAACTTTTATTCATTAAATAGGTACTATAGTAATATAACTAATAACAAACCCTCCACGAGGTTGAGGTGCAAACGAATGTTAAACGTACATGCGGCGTATGCAGGCGCTTACAGTTACCATGCGAAACACGAGTCTGTTTTACCGACATCTTGAAGCTAGCTGCCGCGACTTTATACTAACTTCAGGGTAAAATTTATAGTGACTGAACGGTAAAAATTATGCATATTTCTCCGCACTTTTTCTACAACTTCTTAATAAATTTTAAGTAGCAGTAAAATATACCATGTACTCGTAGTACACGGTTACCGTGATTTTTACGGTAATTTTTATCGGATAATTCTCTCCGTGTATTATTTCTATATTAGAGCGATATATGCAATAAAAAATAGTTTAATAGGTAATATTTATATACCAGATATATCTATTAGATAAAAAAGAAGAATCATCAAAGGCATTTTATTTAATTATTGGATGGCAGCGTTAGGTATAAGCGTTTCAGACATTTTCGCATTACTGACATGTCAGTAGTTCGGCAAGATAACGGCGCATTTGCCCAATTACTGACACTGCCGCGTGAGTTAGTGAGTACAATCTAACCTTCTTGGCTTCATCGGTGAAGTTCATATTTCACGATGTTTAACGCTTCCTGGGGAAAGATCTCAAATATTTGTGACACTACATTTAAACTAATCATTTAGATACCTATATGTAAAAGCTTAAGTCCAAAGTACACTTTAAAAATGTTATTTAATTAATAGATATAAAATCATATATTATTGTTTGGGTATGGATGGGTGTCAATAGTCGGGGTGTCAGTAGTTGGGTCCGGCATATTTTCAAGGTGTCAGTAATGAGAATTAGCTCATGAGAATATTATTATTAATTTCATGAATTTATAATTAAAAAAAATCTTTATTGAAATTGCAACCTCATTTTTATTATCTACATGTAATAAATAATGATAAATAAATAGAAAAATATATATTTTTGTTTAGCAAATAGAATAAACTATGCAATAATGCAACAATCGATCCTTGGGGGTGTCAGTAGTCGGAACATCCACCCTACTAACATTAGTTCTGTCATAATTACACGCTAAACCTGTTAGAGTGAAATAAATCTCTCTAGTTAGAGTGAATTTTTCACTCTAAAAATAGTGAAATGCTTCACTCTAAAGTAGAGTGGAATCTCACTCTATTTTAGAGTGAATACTGTCCCGATGGACAATGACGAAAAACTAATCTATTTTTTTACTTTTTAGTTTATAATATTGCAAGCGTCATATTAGATACACTTTTCCAGTAATAATAGGTTTACCAAAATATACAAAATTAAGTGTCAGTAATTTATATAAATAAAATTAATTCTTCTGCATGTTTCATTATATAAATATTTAAAGTGTTGTTAAGTTCCAATAGGAACTTTCAAATAATTCTAAGCTTTAATAATAGAAACTTAAAGTATCTTCAAGTTGAATAATACAATTAAAACAAACTTTCAGAGCATTATTTTTTTTATTTATTTTGAAAAATTTTCTTTTTTTCCTATTTTTATATAGTTTTTTCAGTATATGACTAAGAATAGTGGTTAAAAACTTAGTAGATTGCAGTTTTAAGAAGAGAACTTTACTAGGTGAGTACCAATTGTAATGGTACCTAACCTCACAAAATCACAGAAACACTGTTTTCTTTGCAAATTTCGTGGTTACAATATATATTTTCTTGTATTCTGTGTTGTAATTATGGTTTTTGCATTATAGAGTGTTTACTAGATAACTGTTTATTGTAACCGTATCAACCTAACTTAAAAGTATTGCTAAACACTTATGTGGAAATTTCGAGGTCAAAATATGATTTTTAGGTATTTTCTGTGTTATAATTTTTATATTTACATCAGAAAATGTTACTAAATAGATACTAAATCTAGTAGTGTAAACCTAACCTCAAAATATTGAAAACCATATCTCTTTGAAAATTACGTAGTTAAAATATGTAGGTATTTTTTATATTTTCTGGGTTTATAATTAATTTTTCTGCATCAAAGAATGTGACTAGATGAGAACCAACTGTAATAGTGTCAATCTAACCTCAAAATATCGCTAAAACCATTATTTTTGTTTTAAATTTCATGATCAAAATATTATTTTTTTGGTATTTATCGGGTTGTAACTATTGGTTTTGCATGAATGTTACTAGATGAGTTCTAATGGTAATAATATGGATATAATCTCAAAATATCGCAAAGACACGATTTTTGTTACTAATTTCGTAATATCTATATAATTTTTTTGTATTATGTGTTTTAATTATGGATGTTTTATCTGTTTATCGCTACTCACCTACACAGATGCACACGCATACGCACAAATACACGCACACACACATATACACGCGCCCACGTCTACATGTACACGCATATTACACACAGAAAAAATTTGAAGAATAAATCTGTTGCGATATTTTGAGGTTAGGTTGAAAGTATTACGATTGGTTCTTATCTAGTATCATTCTTTGATGCATAAATAATAACTATAACACGAAAAATACGAAATAATCATATTTTGACCGCGAAATTTCAAAGAAAGACATTGTTTAGCAATATTTTGAGGTTAGGTTGACACTATTACAATGAGTACTTAGCTAGTAACATATTCTATAATAAAAAAACAATCATTATGACTTAGAAAATAAAAAAAAATTATATTGTAACTACGAAATTTGAAAAAAATAGCGTTTTTATGATATTTAGAGGTTAGGTTGACACCATTAAGATTGGTCTCTGTTCATCGTCAAAAGATTCATCCGTTTTTTTTTGCCAACTCACAACTCACATCACAGATCATGTGCGAATGCGCGGGATTGACGAGAACGATGCGACTGTTAACACCATATGTATCAACTACTTATTCGCGTGTCTTTCGAAATTAATTTTAATTAATGAGGTTCAAATTTGCGATAAATAAAATAAAATTTGTTAGCGTTGTCATTTCATTATAACTATTAGAATGAAAATTAGAGTGAATAAATATCATTCTATTTTCTAGAGTGAAATTTCACTCTAAAATCGGTTCACTAATTTTTTAGAGTGAAATTTTACTCTACCGGATTTAGCGTGTATATAGTGAAAATAATAATTTTACAGCTGACTTGTCGCTAAATAGACCATTGGACCGTTAATGCTAACAACTGCACTTTTCTTCATTTGAAAAATTCTTTATCTAATATTCTTTTCAGACTTTAATACATTTTATTCTTAAAAAGAGGCAAAATTTTATTAAACGATCCATAAATCAATTGATGTATTTTAGCAATTCTTCTCGTGATGTTATTAGCTTTTGTCACAGTATCTTGACTGAAGTCGCCATTTCGACAGGAAATTGATTCCTGTTTAAAAGTAACACCAAGCTTGTGTTACGCTATCGTCTTTTGATTTCAGAAATCTCGCGTTGCAAAATTATTTCTTCCACATCACAGCGGAAACAGATTCACGTTACTCTCCTTACCACTTCACGAAGCGCGAGATGAGATGATATTGTCTATCAAATTTCGCTTATATCACACGCCATAAGATAAAAAGTATATCTTATCGAGATCAGGTCTGATCTTTGTTTTTCTTTCCTCGTCAATGATTTTTTCACACATTTCTGGGTGCTATTATTTATATGGCTTCGTCGCTTTTAGAAGCATAACTATCACGTTGCAAGATTACCAAGATATTTACGAGGAGCGATATGCAAAACGATGCGCGAAGACTTCGGTTGCATTGAGCTTAGCAAAAAGAAAGAAAGCCGCATCTCCATCATTACGACTAATGTTAATGTATGTCACGAGATTTTTTTTCGTGCGTAACACAATGTGCTTCTCAAACCTATAAAGCTGTCATTGAGCAAAATAAGTTTACATGTGCTAATTCTTGACCATTATTTTGAGGTATAGTCACTAGTTTATACATGTTGATAAGAGGCCATTCACATATTACGTAACGCTTTTAGGGAAGCGGGGGGGGGGAGGGTCAAATATACCGTGACAAAATGTGACAAGGGGGAGGGGGGTCTAGTATATCGTTACGTAACGCTATATATATATATATATATATATATATTACAAACAAAAAATATAAATAAAACCGACTTAAAAAGATAATACTCTAAAATGTAAATATAATCCCTTTTCTATTGGGATCGAAACTTTTCTCAGCGGTAAGCTTCGTAAACTGTCAGTGAAGGCTCTTTTTCTACATATAGTATATCTATATATAGCAATAGCCAGCGCCAAATGGCCAATATTTGAGGCTACTTCAATTGTTTTTACACAGCTAGTATATATATGTATGGTTGCAGTTCCGATCCCAATAATTGGGATTAAGAAAATAATGAGCCTACGATTAACTTTTTTAACTCACAAGGAGAGTTCAAGGCCTTTGGGTCACGGATTCGGCTGAGGCTGAGGAATTTTCGGGTACTTCAAAATTATTCCCTTTACATGTAGTTTTGTCCCGTGAGCCTTTGTTTTCGAGATATAAACTATTTCACCAAATACGTATTATATCAGTGTGAAAAGCTACCTCTCCTTTTGGTCATAACTCTGCATCTTTTCAGAAAAGAAAATTAACCAAAAATCAAATGAATGTAGACAAAAAGAGCTTTCATTTTAGTTTTGGAACGTTAAAAACTATTAAATTGTTTTAAAGTTATGAACAATTGAAAATGACAAATAAAAACTCATGAAAATTCGAGAATTTTCAACTCATCAAATCTGGTGGTTTTTCACTCATTTTTATTCACCATTTTCAATTGTTTATAACTTTAAAACAATTTAATAGTTTTTAACGTTCCAAAACTAAAATTAAAGCTCTTTTCATCTACATTTATTTGCTTTTGAGGAAAATTTTTTACTCTGAAAAGATGCAGAGTTTTGACCAAAACGAGAGGTAGCTTTTTTCACTGATATAATACATATTTAGGGGGAAATAGCTTATATCTCGAAAACAAAGCCTCAGCCGAATTCGTGACCCAAAAGCCTTGGACTCTCATTGTCAGTTCCAGAATCAATCTAGGCTAAGCAATAGAGAGATTGTCCTTGACATAAAACCTACCTGGAAATCGCCTGTACCATCACGTGCTGGACAGTCCGCAGTTTATTCCAACTATGTACTCGAAAATGTCATTTGTTAATTTTTATAAACAATTATCAACAAAAATCGCGTTTCTTTTGGTCTCTTTATTCTAAAATGGAAACTATTGAAGTAATCTTAATGGTGTACATTGATTAATTGAATTACGAAGAGAATGACGGGTCAAACGACCCGATCGAATAATTAGCAACGGAAAATTTAGCTTTTTCGTAAAAAATTCATAACTTTGCCATTTTTTAATATTAAGAGCTGAAACTTTGCACAATGGTAATAGTTATTCACATGTACTTTATGTGTGCAAAACCTGGTTTTCGCACAATCCCCGTTTGAATTCTTTTTTTGCAATATTTTCGCGGAGGGCTGGATGCGTTTGAGGTCGTCCGATTGAAATTTAAAAAACGGATTTGGATGACAAACGCGTTTAAGTGGGTGAAACACTATTGTGAATATAAGAGAATGGCCGAACGCGTGAGAGCGGTCGAGTGGTGGGGGGACGGTGCGGGCCGAGGGTAGTTGCGCGCTTATACCTTTCATATCACCTTCATTTTTAGCGTCCTTAATTACTTTGATGTCCATTTGTAATGATTGGCATGCCCAGTTTATTTATTCAGAATCTGTACAATATATGCTCAATAATAAATATCACATATTTAAGAAGAAATATAATTTTTCTACCAATATGACCAAGTACTACTTGCGGTTTGAAAAGATAGGCCCCTCAGTTTAAAGGCGAATAACTTTCACCAAACAAATCACATGGAATAGCGAAAATCAGGACATTGAAGTTTAACTATTCATGCATGGATTTGTCCGGGTTTCGTTTAATAAAAACAATTGACGCAATTACATTCGTGATAGAGAGGGGAAAATCCGATATTTGACAATTCTTTTTGTAGACCAACTTTAGAAGCTATTTTGTTCATAATAATAATAAATGTTTACAAAAAATCATACATATAGCCTAGAGATCCGAGCACATTCGCGCAAAAAAATTTCGAAAATATTAAAAAATGAGTCAAAAAGGTTGAACGAAAATCAATATCAGTATCAGTAAAACAATTCATTAATCGATGTTTATACATGAAATCAACAGTTAAATGAATATAAAATAATTTCATAATGAATTATCAGGAATAATTCGGAGTTATTCTTATAGAGATAGTTTAAGATAAGGCATCCTAAGCGAGTATAATACATACTAATTGGATATTCTTATCGACAAGTAACAAAATCTTTTATAAGAAGCACTTAGTAAGCATGAGTAATATGGCCTTTTATATTTACCTGTGTACAAAAATAAGTCTGGCAAATGCCTGGCTACGGAGACAACCCCAGTCTTTTGACAAAAAACAAAGCTAGGTTGAATGTTTTAAGTTACAGCAAGCCATCCACATCGATAAGAAAGTGTATATACACCCGCATTACGTCAGCTTCTAAATATTTTCTTTTCTTGTTTGGCTCCTTACTCGTGGCTCGTAATAGTACATTGAGTAACAAGGGCAAGAAGTCGAATATTTTCTCGAGTTACATATAGTACTTTATGCCCATCTCAACTGTGGCCACTTTTTGACTTGGAAAGCGGGACTAATGGACTGTTGAAAGACAATCGAAAATCAGGATTATTGGCAGAACTTGATGAAATAAAGGAATTTGAACTAGTTTCTAGTGAAGTTACTTTTTCCCCGCTAATCATTTTTGCGGGCAAAAACTGTAATTTTGGTTTCACTTTTCAGACAAAAAAGTGGCCATTTTCATTCAGATGGGCATAAAAACATTTATAAATGCGGTACAAATTTCTTTCGAAAATTAGTAAACAGTCTTTCGTTTAGCATCTTTCTGCACTATAAGGCACGTGTTTAAAGAAAAAAAGCATCGCGATCGCAATTGAATGTTGCAAGCGTTCCGTTCGACTAGACCAGTACAGACTAAGCCAAGGAATTCTCACGCTCCATTGAATGTTAAAGCTGTAGAATTCTTAATGAAAGTGCGATCTGAGCACGAGTGAGTTAGTAGGTTGCAAGGGTCTCGATTTCAAAGTGTAAGCGCTGACGGACGCTAGCTGGCTCTTTGACAGTCGGACAGACTGCAGCGGTAATTCAGTTGATCGCAACGAGCTTCGACGCGAGGTGAAGCCGCGAGTGCGTTCGACGCGCATTTTATTGTTGCATGAGATAACTGACCCGGCCACGCAGTGCGTGCGACTCACCAAGTCTGACCGGATTTACTTTTAATCTGCATAATTGCCGTATCACCCTCATAATCCAGGAGCATTCATCATTGCGGTTTATTATTATAAGCAAACTGCGCTTAGTTTACTCCTCACTTAACATGTTTCATGTTTTATCAATGTAGCAGGAACAACGTTCTCGCTATTACTTTATGTTTCTTTACTTTCTTCTACACGGAAGAAAATATCTCGTAGTAATTACATGCCAGCACTTTGGGTACATCACATGCTGATTCCTCTGAATCTTACAGGCTCAGCTTGCAGAAATCCCAATCCAAGTTTGTGGGCTGCTCGCGCCCAAATAATCTTACCTCTTTTCATCACACACGCACGTTCGTTTGAATTCGTTGGAAAGTGAAGAAAACTGACAATAAAATTGACTTAAAAATATAGTGACTATATGAAAGCAAACAAGTCCGTTGTTTCTTAACTAGTATATAGTTGAGTATAATCGAAAAATTATCAAAAAGTGAGGTTACGCGGATGTAAGTCGATGCAAGCCTCAACAACGCTGGCTTCGTAAAATTCTAAACCGTGATTATAGATTATCCATATCGCGCATGGAGGCGATATAAGCTACACTGTTTGGAGAATTAACATGACTCGACCGGGAGTATGCACAGTGCACGTGCGCTTCCCTGTAGAAACACCAGGAATTTTTTTTCGTGTACTAACCTGACCATTAAAGATGTACAACAGTTGAACTACTTATAACATGGGATAAATTGATTAGCTACATGTTGGACCTTATATCAGAACTTATGGTAAAACAAAAAAAATTGTTTGAATTGCTAAAAAGCTCATATGATCATATTATGAGCTTTTTTCGGTATGAGAGTCTTGGAGTAACTAAGCATTTGGGGGGCGTGCAAAGTTTTCCTCTTCATCTTCTCCTTCGGGCTTCAGTTGCTCCAAAACTCTTATACTAAAAAAAGATAAGAGCATTGAACTACGCTCAAACAATCCTATATTACTAGGTATGTATAGTATGTAAGAGTGGGTGTGATAATTGCGAGCAGCCTACAAGATTGGATTGGTATCTATAAGCAGAGACTGTAAGATTCGCAGGAATCTGCATGTGGTTGCTGTCATGTAAATACTATAAGATAGTTTTTTCTGTATAGAATTTTGAATTATCATAAGTAGTCTTGTTCTGGGGATGTGGTATATGTGTGTACGTATTGTATGTCCGTTTGAAACAAAATTTCATTAAGATCCATTCAACAGTTTCGGAGGAGTATACTCATATAATGTGTACAAAGTCGCGGATAGAGGTCTCCAACCAATATATATATATAGGTTTTTGTATTATACGGTATACAACCTCTGAACCGAGTCGGAAGCCTATCCCAAGTGATGCAAGGAATACAAAAAGCTATGCATTCAGAGGTTTTATAGCGTATAATACCAAAACAGGTATTATACCGAAAAATGTCGTAAACTAAGGTATTATACTTTCAACACAAGAACTTATTCAAAATAAATATAACTGTGCATTTATTTATGTAAAATAAGTTTTTTTACCCGTTAAGCAATATTTCTAAGAATTAAAAACTGCTTTATAGAAAAGAATAATTAATATAATAATAAATGAATTTAATAACGCGTGAAAACCCGCCGATTTATTAAAAATTAACTTCCTCAAACTTAATTAATTGTTATAATAGGAAATTATTTATTCTAATATACTAACTTAAATGAGTATTGCTCATTTAATAACGTTATAAATTAGTTCAAATATTTTCAAAGATCTACCGCTAATAGATTCTGAGATATAAGCTATTTTATATATTGTACCTCATATATGAAAATACAAGAAATAAAAGGCAATAACTAATCCGGAAATGCTTGCGATAATATAGCTACTTCAAGCTCCAAGAAAACATTTCAACAAATGTCAAACTTTAATTAATTTGAACATGTTATTTTTTTAACATTCATCAAATTTTCTTGGTATAATGTAACTATTTTTATTGTCAATTTTAAACAACTTAATAACAACTTAATTACTAACTTTCAATTCCGAATATCTCAAAACTTGTTTCTAACATGGTTCTTCTAAATATTTTTTTAATTTTAAGGAATGAAGCAAAAAAATTTTTAAGTTAAGAAAAGCTTTTAAAAGTGCTCTGAATACCTTGTGATGTTTATTTAAATTTTGTATAGTGCTAGGTGTCATCAGGGATAACTTTACGTGCATAATTTATTAATTATACATCTTAAATGAAATATTAAAAGTGTGATTTATAAGCTGTTTTAAAAATATACGATACATATCTAGTATAATTTTTTTATTTAAAGTAATTAATTTTTTGCTTATAACTCCTAACGACATAAAAAGATATTGTTTCCAATTTCTTGCATTAAAATACATTTTTTTACCAAGTCTTAGTAATGGACATCAAATCTTCAAAAATCGCTGGTAACTGCTTTAGCAAAATACTTTCTCAAAGATCAACTAAAACTTTCTGCGTTTGGTTTTATTTGTTTATACAAAAAGTAGTATTTTATTTATTAATATGTAATACTTTTATTGAAATATTCCAGGAACCGTTGTGGAACGAAACTAAACGAAAAAAAACGAATTTAGTTTCGTTTTGCTATTGAAAACGAAACGTAAATATGTAGGCTTTTGTTTTAGTTTTTCCGCAATACAAACGAAATTAAATTGATTTTAAAAAACGTTATTAAAATACAAATGAATGTTCCGTAATTTCGTTTAGTTTCGTTTTTAACAAATCATAGAATTATCATTTCGTTTCATTACGCTTTTGCAAAAGCGAAACGAAAGAAAATTATACTTCTTTTTATTTCCAAAAATTAATTAAAACGAAATTTTGATAAATGTGTTTTGTTCTGCTCTGCTTTTCATAAACACGTTTTAACCAATGTTTAACATTTAGGGTATCGGAAAATCTAGATATAGTACAAATCAAAAAAAAAATTAATCTTAAAGTACTATAAAAGCATAGATATATATTGATGATAAAATAATATAGTAAATGAAAGAAAGGTTAGTCTCTTTTCGCCTTTGAATATGATAGACAACCTCATAAATATTCATTGAAATGCGGTAATCAGTCCAAAATGTTATATCGCGATAATATATTATATAGTAAACAAAACAACCTTTACTTTTATAATTTCACAGTTTAGACTGATTATAACATTTTAATGGTTATTTTCTAAGAATCATGTCAAAATCATGCTTTGTAATGATGATGTAATTCTTATAGAAGCATATCAATCTATATTTTTTATGAGTCCGAAATATTCTTTCGTTTAATCCAAGGGTGCAGAAACTAATTTTTCCTCATTTATTTTATTTATAGTCAAAATACATCTAAATTAACCCTTTAGAGCAATAATTCTCTTTTTTTCTAATGTAAAATTATCTTAAAATAAGTCTAGAAGTATGAAGTTATATTTTTCAGTTGTGAGAACAAATAAATTTTATTATTTTGAGTTTACAAAATATTCAAGAACATAAAAGCCTTTGATATTGATATTGATATTCAAAACGGTGAATCCAATACGGTTACCTCAAATAGGAGATTCGACGTAAGTTGGAATAAAATGTTGATGAAACACATAGGGTAGATGTTCCGAATACTGACACCCCCAAGGATCGATTGTTGCATTATTGCATAGTTTGTACTATTTGCTAAACAAAAATATATATTTTTCTATTTATTTATCATTATTTATTACATGTAGATAATAAAAACGAGGTTGCAATTTCAATAAAGATTTTTTTAAATTATAAATTCATGAAATTAATAATAATATTCTCATGAGCTATTACTGACACCTTGAAAATATGCCGGACCCAACTACGGACACCCCGACTATCGAAACCCATCCATACCCAAACAATAATATTTGATTTTATATCTATTAATTAAATAACATTTTTAAAGTGTACTTTGGACTTAAGCTTTTACATATAGGTATCTAAATAATTAGTTTAAATGTAGTGTCACAAATATTTTAAATCTTTCCCCAGGAAGCGTTAAACATCGTGAAATATGAACTTCACCGATGAAGCCAAGAAGGTTAGATTGTACTCACTAACTCACGCGGCAGTGTCAGTAGTTGGGCAAATGCGCCGTTATCTTGCCGAACTACTGACATGTCAGTAATACGAAAATGTCTGAAACGCTTATACCTAACGTTGTCATCCAATAATTAAATAAAATGCCTTTGATAATTCTTCTTTTTATCTAATAGATATATCTGGTATATAAATATTAACTATTAAACTATTTTTTATTAGATATATCGCTCTAATATATAAATAATAGTCTTCTCTATTTCGCAATATTTTCATGTTCTCTCTGAACAGTGTACTTTGTACATACATAAGTTTAAACGCTTTCGTAGCCTCGAATTTTATTATTATTTTTTAATAGTTTCTGAAATTAAAAGATGTCACGTTTGTTTATTTATTATACTAATAACAGTTACGGATTGCTTATATATTTTTTTCAACTATTATTTTATAGAGTTTATATTTTATTTGTAATAAAATAGATTTGGGTGTCAGTAGTTGGGTGGGATGTCAGTAGTACGGACATCCACCCTATGTATATATTTTCGAGGTTGCTGGTTACGAATCCAACATCAGAATTTCAAAATTCAAACTGGCGGATCCAATATGGATATCACAAACGGGAGATTCAACGCAAATCGGAATAAAATGTTGATCAAATACACAATGTTTGGTTTTTGAGGTCGCTGATTACAACACCAACATCAGAAATATTAAATTCAAAATAGCGGATCCACTATAGTCGGAAAAGTTGTTCATGTGATTATGAGGGCCGATGATGAGATCAATGTTTATGATTATTAAACTAAATTGTTAAACAGTTATTAAAAAATGAAAATTATTGTTATTAAGACTATTTAATTATGAATCATTATTCTTAAAAGCGATTATATAAGGCTTATATAGTCATTTTCGCTTTAACATAATTTCTTTAATTCAGAACATAAATTAATCAGGTATATTACATTTTTGCTTCCTCATAGAGGAAGCTTTGTGATGGTACAATAAAAATTTTGTTAAAAACATGATAGGAACATGTTTTGAGACATTAGGAGTTAAAATACACTATTTTTAGAAAAAGTCTGTATGGATGTGTGCGTGCGTGCATGCGTGCGTGCATGCGTGCGTGTGTATGGGTGATAATATATTATTCTTTCTTTCATAGCATAATAAATTATGGAATTATTGCTTGGGGAGGTGCATACACAACAATCTTAAATTTATTACAAAGGATTCAAACAAGGATACTTAAAATTATTAACAATAATCACTTTGCAACAGACAATCCTTTGAACATTAAACAGTTATTTACACTAGTATCAGTTACATATCATTATGATAAACTTAAAAACATGTACTTATTAAGGTGATGCTAAACCCACCCGTTAGCAATAATTACGAGGACCCACTTTTTCCATTTAATTTTGAATTTTCAGTAAATATCTCTATGGAATGTTGTTGTCCTAATCAAAAGCAATAACTTTTCATAGAGATATTTTCTCAAAATTGAAAATTACGTGAGAAAAGTAGTTCCCGGTATATACCGGTACCAGGGGGTTTAACATCACCTTAAGCGAATCTAAGACTAGAAATAAAAGTATAATTTTACCAAAAATGATAAAAGCTATTAGTGATAAAAATAGCTACATAGAGGCTGTTAAAACTTTCAACGCTTTACCAAAAGAATTAAAGTGTTTAATTGTAAGTAAAATAACTATTAAGAAACATATTAAGAAATTTATAAAGTCAATATAAAATTTTGTTATGGTTGTTGGGCAACTATTTTGTTAATCTTGTAAATTTTATAGATATAAATTTATATTATGTTAACTGGGATATTTAGTTTTAAGTTAGTTTTAAGTTAGTTTTAAGGATTTATCAAACGCAGCATTTGAATGTCATTGCGTTTGAAAAAATTACTCCAGCCTATGTACAGATAACTGCGTTTACCTCTATAGGGTTTACTTTATGTAATCTATCTGGTTAAATAAATAAATAAATAAAATAAATAAATATTGATAATAGACGAAATTTCGTTAGTAGGAAATAACACTTTTTCGAGAATAGACACAAGATTACGGTAATTAATAGGAGTTAATAAAAGTTTTGGAGGAATTTCAGTTATCATTGTTGGAGATCTTTATCAATTACCACCAGTAAAAGATTCTCTAATATATTTACCTCCAAAAAACTCGGATTTGAGTATACTGGCAGAAATTGTGTTATGGGAAGAATTCAAATTCTTTGAATTAACTGAAATAATGAGACAAAAAGGAGACAATTTATTTATTGAAGCATTAAATAATTTAGCAAAAGGTCAAATGACTCAAGAGCAAGTAGCATTAATAAATTCAAGAATCGTAAATGAAACGTGTGTGCCACAAAATGCGATTCGTTTGTACTATGAAAATAAATTAAAATAAGTAAACATATTTTAACTACCTAATGTATAAATTTACAATAAATTTATTTCAATTTTGAAAAATTTTCCAAGTTCCAAATGCATTTTTTTTAACAAAAATAACTTTAAAGTACTTAGAAGATTCACCAATCAAAAGGAAATTCCGTGAACTATACGAAATCGAAAGGAAATACCATGAGCTGTAGAATGGATGTATATATATTTTTGACATATCAAACGTATATAATAACACAAACTTATTTTGCTAATTTTACAAAATTTACAAATTAAAAATTGTAATTCTTTAACTTATACAAACTTTGTTGTATAATAGGTCAATTAAAAGAAAATTACATGAACTTTACAAATATATGCATATTTTTTACATATGAAAATTATAAAATAACAAAAATAATTTTTTTCATTTTTCGCAAATTATAAAAATTTAACATAGCAATTCTTTAACAAAAACGAAATTAAAAATTTATAATCCTATTAAGTTCACGAAAATATTTAAGTAATTTGTTAGATATATAAAATGTAAGAAAATTGCGCCTTGTTTATGAATAAGTGAACATTATTTTCCTACCTAATGTATAACTTAACAATAAATTTATTTCAATTTCAAAATTACATTATTTCAACAAAAATAACTGTAAAGTAACTGCAAGATTCGTCAATCAAAAAGTAATTCGGTGAGCTTTAAAGATATATGTATATTTTACCTATCCAACGTATAAAAATACAAAAAACATTTTTTGCTAATTTTACAAAATGTAAAAATTAAAAATTGTAATTCTTTAACTAAAACAAACTTTAGTGTAATTGTAAAATAGGTCAATAGAAAGAAAATTACATGAATTTTACGTTGCCCCTTTTTGACACATGAACATTATAAAATAACAAAAATAATTTTTTCAATTTTCGCAAATTATAAAAATTTAAAATTACAATTTTTCAACAAAAACGAATTTCAAAGATATTGTAAGATATAATAATTAAAAGGAAATCACGTATACTTTACGAATTTATATATATTTTAGACGTATTTAACGCATAAAATAACAAAAAGAAACTTTTTTTACTGTTTTGAAAATTTTTCAAAAGTAAGGAGAAATTTTCGACCATTTAGCTCCAAAATCTAATCAGTTCTATATTAGGTCATATCTGATGTACCTGTAAAATTTCAGCCTGAAATACCGTGGTCTTCAAAAGTATTGCCGACCACAAAATTTGACCACACATACATACATACATACATACATACATACATACATACATACAGACAGACATTTTTAATACCTACATATTTCGATTCATCGACCTCAAAAACATCGAAAAACATCGAAATCTCCGATTTCAAAAAAATCATCGTTATAAAGCTTTCTCTTTGAGAAAGCAAGAGATGTGCATACTCACGTACAGTGTATACATTAAAATTATGTATATATTTAATGCAATTGCTAATATTGTAAACTCGATGAAGCTTATCTTTCGTTTGAAAATTGTATGAAAAGAAAGTTTGTCCATGTGATCGATAGAGATATTTTTCTAACTAAACGAATATGAAAAACATTCTTCCATAATGCAAAGGAATAAAAATGTAAATGGAAATTCGAAATAGTGAAAAAGAAAGAGTTCGGTACAGAGTGTAGATGGGTCGCTTGGCGCGTATTAAAAAATACATAATCGGCTAGTGTCGTTTTAAGAATTAAACCCAAAGTACATCAATTGACTAATGAGGTGAGAAAATTCGTGGTTATTATTAGTAGACGGTATAATTACTGTAACAGGTGACAGAGAGTAGGAGTATGAGAACGAGGAGAAAGAGAAAGAGAGCGCGCGAGCTGGCTAGCGCAGGGATGCGCGAGAAGTGGGGGTTGTCTGAAAGCACGAAAGGTCATTTACCTTGTGTGTGCGCAGAGCGGGAAAGAGAGAACGAGACGGAGAGAGAGAGAGAGAGAGAGAGAGAGAGAGAGAGAGAGAGAGAGAGAGAGAGAGAGAGAGAGAGAGAGAGAGAGAGAGAGAGAGAGAGAGAGAGAGAGAGACTCACTCGCTCGCGTACGCGGGGTAGAGCTTTTTCGCAAACGATGATTGCTCTCGCGACTAATGCGAATTGCCGCTGTAGCGTCAGAGAGACATGCGCAGCCTGCGTACATAAAGGGACAGCTGCTGCATAGTATGTATAGTATATATAATATACTAAATGCACTGTCCGGCGCATATGTAATATATAGTCTCGGATTTATTCCAAAATTTACCCATTTGGAGGCTGAGCGTTTGCCGTGCAGGCGCGCACTAGTGTCTTGAGAAAGAGCGCGCAGGATAAACGGTTGGCCGTGCGCCTAAACTTAGTCAGGCGAGACGAGGCTCGTATAAGCGACGCCGGCTCCGAGCGGCCCCGCGAGCGAGCACACAGCACGGCTCCGACTTATCAAAGTGCAACGCCACATAGCAGCTGGTTTCGGGAGAGGGGCGGATCGCCAGTCGCCTTTCGTTGCCCCCCGCGAGCGCTTCTCGTGCAGCGCCGACGGCCGAGAGAGACTCGCGATACGCGCCCGCGGACCGATCTCTCCCTTTTGCGCTCTCTTCTGTATGTACCTATATGCATATAAGTACATACCGCGCATTGTCATTCACGAGAGCGCGCGCGATACTCCTTGACCATTCCTTTACGCGTGATGCATCGTCTCCGGTCTAAGCTCTTTCGACTTTCCGAGCTGCGAACTGTCGCGGTGTTCCGCAAAATTTGTCGTGAGTGCACAGGTGAATCGGCACGGCTCGGCTTACGTAAACTGGAGCGCGCGGGCGCGTGGAGTATATTAGACTTGAGTAGGTATTGCGAGGATATCCCCGTTCAGTCTCGTGCAGCTGCAGCACTCGTCGCACGTGAGCGTGCAACGTGCCGCGGCGCGTGCAGGATCGCCGGCTGAGCAGCGCCGCCTGCCAATTATCGATTACTAACAAGGAGATGAAAGGGGGAGAGCGCCAGAGCGGAGCGTATATAGGTAGGTATAGTCCTTGCTCCGTGCTGCCGCAAGGTATACAGGTACGGCACCACGGAGCAAACTTCACGCAGTCGATGCCGGCTCCGGAGCTCGGCAGCAGCATCCGCACTTTTTCCGCGCACTGGTTCACCGCGAAAAACTAATGTACCGTGGCTTTCCAGTTCCGATCTGACGCTCCTTTGGTTGATCCGGCTGCTGCTGTCTCTCCCCCTCTGATCACCCAGTAACGCATGCCTTTGCTACATGTGAGTCGTTTGTTTTTGTCGTGAAGGACGCGTGTAATTATAACCCATCACGTATGTAAGACCTCAGATTCACTCTCCCTCTCCCCGTCGGCTGTATAGCGACGAGCGAGGCGCACTCCATATAGCGAGAACTTCATTACACGCCGACATTTTTTCAACGCACTCCTCTCTCTCTCTCTCTCTCTCTCTCTCTCTCTCTCTCTCTCTCTGTCTCTCTCTCTCTCTCTCTCTCTCTCACTCTCTCTCTCTCTCGCTCTGTACTGTTGCAAGTGGATCGAGGCTAATAGAGCATGGGCCGCGATAAATGACGCGAAAACTATGGCACTCGAAGCTTTTGTTGTCCAGTCTCGCATTGACAGCCACTTCAACTTCAAACAATTTCTTATTGTTCATTTGATTTGTATGGTCAAAATACGGTGCTCTACCTCGAGAATTCTTAAGTTGCTCCGGGAACGTATAAGAAACCGAATACATGTGTCGAACGTTTTACGGTGGACGTTCTTTTTATACCGCACGAGAACGAGACCTCCCGCGGTCTAATAAACAGAAACAAAAAAGTATCAAAGGTCAAAACTTGCGTATGGGAACGATTATTGAATATCAAAGTCAGACCACCAATATTTCTAGGGTATAACGAATTTTCAAATCGCTTCGATTAATCTCCATATAGGAACCTAAAACGGGAAATGCTTATTTGAAAATTTATTGTTAATAATAATAATAATAATAAGTGTAAAAAAAGAACAAAAGATTGATTTTTCGATTTTCGTTAATAAGTTACAGCTTACATCTATCAGCAAACACCGTACAATTATTATATAATCACCGTGATATTCCTACTGTAATAATTCAATCTCTAAGTATATTGCTTTTTTATTATATCAATCTACTTTGCTTAGAGTACTAGTTGATTATAATTCTGGGAATGCACATAGCGGTGTGTCTACGAAAAAATTAGGTAACACCCACATGTAATTGTAATCATATATACGCTATTATCAATACGAAAATTACTGACATGCAATCAGGCTGCACTGCACAAAAGTAAACAAGCGCAATGAAATCACTATCGCGACATGTTTGCTTTTGCACACGCTAAACCCGTTAGAGTGAAATAAATCACTTTAATTAGAGTGGATTTATCACTCTAAAAATAGAGTGGAATGTTTCACTCTTAAGTAGAGTGGAATCTCACTCTACTTTAGAGTGAATACTTTCCCGATGGACATCGACGAAAAACTAATATATTTTTTACTTTTTAAGTTTATAATATTGCAAGCGTGATATTAGATACTTTTTTACAGTAATAATACGTTTACCAAAATACACAAAATAAAGTCGCAGTAGTTTATATACACAAAATTAATTCTTCTGCTGTTTTATTATATAAATATTTTAAAGTGTTTTTACGTTCCAACAGGAACTTTCAAAGCATTCTAAGCTATAATAATAGAAACTTAAACTATCTTCAAATTAAATAATGAAATATTTTTCGTTTTTTGCTATTTTTATATAGTTTTTTCAGTATATGACTAAGAATAGTGGTTAAATACTTAGTAGGATTACAGTTTTAGGAGGAGAATTTTACTAAGTGAGTACTAATCGTAATGGTATCAACCTAACCTCAAATTATCGTAAAAACACAGTTTTCTTTGCAAATTTCGTGGTTAAACTATATATTTTCTTGTATTCTGAGTTGTAATGATGGTTTTTTGCATTATAGAGTGTTACTAGATATCTGCTTATTGTAACAGTATCAACCTAACCTAATAATTATACTGCGATATTTTGAGATTAGGTTGAAAGTATTACGATTGGTTCTCATCTAGTATCATTCTTTGATGCATAAATCATGACTACAACTCGATAAATACCAAAAGATCATATTTTGATCACGAATTTTGAAATAAAATACAGTTCTTCTGCGAGATTTTGAGGTTAATTTCAGACTATTACAGTTGGTTTTTATATAGTAACATTCTTTCATGCAGAAACCATATTTATAACACCGAAAATACCAAAAATACATATTTTGACCGTGAAATTTGCATAAAAGACATTGTTTGGCAAAATTTTTAAGTTAGGTTGACACTGTTTAATGAGCACTTAGCTAGTAACATATTCTATATTAAAGAAACAATCATTATAACATAGAAAATACAAAAAAATTGTATTGTAACTACGAAATTTGCATAATAGATTATATCTCGTTCAAATCAAAATCCCTACGCTCATATTAAAAGTACTACTATAATGAGTATCTCCATAAATTTTTAGCCCAATCCATACATGCGGTATGAAGGTAAAAAATATACAAATTGGTAGGTTTTTATGTATACTTTCAGGAAAAAAACCCTTATTAAAATAAATATCAAAATAAAAATTCTTAATTAATTTTTTTGTTTCAGATTTTAAAGGTGGTGTGTCCGCTTAAAGCCCTATTTTTCGATCAACAAAAACCTTAAAGTATTTAAAAAAGAGGGTAATATTTTATTTTGAAATGCGCGGATATTAAATATTTTATTCGCCAATTTTTTGTGTTGAATTACTTGGTTTTATATATTTTTAAAGTTTAAAAAATGTTTTATTAAATTGTATTAATCACGAATTGAATATATACTACCGAAAAAACATACTTTTTCCAATAACATTTGAAAAATGTTCTGAAATTATTTTAACGTGTTTGGTTAAACTGGATTGTGCAAGGAACTTTTTTAAAAACCCTGTCTTTTAATAATAATTATTCAGATTTATTTTATAAATTGATATAATATTCATAAATAGGGCTCAAAATTAACATTTTAGTTTATTTTATGACCAATAATTAGTCCTCAAAATGTTAGTGTATGGATTAACAGGTCAACTTTTTTTAAAATCACTGGATTTTCATCTTAACATGCAAACACCATTATAAGTAAAAGAAAGTAATAAAATAAAAAAAATTTCAAATACTTGAAAAAAAAAATTAAAAATATCTGATAAAAATAGTACGATATACTGTTCAAACCTATGTATAAAACTTCTCTTTGTATACATATTAATATTTCTAAACAACAATTCAGAATTCAAGCATTTTAGTTAAAAATATTTGCTATTACGAATCAGCCCCATAGACGAATCAGCTCCATGGACGAAATGCCCCGGTCTCCCCTATATATACACGTACATATATAGACATTTTTTAAAACACGATTTTTCTGACTCAGAAACCTCGAAATTTATTGAAATATCTGATTAAAAAATTTACATCGTTTCAAAGCTTTCTCTTTAAGACAGAAAAATTTCTGAAAAATATTTCCCAGAAAACATCACCGTCATGCAATATATATTAAACGTCAAACAAATTAAATACACAAAAACCATCACTTCAAAAATTAAAATAAAATACTCAAAAATTATACATAGCAATAAATAATAAATTAAATAACGTTCAACCTTTTTTAACATAATTTATTCTAATTTTACCTTAATTCACTGACAAATAAACACTTTAAAATATTACCCCACATAAATCCTTTATTAAAG
Source organism: Gastracanthus pulcherrimus (assembly GCA_949152435.1). Taxonomy (NCBI): domain Eukaryota; kingdom Metazoa; phylum Arthropoda; class Insecta; order Hymenoptera; family Pteromalidae; genus Gastracanthus; species Gastracanthus pulcherrimus. The sequence goes on from OX424572.1 coordinate 119,012,093, forward strand.
GTCAATCTGAAAGCTTTTGTATGTAAATAACATTGCATTATTTGCAATAAATACACATTTCTACATTATTTATTTGTTTTATTATTGCTAAAAATATAGGGGAGACTGAGGTATTACGGTGCACTAAAATGAAATGTGCTCTAAATAACGTAAACATGATGCAATTCAATAAGAAAAGATTTCTTTCAGTTTATTGCTATGCAAAGAATATTTTCCTACGATACTGCTGAAATTAATGTAATATAACAGTAGTTAAAAATTATTATCCGAATACATAAAAATCTTGATGTTCAAAATCATTGGAATATAATGGAGCACTCAATTGGGGTATAACGAAACGATACGTTATTATTACCAAGATGGTACATAAAGCACATTATTAATTCTTTTAGTTATTGCTATCATTATATAACTTATAGAATTACTATCTAAATAAATTACTCTAATTTTTATTACGCATAGAAAATAAAAACAATAACACCAGTTTTTTAGCGTTTTTCATCGATTTTAAATCAATCAGTGGTTTCATGTTAGTGATATATATGTTACAAAAAAGCCATGGCCGAAAGGTGCTAAAAATGCTTATATTTTATTATTAGAACAAATATGAAACACTCGAAAAAATTTACTAAAAAGGACTGAATTCTCTAAAAAAAAATTAACTTTAAAAAAAGTGAAAGGTTAAACGAGTTTGATGTATTCCGCAAAATTATCATGGAGCAATACAATAATCTATTTGATAAGGTAAGCCATAGATTAAAAAAGTAATGAGATCAATGGAAAATAGTCAAGTTTTAAATACATAAATAATTATAAATAATTTAGCAACGAACTTACAGATAAAAAAGAACTGAGATCAATCAAACAAAGTCAAGTTTATTATATTATATATTATATGAAGCAAAAATATTCTTGTGTTCAATCAAGGGCTTACTTAATTTAAAGTTACGTTATATAATGATCAATTACAAACAACTCTCAAGATACTTACTACGTAACTTGCCATGCCCGTTTTATTTTGTTTATGGTGTTGTCCATCAGTAACTTTCTACAAACTGATTTGCGTACGTAAACTTATAAAAATGTTTTTTTGATATAATGATATGTATTATCAATGATGATTACATAACACATATTTGTAAATATAATTAACAAAAAGTGTATAATATGACATAATTTTCCTAATGTCTAAATAAATTATAGAAGTTACACATAAGTTATGAAAATTTTATTCATTTTAAAATAAGTAAATATGTAGAGACAATTAATTTTTAAAAGATTTATATCTATTTTTGTATATTCAAAAACTATGTATAAGTACCAATATAATGTGCGAAAAAGTTAAAATATTAATGAATTAGATATATATCACGTTCTAACATATAAAAAGAAAATTTTAGTTGTTCACCAATAAACAAAATACACCGGGCATGGCAAGTTACGTAGTAAGTATCTTGAGAGTTGTTTGTAATTGATCATTATATAACGTAACTTTAAATTAAGTAAGCCCTTGATTGAACACAAGAATATTTTTGCTTTATTATGATTAAATATAATAAACTTGACTTTGTTTGATTGATCTCAGTTCTTTTTTATCTGTAAGTTCGTTGCTAAATTATTTATAATTATTTATGTATTTAAAACTTGACTATTTTCCATTGATCTCATTACTTTTTTAATCTATGGCTTACCTTATCAAATAGATTATTGTATTGCTCCATGATAATTTTGCGGAATACATCAAACTCGTTTAACCTTTCACTTTTTTTAAAGTTAATAATTTTTAGAGAATTCAGTCCTTTTTAGTAAATTTTTTCGAGTGTTTCATATTTGTTCTAATAATAAAATATAAGCATTTTTAGCACCTTTCGGCCATGGCTTTTTTGTAACATATATATCACTAACATGAAACCACTGATTGATTTAAAATCGATGAAAAACGCTAAAAAACTGGTGTTATTGTTTTTGTTTTCTATGCGTAATAAAAATTAGAGTAATTTATTTAGATAGTAATTCTATAAGTTATATAATGATAGCAATAACTAAAAGAATTAATAATGTGCTTTATGTACCATCTTGGCTGTTGCAACGCCGTTACCCTAAGCGGGTCCTGGGCGTAGTCGTCCAGAGCGGACGGGTGGGTGCCTATCACCACTACACAGCGCGTCCTCAGGTTGCGGATAGAGGAACGACCCCTGAGAAAGAGGTTAGCTGCGAATAAAGCGAATAAGCAGTCGCGGACAGCCGATAGGCCCAGGCGTGGGTGTGATGAGCCCGCACTGGCGAACGCATTCATCTAGAAACACTACGCAAGCACCACAACAACTACAAACACTATACAAAATCTCCTATCTTACTCTCTTCTTCTACCTTACTCTGTAATCTATCTCTTTTACCACACATTTAAAACAACAAATGGGCCAAAAATCCTGCTGTCGTGGAGGATACGGGAGCGATGACAACTGCCCTGAGAGGGGATGTGTAGAATGATTCGCCACCTGGTCTTACACGGCAACGAAGCCAGCGAAGGCTCGCTGCCTTGCAGGGGGGCGTTAGGATATGAGAATGAAACCGAGTGTGTCTGACGACGAGTTGACTATGTCCTCGCCAAAGTCGGAAAGCTCTCATACTTAGTTCTAGGGAGGTATGAGGGTTATCACCCCTAGACGGATGGACTCACCTGCAATCGGAACAGGATCCAAAACGCGCGGGTTTAACTTACTATCATGGCTCAAAGAAAACAAAACCAAACCAAAAGAAACTTAAGGGTGGGAACCTGGAATGTACGCAGTCTACACAGAGCGGGCGCGTTCCGGGAAATCATAAATGAAACTGAGAGGTACAATTTAGATTTGGTAGCAATACAAGAAACCCGATGGAAAGATAACGCGATGCTAGGATCCGGTAACTTTACCTTTTTATATGGGGGCGCGAGCGGGCATTCTCTAGGCACCGGATTTCTTGTTAACAAAAGCATCATACATTCCGTTAAAAGTTGGTCATTTCGTGAATGACCGACTCTCGTATATCATCATCGAAGGAGCGTGGTATAATTACGTGGTTATTAACGTCCACTGTCCCACGGAGGACAAAGAGGAAGAAGTAAAAAATCTTTATTATGAAACTTTAGAGCAATTAATCGACCAATTCGCGTCTTACGACACCAAAATAGTAGTGGGGGATTTCAATGCTAAAATAGGGAGAGAGGAAATGTTTAGGCCCACCATAGGCAAAGAAAGTCTGCACGAAACCAGCAACGATAACGGTATTATGGTCATAAATTTCGCGGCCGCAAAAGATCTTATAGTCAAGACCACGTGCTTCAAGCACAAGGATATACACAAGGCAACGTGGACATCGCCGGATGGGGCCACGCACAATCAAATCGATCATTTTCTTATTGATAAGAGGCGCCACACGAATGTACTCGACGTAAGGACCTATAGGGGGCGGATTGCGACTTAGATCATTATCTAGTAGTGGCCAAATTAAGAGCCAGATTAGTAGCCGGTCAAAATAGTAAGCGAGCGAACAAAGTAGAAACCTTTGATATTGGAAAACTACGAAGCGGGGTAGGGCGAATCAAGTACCAAGTAGAAGTTAGCAACCGATTTCAGGTGCTCGAGGAAACGGATGAATAGACGGGAGTAGATGACGATCCGAACAGGTTGTGGGGGGCTATCGAAAAAGCTATAAAAGGGGCCGCGAACAAAGTACTGGGTAAGAAAAAAAGGCCGAAGAGCAAACCATGGTTTGACGAAGAGTGCGAACTCTGGTTTGAAAGGCGCAAGAAGGCTAAATTAGATAGTGTATACAATGAAAGCGGTATGGCCGTAGAAGAATACCATGAAATAAGAAAGCAAGTGCGTGTGATTTACAGAAACAAGAAGCGCGAGTATCAGAAAAATGAAATTAGAAAAATAGAAACTAATAGTAGGGAAAATAACCCGCGCGAGATGTACAAAGGAATAAACGCTATTAGGAAGGGTTTTCAGAGTAGATCGCAGTTAATGAAAGATAAAGACGGGAACCTCGTGACAAGCGAAAATGAACTATTGAAATTATGGAAAGATTATTTCGATAAGTTATTAAACGTGCATGAAAACTCCGAGGAAATGGGAGACGAAATCCACACTGCTGAACTCCATATGGACGAAACGACCTACAAAGAAGTAGAGGCCGCGATCAAAAAGCTAAAGAACAATAAGGCCGCAGGAAACGATTCTATACCAGCTGAACTACTTAAATATGGAGGCACCGCGCTTACATCTAAAATTTTTTATCTAGTATGTGCTATTTGGAGAAATGAAACAATACCAGAAAATTGGAAAGAATCCATCGTCATACCGATCTTTAAAACGGAAGATAAAACAGACTGCAATAACTGCCGGGGAATCTCACTTTTAGCTACCTGCTACAAAGTTCTGTCAAACGTAATACAGACCAGACTCACACCATTCGCGGAAGATATAATAGGAGATTATCAGTGTGGATTCCGGCGCAACAGGTCAACGAGCGATCAAATGTTTACCATAAGACAATTATTAGAGAAAAAGTGGGAATATTGCGAAACTATACACCAGCTATTTGTGGACTTTAAGAAAGCGTACGACTCTGTCAAACGAAGCAAAATGTATGAAATTCTAGTGCTCCTTGGCGTACCAAAAAAACTCGTAAAATTAATTCAAATATGTCTGAACGGAAGCACTGGAAATGTCCGAATAGGCGGTAATGTATCCGAATCGTTCATGATACGCGACGGTTTGAAGCAAGGTGACGGGCTTTCAACGGTACCCTTTAACTTGACGCTAGAGCATGTTGTTAGAAAAATGCAGGCTAGCGAGCTAGGCGGAACACTCAACGGAACAACGCAGATTTTAGGCTATGCGGATGACTTGGATATAGTGGGAGATAACGGTGAAACGGTGGCGAGAAATGCGGAAATCCTTATAAACGCGGCTAAAGACACGGGGTTAGAAGTGAGCGAATCGAAAACGAAATATATGATCATGGACAAACTGGGCATTCGCGAAGCAGAGGGGGATCTCAGAGTCGGAAATTTAATTTTTGAAAAGGTTAGCGAATTCATATATTTAGGTACAACTATAAATGATCGAAACGAAATTAAAGCCGAGATTAATAAGAGACTTCATTCGGGTAATGCCTGCTTCTACGCTGTGAACAGATTACTTAAGTCAAAGCTACTGTCGAAAAATGTCAAAATAAGGATATATAGGACTATAATAATGCCGGTAATCTTGTATGGGTGCGAAACCTGGGCGCTCACTAAAGCGGAAGAAAATCGTTTTAGAGTATTTGAAAATAAGGTTCTGAGGAAAATATACGGGCCAAAGAAAGATGAGGAAACTGAGGAGTGGAGGAAACTGCACAATGACGAGCTACATAATTTGTACGCGTCACCAAATATTAACAGAATAATAAAATCACGGAGACTAAGATGGGCAGGGCACGTGGCAAGAATGGGCGATGATCGTACAGCAGTGCGCATAATGAAAGGTAAACCGAAAGCAACGCGACCTCTTGGTAGACCTAGACGCAGATGGGAGGATAACGTAAAATCAGACGTAACTGAAATTGGTCGGGAAGGCGCGTAATGGATGGGGTTGGCAAGAAAAAAATGTACCATCTTGGTAATAATAACGTATTGTTTCGTTATACCCCAATTGAGTGCTCCATTATATCCCAATGATTTTGAACATCAAGATTTTTTATGTATTCGGATAATAATTTTTAACTACTGTTATATTACATTAATTTCAGCAGTATCGTAGGAAAATATTCTTTGCATAGCAATAAACTGAAAGAAATCTTTTCTTATTGAATTGCATCATGTTTACGTTATTTAGAGCACATTTCATTTTAGTGCACCGTAATACCTCAGTCGCCCCTATATTTTTAGCAATAATAAAAGAAATAAATAATGTAGAAATGTACAAAAGCTTTCGGATTGACCTTTAATAAAGGATTTATGTGGGGTAATATTTTAAAGTGTTTATTTGTCAGTGAATTAAGGTAAAATTAGAATAAATTATGTTAAAAAAGGTTGAACGTTATTTAATTTATTATTTATTACTATGTATAATTTTTGAGTATTTTATTTTAATTTTTGAAGTGATGGTTTTTGTGTATTTAATTTGTTTGACGTTTAATATATATTGCATGACGGTGATGTTTTCTGGGAAATATTTTTCAGAAATTTTTCTGTCTTAAAGAGAAAGCTTTGAAACGATGTAAATTTTTTAATCAGATATTTCAATAAATTTCGAGGTTTCTGAGTCAGAAAAATCGTGTTTTAAAAAATGTCTATATATGTACGTGTATATATAGGGGAGACCGGGGCATTTCGTCCATGGAGCTGATTCGTCTATGGGGCTGATTCGTAATAGCAAATATTTTTAACTAAAATGCTTGAATTCTGAATTGTTGTTTAGAAATATTAATATGTATACAAAGAGAAGTTTTATACATAGGTTTGAACAGTATATCGTACTATTTTTATCAGATATTTTTAATTTTTTTTTCAAGTATTTGAAATTTTTTTTATTTTATTACTTTCTTTTACTTCTAATGGTGTTTGCATATTAAGATGAAAATCCAGTGATTTTAAAAAAAGTTGACCTGTTAATCCATACACTAACAATTTGAGGACTAATTATTGGTCATAAAATAAACTAAAATGTTAATTTTGAGCCCTATTTATGAATATTATATCAATTTATAAAATAAATCTGAATAATTATTATTAAAAGACAGGGTTTTTAAAAAAGTTCCTTGCACAATCCAGTTTAACCAAACACGTTAAAATAATTTCAGAACATTTTTCAACTGTTATTGGAAAAAGTATGTTTTTTCGGTAGTATATATTCATTTCGTGATTAATACAATTTAATAAAACATTTTTTAAACTTTAAAAATATATAAAACCAAGTAATTCAACACAAAAAATTGGCGAATAAAATATTTAATATCCGCGCATTTCAAAATAAAATATTACCCTCTTTTTTAAATACCTTAAGGTTTTTGTTGATCGAAAAATAGGGCTTTAAGCGGACACACCACCTTTAAAATCTGAAACAAAAAAATTAATTAAGAATTTTTATTTTGATATTTATTTTAATAAGGGTTTTTTTCCTGAAAGTATACATAAAAACCTACCAATTTGTATATTTTTTACCTTCATACCGCATGTATGGATTGGGCTAAAAATTTATGGAGATACTCATTATAGTAGTACTTTTAATATGAGCGTAGGGATTTTGATTTGAACGAGATATAATCTATTATGCAAATTTCGTAGTTACAATACAATTTTTTTGTATTTTCTATGTTATAATGATTGTTTCTTTAATATAGAATATGTTACTAGCTAAGTGCTCATTAAACAGTGTCAACCTAACTTAAAAATTTTGCCAAACAATGTCTTTTATGCAAATTTCACGGTCAAAATATGTATTTTTGGTATTTTCGGTGTTATAAATATGGTTTCTGCATGAAAGAATGTTACTATATAAAAACCAACTGTAATAGTCTGATATTAACCTCAAAATCTCGCAGAAGAACTGTATTTTATTTCAAAATTCGTGATCAAAATATGATCTTTTGGTATTTATCGAGTTGTAGTCATGATTTATGCATCAAAGAATGATACTAGATGAGAACCAATCGTAATACTTTCAACCTAATCTCAAAATATCGCAGTATAATTATTAGGTTAGGTTGATACTGTTACAATAAGCAGATATCTAGTAACACTCTATAATGCAAAAATTATGCTTATTTATTTCATCAAAAGCCGATTGGGCAACTGGCTAGCATAGGTCCATAATCCCACAAAAAGTTGAAAGGCCAGCGTGTCCATGTCCAAGTGCACGAGCAGACAGCACAGATCTTCTGTTCACTTCATATGCATTTCCTTTGGCTCCTACTTTGTTGCTGGAGTTGATCGCTGCTATTTCATCACACTTTGAGCACACAATATCTATTTTGAAACCAAGACCCTACACACCAGATTCACTTAATTGAACACTGCCATGGCACCGATTACAACACAGAACACTTCTAAGTTTAGAAAATAAAATTGAAGTGTCAATGATTCTGTTTGTTGTATCACTGGTGTCTCTAGCACTAGCTGTGTTTTGGAGTTTCCTCGCTGAGCTGGTGGATAGTCTTGGCTTCTTTTGTGAATCTTCCTTTTTTATCTCTTTTAGAAGACATTTTCACTACACTGATTTACACATTCACAAATTGTCAAATGCAATTAAAACACGGTATAAGTTCAGTACGATAAAAATATTAGCTGTGTTTACTAACAGGTGGTTTGTAAACATAAAAGCCAACTGTCAAAAGTAGCAAAAATGTACGGGTAAGGTTAGTCAAAAATTCGATCTGATTTATCGACCTTTATCTCAAACGCATGTAAGTTCAACTATTCACCTGTAGTGGCGCTGAAGGATTCTAGACTTCAAATTGGTTCCAATTATATTATATTTTATTGCTTTATAACTAAATAAAATAATCAATCAAACATTTAGTTATAAATAATAATAAAATAAATAATAATTGATAAAATACCGAATTTACGCAAAATCGGCAAAAAAGCTGTCTCAGTATTTATATTGTAACTTTAAAACGAATTATGATATCTTAAAACGGTTTTCGGGAGCTTATTCTACGGGAAATTTCCTATAAATAAGATAAATAAAAAAAAAACTATTTTTTGACAATTTAAAGGTGGTTTGCCCCCTTAAGTCTGATTTCAATTAACCAAGGCCATTTTATTCCTTACAAAATTTCACCGCAAGGAAATTGTATAATCAACCAGCACATCGTAAAATCTAATTGTTTATAAAAAATTACACAATTTCACGCTAATTTCGATAAACAATTAGACTTTACATTGTACTCATTGATTATACAACAATTTCCTTACGGCGACTCCACCCTGAAATTTTATAAGGAACAAAATAAGCCTTGGTTCATTGAAATCGAACGAAAAATAAAAAAGTTACACGTCTCGACTAAAATTGTTTTAATTCTCAAATTAAATTGTTAATATCTGCGCTACCAATGTGTCTTTTTGTTTCCTACTTAGTAGAATACCACTCTTTCAGTTATACTTGAGTTGGGTGTATCAAATGGAAAGAACAATAAATAAAAATTCATTGCTAAAAGTTCTATTTTCAGGTCGACAACTACCTTAATTGATATTTTCTACAAGTTTTAAAAATATCCATTAACTTGAGTTGCGCCAGAAACTTTTTGAAGTAAAAAAAATATGTTTCTAGAAATACGCGTTTAAAGTTTTTATTTCGATTTTTTGGCAAAAAATAACTGGAGTTCCATACAAAAAATTCCTTAAATAATTCAGTAAGAATCAAGACTTTTTTTCTTGATAAGATTTTTACGCCTGGTACACTTAAAAAAGTGTAAAATTGCTTAAGTTACAAATAAAGGAAGATTTCCGTTGACAGATCAGCCCCGAGCAACTGTAGTCTAACAACTATAGCAAATTTATAAATAAGTCTGAAAAAAATTTTTTAGTTAAAATTATAAAGTTTATATTTACGTTAAACAGGATTTAGATTTTGGAAAATTATTAGAATAGGCAATCGCAAAACATATCGATGAATTAGCCCCGGTCTGCCCTATGTATGTGTACGCATGTATGGACCAAAATTTGTGTTCACTACAACATTTTAAGGGATACTATGCGCTCATTTTTGCAGACATATTACATATGTTTGAACTTATAACTGATTACATTTTGAAGCTGAATGGATAATACTAGACTAATTGTTTAATAAAAATAATAATTTAGTAAAATTTATAAAAATTGAAACAACTTTTGTTGTCATTTTATACGTTAAACTTGTCAATAATATGTTTCAACAATAACTATTAAGTGATTTTTGCAAAAAAAGGTTCTTTATTTTTGCAATTCTTATCGTCATTTTATACGTTGAATTTGCCAAAAATATATACATTTCCATAAAGTAGGCGTAATTTTCTTTTGATTGATATATCTAACAATAACTTTAGAATTACTTTTGTGAAATAATAACAAAATATTAGCTTCAAGTTTTTTAATACTTTAAATATGTAAAAAATATGTACATTTCTTTAAATATCTAACAATTAGTTTAAAGCTATTTTAGTGGAAGTAGGTATCACAACTTTGAATTTTAAATACACATTTTTCAAAAAAATTTTAATCTGGGTACTACAAATATATAGAATATATTGTACAATTTGAAAGTATACATTATTTCTTTTAAATAGATATATTTGTTTATTATTTCGAATTAAAAATAAAGATACTTAATGTAGATAACCTATAATTATGTGCTCAAGACATGGCTTATATAACAAACTTCTTTAAGAGAAAAAAAAAATTCCTTCAATTTTAATTAAATAATAAATTCTTATACCATACATTAAGCACATTAAAAAGTTAATTTGAAGAATATAAGGAAAATTTTGTATAATTCGTGAGTTACTTAGACAACTGTTAATTAATCATTTTTAAATCAAGTACATACCTATATTCTTCTTAAAATTATGAAAAAAAACGGGTGTGTCGTGGGACACGCGGCAGATGTGAATAACATGTGTCGCATTCCTATTAAGACGTTCGCGCGGGCTATTTGATTTTTTAATTAGTTGCCTATTTGTAAGAATTTCATCAGCCGATTGATGATAAACTATGGGAAAGGCGCAAGGAAAATTGTTATAAAATATTGTTGCATGTAATTATTTTTTATTAAGGCTATATACAATCATATTTACAGATTCCCTGCATTTTCACAAATTTACAAATATTCTCTCGATCAGTGAAATATGCTCATAAATATTCTATATTATGTAATTGTTGTATTTTTTATTGGCTGATACTTGTGTTATAGTGTTGATCGTTATTGTTACTATTTATTAGAGTAACTATTGGTTTGTGGTAGCTGAAATATGATATGTAAATGTGGGAATGAATATTTCCTAAGAATCGAGAGAATGTTGCATCAATGGTAGTATTTCTAATGGTTGTTGAAACGTGAGAGTCGTTCGTCATGCGTAGATGTAGTTTGTCGTGTAAAAATTGTAGCAATGGTGCTGATGTGTCATTGTCGAAATTTACATTGAAATCACCACTTAATATAATTGGTGCTTTATGGTAATTTTCGAACTTTTTGTTATAAACTGAAAGAAGTGCTGCTCCCTCGTCAGTATATGCCATTAAGTACTGGTATAGAAACGAAATAATATCTGTTATCGATGTGTTTGGTGTTATGTACACTGCTATGACAAATACAAAATTATCTTCATCAAAGTGACACTTTGTTGCACAAATATCTTCGCAATCATTGGATATAACTGTTGGTTCTGTCCCATTATTGCAGGCAGTAATTGTGTGTGGAGTAAATGAATATTGTATAGAGTTATTTTTGTATATAGCAACACCTGCATTCCTTCTATTGACACGTTTGTGTTGTGAAATAATCTGGAAGTTATTCACTTCGATAGTTGAACTATCATTCATTAAAGTTTCGGATAGTAGCAGAAGAGAAGATTTTTGAACCACAATGTCTTTTTCAATGTCTTCTTTATGTGCATGTAGGCTTTGGCAGTTGTGCGAAAAAATGATAAAAGAGAAGATCCTTTGATATAATCAATCATTTCATCTGTTATCGTAGAAATTTTATTGAGTGATAATCTTTGAAGTTCCTGTCGCAATGATTTGGATTGAAGAGTTTCTGCAGCCCGTCGACCGTGGTGAAATGTTGTATTCATTATCATTAGAAACGATAAACAGCCCTTCTATAGAAGTTACCCGCGATAGTGCGACATAAAGTAATTCTTGCGTGTGTTTTTTGCTATAGTTATATACGATTTCATCGAAAGTACCGCCTTGAGATTTGTGGATGGTCATCGCACAAGCTGGTATCAAAGGAAATTGTTGTCGTTTAGCATTAATAGTTTTATTTCTGTTTAGTGGAATACTGCAAGTTCTTTTGTCAATTGGTACTGCTAGACGATGGATGTTGTTTTGAGCCATGTATTGTTGTTTTTCCAATCTTGTTTTACGGCCTATTTTTTCTTTGTCAGGAAAAATCAACCATACTCTTTTTATTTTTGATTCTGCGTCAAATTCGATACGATGTAAATGCCCTACTGCTCCGTTCGCTAATCCGTCTGTGACATCCATGTTAGTAGTAAAGTTATGTTAATATTTTATATTTTAAAGTAAGAATAGTACATTGAATATTATTATGAAATACTCACCTGTTGGTGTGCGTGCACGCGTTGAAGTATTATCTAATATTTGCGAGGATGCGGCAGTTCCTATAACGTTATCGTAATTACTATGAATACATTTTTCCTGTAGGGCTATTCTTTGTTGTTCAGCTTCATGTAAAACAGTAATTGGCGAAGTATGAATGTCAATCTTATTCGTCTCTTTTTTTTGCTCTGTATTCTTGTTGGTAAACTTTTTTGCGCTCTTTTCGTATCATTTCAAATGGCGATGTATTAATATAATTTTGCTGTGTTTTTTATCTTTTCCTGTATTGTTGTTTTTGGTGTAGTCTCTTTTCTAGAAGTTATAATTATGCTGTGAATGTTACTAGCAATACAGGTTTAGGAAGAGATAGGGATACAGAAAAGAAAAGAGAGCGAGCAAGAGAGCGAGAAAGAGCGAGAGAGACAGAGAGAGAGAAAGAACGAGAGGAAGACGGAGAGCGAACGAGAGAAAGGAGAGAGAGAGAGAGAGAGAGAGAGAGAGAGAGAGAGAGAGCGAGAACCATGATCATCTCACCTTCATTGGATGTTCCAGTGATTGGAGAATTATTTGGGGAGTTCTCATCTTGTAATACTTCTGGACGAATTGGCGATTTGTCACGTGGTGGTGGTACCTCTATTTTTCGAATTTTTTGTCTCTCCCGATACGCTTGTTGCTGTCTTCTCCTTTTTTCTTGTTTTAGCCGATTTTCTATAAATCATCAAAATATGAGAAAGAGAAAGTAGGAAAGAGAGGAAGAGAGCAGATAAAGACATGCATCATAAAGAAACAGAATGAATTTTATGCGATTGCTTAGATAGAATAAAATGAAGAAATTCGGCAACGTTTCATTGTATATATTACGTGAGTGTATATGTATATTAATCTTACCTTCGTCTAATTGTAATGAGTTTTGAGTAGAATCTTGTGATCCTTCACTTTGTTCTTCCATTGTTAGTACTGCATTTAACTATAACACGGTATAATCCAATTCTTTTTTAAAACACCAAAACACACAGTTAAAATTGTTTTCAAACGCACGCTGTAAGAAAATGCTATAGAAATGCCGGCAACTGTTGGTTATATTTCTGCTACGACTGCGCGTGCCGTTGGCGGCTTCGAAAGTCACAGTGGATAGACTGTATAGTATACGTATATACGTGTATGTGTATGTGTGTGTCGCACTGACTATTTTCGAACAAGGGAAGCGGGAGAGAGCATCGTTGCTGCTGCGACTCTGTGTGCGCGCGCACATGAGTACGTATATACGTGTATGTGTATGTGTGTGTCGCAATGACTATTTTCGAACAAGAGAAGCGGGAGAGGGCATCGTTGCAGCTGCGACTCTGTGTGCGCGCGTACATGAGTAGCAGAGCAGGCAAACTGTCGGTTGGTGTCGATGGTGGGGGGCGGCCGCCCTCCGCTGATCTTTTTTTTCCACCCCTCTTCTAGTCCCGGTTACAACAGCTGATGAATCCTGTACAAAGACCCCATACTGCGCGCGCTCTCGAACGTCCCAAGAGATGTTATTCACATAAAAAAAATTATTTAATAACAAAAGGCAATATCAAAATTAAATATGATATAAAAATGAATTTTATTTATTTATTTATTCTTATCTTAGATTTATCGAAACTGTAATACTAATTTATTATTACTTTCAGTTAATTTGTACCCAAGTCATTTAAATACATAAAAATTTATATATGCTTTTAAAATTATCAAATCTTAACTCTAAACATTTTTATTAATATCTTAATTGAAGCGCAAGAATAAAGTCCGCCCGTAAGCTCTAGAAAATTTAAAACCGGAACGGCGCGCAGGTGCGAGAGAAACAGTACCATAGGAAAATAACGGCTGGCGCCTTCTCTCGGAGACTATTCAACTACCGCTTTTGAGAACCAACCGCTCCATAAGAATCGTTCTTCTATATAGGTCTATATTCGTTGGCAATACCCAGCCGTATGTGCGGCTAACTTAACGGTCCTTTCACTTATATATTTGTTGCGGCTAACTTCACGGTCCTTTTACTTTTCGGGCTGGAGAAAGAAAGTTGATATACTTTCAGCATTTGAGAATTACATACTCGTTTATTATGACATAAAATAACTTTTTGGCTAATATTTTTGTTGGAAATCATAGTTTAGCACGAAAACATGCTATTAAGTCGAAATAACTTGGTAATAATAGTAATAAGTACTTGTTATCGTATAAAGAAAAATCCGAACACCAATATAGAAGTAAATAGTAGCGCGGGCGCTGCGGCTTCGTCTGCTTTTCAAACTCGCCTTCGTGGCGCTACCGCGCCACTTGATAGATACGCTCTGCCGGACAGCATGTTCGAGCGGACGCCAGACACCGGCCAAGCGCGATGCCGCGACAGCGCTATTCCACCTAAGTAGCTCTGCACCTCCTGTTTCACCGACCTCTCCGTAGCTCTGCATGGTAATTTTGCTATATATATATATATATATATATATATATATATATATATATATATATATATATATATATATATATATATATATATATATATATATATATATATATATATATATATATATATATATATATATATATATATATATATATATATATATATATATATATATATATATATATATATATATATATATATATATATATATATCTAACGCTTGTAACGAGCTGTGGCTCTTGATTGCGCTCAGCTCTTCGTCTAGTTATCTACTTCGTCTAGATATATATATATATATATATATATATCTAACGCTTGTAACGAGCTGTGGCTCTTGATTGCGCTCAGCTCTTCGTCTAGTTATCTACTTCGTCTAGATATATATATATATATATATATATATATATATATATATATATATATATATATATATATCTAACGCTTGTAACGAGATGTGGCTCTTGATTGCGCTCAGCTCTTCGTCTAGTTATCCCTGCATGTGATACAGGCATACAGGGATCAAAATTACCATGCAGAGCTACGGTGAGGTCGGTGAAATAGGAGGTGCAGAGCTGCTTAGGTGTAATAGCGCTGTCGCGGCATCGCGCTTGGCCGGTGTCTTTGGCGTCCGCTCGAACATGCTGTCCGGCAGAGCGTATCTATGTAACTCTACATATGTAACTATCCGCTCGCCGACAAAGCCGCACTATAGCCGAGAGAGCAGCGGCGTTACGTGCAAAAGTTTACTTAAGATTTGCCACGTGCTAGTGCGCAGCGCCGAGCTGCGAGAGCCGCTTACACGCTGTTTACACGTCCTCGGATTGTTGCCATAGCGACATAGGCTCCAGGCTCCAGAGGAGTGCGCCAGGTACACTCTCGATATTACACTATACTTTGTCAACCATTATTTTATTTGACAGCGCAGCTCTTTTAATAATCTAGCCGGTTATTATTTACCTTTAATTACATATATTGTTTAAATGATTTTTAAATCATTTTATCAAGGTTTTTCATGCGCACGTAAACTAAAAAGAAAATAAATAATTGTCGTAGATTTAAATTTCTTACCTCTTTATTTTTGCTTAACTATCCTTTCGGTTACTCCGATGGAGCAGCATAAAATAAAATAAAAATATATAGATCGCAATACACTTAAGGTAAAACTTGATAGGTTTAAAGAAAATCCTTGTGAATATGTTGCTTGTTCTACGCAGAATTGTTTGCAAAGGTAATATAATTCTTCTGAATATAACCGTATATCGTTGTCGCCGTTGCATTAGCAAAGTTAGCTATTTATCTATTGGCGAAAAAGTTAGCTGAGTATGTATAAGCGCTGCCAAGCGACCTTATCCGGTCGAGCCCGGTACAAGTCTACAGTGCAGTTAACGGAAATCGACTTGGAGGAGCGACTAACGCGCATGGATAATCTTTCGCGCTGGTACAAGAGCCCGGACATGAATATCAAGGAGATAATTCAGAGAGTGATGCTTACATTTTCTCGCCATCATTATTTATTATTTTATTAATTAAGAAAACCTTATGCAACATCAACTATATTCAGCTTATAAGTTAAAACAGTTTGTCTTATCTTAGGATCCCCGCAAAAAAATCCGCTAGGCGACAGCAGGTGCCGCGATCGAAAAAATGGCATCCACTCACACGCGAATTTTACCTATTTTAAGAAATCTGTACTTAAAATAAGAACTGATGACTTACTTTAAGGGAAAAAAATTACTTAAAATAAGAAAGTAAGAAACGCAAATACTTGTATAATGGTAGTTAAATTCAAAAAATTTTTTTGCGTATAGTCAAGAACTATAAAAAATTTGAATTTAATTTAGCTTTACTGACTGCAAACACAGTCATGTGTGATAGTGTGTACCTATATAATAAATTCCATTTTCAATAAAGATATCTCGAAATTGCTCATTACATCAGTGATAGGGGCATTGCAGGCGATTGCGCTACAAGATCCCAACGCCACGCCGAGAACGTCCAAGATGATGCTATTTTCTGTTGTTATGTTTGGATATACTTGTGTTTTATCAATTTTTACTATCTAGTATACCAATTTTCTAAAATATTAAATAGTAAATTTAAAATTCACATTTATACATTTTTTTTCAATTTAATGTTTCTGATTGTTATTCTAGATATTATATTTTATATATTTGTACACTTTAATTTTAAATAAACTTATTTTTACCGAAAAATCCGACCTCGTGAAGATTTGAACCGGTGACCCTCAGCTCCTGGAGCAGATGCTCTATCTACTGCGCCATCATGATCCTTGTTTACTGTACGTCGAATCATCCTTATAAGTTACACAGGCTTTGTTTTCGTTTATGCTTATCTTGTCAATATACTTATTCATTATTGCAGTTCTAATTTACTTACATGTATTGATATAATGAAAAAGATCTTATATCATCGAATTAAAAGTATCGTGGTCAGTTGCAAAAGATTACGTATAAGTTTTAGACGTTAGATTTTTGGAGTCAAGACGGTTTTCTAAAATATTTACGAGAATTTAATACGTAAGTACGTAAAATTTGCTAAAAAAATATAGTATTCTGAAAATATAACAAATATTACTATAATTTCAAGTCCTTATTGCTATAATATTCAGGCCAAATTACTACACTTTTTTGTAAAATCTATAAATGACAGTTTTTACTAAAGTAGATAGTAAAATTTCATATGCTTTAATTACATAATATCATATACGTTAAACATTAACTGCTACAAAATACAATAAAAAGTATTAGAATGCAAGTAAATCCCATCATTCCTTCATAAAATAGTAATTTTCATACTGTAAATAGTAATTTTTAATACATCTCTTCTCTCCGTGTATGTACGCGACGACCTCCAATACGATTACCGATCGCACGCCCGATGAGATCACGGGATTAATAATCAAAGTCGCTGGCCATAGGACAATGCAGCGCGAGTGCCTAATTCGTCGATATTACGCGTGTGCGTGCGTGCGTGCGTGCATGCGTGCGTTTGTGCGTCTGGGTGTGCGTGTGTGTGTGTGTGCGTGCGCGCGTGTGTGTGTGTGTGTGAGTGCGTGCGTGCGTGCGTGCGTGCGTGTGCGTGCATGTGTGTGCACCTCTCTTCAATTATGTCACACGCCAAGTAGGGATGTGCAAAAGCTCGAATTGTCAGGCTCGGCTCGGCTTCATCCTGATTTGTTAGCTCGAGCCGAGCCCAAGCTTTGACGAGTCGGGGAGCTGACGTAGAGCCGAGCGAGCTCGCGAAGCTCGAGAGCTCTGGAATTCGGGGCTCTGGAGCTCACCTGACTCGAAAGCTCGAGGCTCGGGAGCTCATATAGGCTCCTGAGCTCATGCAGGCTCGGCCGCTGGAGAGTTCGTCTAGACTTATCAGCTCGGAGTTCGCGAGCTCGTCAGATTCTGGAACTCGTCTAAGCTTGCGAACTTGTTTGGACATGCAAGATAGAAACCGCTGCTAATTAATTGGCAGTTAGTTTTCTCAAACTAAATAAATTGTTACAATGTGAACAATTTCTTTATTCTAGTACATAAATTATAAATTGCTATATCTATTTCTAATTAATAGCTAAAAAGGTGAGTTTTTTTATCATTGATTGTTTGTCAAAAGATAAATTACAAAAATGTATATAACCTTATGATTACAAATTGCATTATAAAAAAAACGAATCGATTTATCTTTAATGTTTTTTCTCATTTCATATCTTTATAAAGAACAAATAAAAATTTGTTTGTCGAGTAAATAATGACTGCGACATTCTCGAGATATAAACGATGAAAAAACGTAACCTCAAATAACTCGGAATATAAAGATCGTTATAATCTGGGCAAAGAAAGGTCTCAAGAGGTAGTAAATAGCTACCTTTCTGAAAATTTACGAAAGGAATGGTGCTGTTTTACTCAAGTTATCGTACGACATAATAAATCAAATTTTTTTTACAAAAAGATTTTTTTCTTGAAAGAAAAAGGATGAAGACTTGAAAATTTTACAGAATATTCTGCTCCATGGCCCTAATCTCCTTAAAGTTTTTTAAAAAATTTCCAACTTAGATTTCGCAGGTATGACCGTTTAAACAAAAACGATGATAGCTTATATAAAATTTTGTGTCGGAAAAGATTGGTAATTTTATGCTCTTTCAAATGCATTTAAACCGAATCAATGGTATTATTTCAAACAATACCAAAAACACATCGAAAAAGAAATTATTTTTCATCCATCTTCCTTTGAAAAAATACAATATAATGAGCCCCGGAAAAGTAATTCAGGGTAGTCACACCCGCACACACGCACACACGCACGCACGCACGCACGCACGCATGAAACAATAAAACGAGACGCAAGAAACTAAATATATTAAAAGTCAATATTTTATTTTGGGATTTAATGATTCTAAATATTTTATGCATAAATTGTTATTGTGAAAACATATATTTTTTTATATTTTTATAGTTTAAAATATGTTTTTTTGTTATTACAGACCATAAATTGAGTTTAATTAGTTAAAAACATATTAATAATTGTTCATTTAGAATTTAAAAATATTATTCGTCATTTTAAATAGGTTTATTGGATAAAAAGTAGTCTGTTATTACAAAATATGTATTCCAGTCACAAATTCCAATTATATGCGTACAAAATTTTACTGTACTAACGAATTGTAAATATAACTTTAAGAGGACGCCGTATCTACTGTCCTCGTCGAATCACATTTTTGCTGACTACTCAAATAGTAGTTTGTTAATTGAAAACCTAAGAGTCGTCCTCAATTCTTCTTAAAGTCAGGAATATTTTGAGACCTAAAAGATTACATAACATTATTTCCTTTCTGAGAATAGTTCGAAACGAAAAACCTAACCTCCATTTTCGCGTTTCGAAGTATTCTCGGAACGAAAATAATGTTAAATATTTTTTTAGGTCTCAAAATATTCCTTATTTTACGAAGAATTGGAGACGACTCTTATTTTTTAATTAACTACTATTTGAATAAATAGCAAAAATGTAATTAGACAAGGACATAGGATACGGCCTCCTCTTAAAGTAGTTATTACATATATTTGTATTTAAAGAAAATATCGCCTATTTTGTATTATGTAACTTCGTTTCAATCCACGGGTGCATTCGAATCACAATTTCGGGCAGGATCGCAAGCTCAACTAGGCTCGGGAGCTTGAGGCTCGCCCAGGTTTACGGGATCGCCAAGCTCGCGGCTCGGCTCGAGCCAGCTCAGGCTCGCTTCCGGGAGCTCGAGCCGTCCCGAGCCGACCCGTGCATATGCCTAACGCTAATCCACTCACAGTAATCTGAGCTCTGACGTGTGTGAGTCTTGTGAGGATTAAACGCCTGCACACATTGCAGCAAGCGGCCTGCAATCGTTAAGGTGGTGCTAAATCCCCCTATTGTCGTCAAATACGGGGAACCGCTATTTTCTTTCAATTTTCAATTTTGATAAAATATCTCTCTGAATAGTTGTTTTCTATAGGGACAATAACGTTTCATAGAGATATTTACTCGAAATTGAAAATAAAGTGAGAAAAGTGGTTCTTCGTATTTGTCGGTGACCGGTGGCTTTAGCATTACCTTAATGTACCGATCGCAGTGTAAGAGCTGCTTGCGATAGCTTGTCCATTATGGTGTATATAGCAACTTTGAGAATTTTCAGTTATTGAGGATTATTCTTTTTTTCTAAATTTAACTGGTTTTATTTGCATAACCATGAGATTAAAAGATTGTACATTTCAACTGGCTAATTGCATCTATCTTTTAAGCAAATGGTTATATACGTATAACTCCAATTAAATGCTTTGTTTTCATTTATAAGTTATTTTCAGTATACGTATTACTTTTGCCCCTTTATATAGTTAATTCTAAATTAACCAACTTGCTGAACTTTGACTTATTGTTTTATACTCACACAAAAAATACAGCTACGGCGTCTCGATATCATGTATATATAGATAACAATATATGGGTGATAAAAAACAAAAAAATGGTCAATAAAACGGTAATTTTTTATCTAACTTTTGGACCAAGCTAAGAATATTTTTTTAGGGTTAATTTCGGTTGTAAGGTCTTATTTATAGAAAAATCAGATAAACTTTTCTTGGTAAGAGATGCAGGTAACAACAATCTTTTTACGTGTGTTTCTTAGAGAATTTTACCAGCTTGACCACGGTAATTACGGCCACGGTAGTTACTTTTTATTAGAAATATGCCTGTAGTTTTATTTTAATATAATAAAAATAATTTTCCGCAGAGTGTGTGTATATATCACATGTTATTACACCAGAATACCTCATAACAACATTTTTTACAGATGTATCTTACGCATAATTTTGATGGCCACGGTAATTACGTATTTTTTGAGCTTATAGAATTTTAAAACAAATAATAATACAATAAAACAACAACCTAAAAACTAACTATCAAAACGGCAAATAAACGCCGGCTCGCTCGTTTCTATACTTTTTTAAGCTTAAACTGAAAAACCTTATAGGTTAGATGGTTCAACTAAGCTATCCTACTCATTACGGAACGATAACTTGAACGGGAACGCTGAAACTTGAAAAGTTGGCGACAACATTCGTGACACTCGTGTAGACGGAAGTTAAAAAATAATCTGAAAACAATAGATCATATATTATTGTATATATAATGTACTTTAAAGTCTAGTAGATTAGATATAATTAAATCATAAAATATTATCTAATAATTTCAGAATTGTCTTAATTATTCGATGGCGACAGGCCACGGTAATTACTTTTAGGCTATATATCTAGGGGTTCCCCCTGCTCGCTCCACTCGTCAACCCCTATTTTTTACTTTTAATAAGATAAATAGAGAAAAATAATTACAACATTTCACTGTAAAGTGATATTTTTGTATAAACTTTAATTTCATTAAAATATTTTACACCACACTCCACCTCCTCTACCCCGCCTCCCTCTCTACCCCCTTCACCACCCCTTCATCACCCACTCCACAGTCCCTCCACTACCCTCTCCACTTAAGTGTCTCTGTAAAATATACCATATATCTTATGTTGACCGAAGGATACGCATTTATATAATGCCATCCGTGACAAAGTTTGATTCGTCAATTATTGTTGAAATTTCGAACAATAAATTGAATTGCATTTTAATGAAACTTTATAAACGATGTATCAGTTGGCATACTGCACTTTACGAAATGAAGATGGTGGAGGGACGGTGGAGGGGCAAATGCACTGTAAAATAACGTACATATTGAACGAATTTTACCTTATTTAGCGGAGGGGGATGGAGGTGTTGGAGAGGCTGAGTTCCCAAAATCACGGTAACAACTATATAATATAGGAAGATATATATATATTCCTATATTATCCGAGTTTGAATAAACGAAAGTTATTTTATTGAAATATACATTGTGTATTATCATTTATTTAACACCCATTTCACAATGTATATTTCAATAAAATAACTTTCGTTTATTCAAACTCGCACAAGGAAGGAATAACGTCAGTAATGTGCGACTACTCTAGCTAGATGCTCTAGTACGACTAAAAACACTTGACAAAAGGGCATAAGAGAATATCGGTGCTGACGCATATAGTTCCCCACTTTTTTCTATATCTCGCATTTCAGTTTATGTCTTTGAGATTGTAATATATTCGTTAAAGATTGTTCTTCAATATAGAGTTAGAATTACAAGGGTACACATTTTAATTATTGTAAAATAAATGTTAATAACAAATTAACCCGGCAGCTTATAAATAAAACACTGCCTTGGCCTTCCTACCGTGAGTTAGATAATAAAAAAAATTGGAATATATATTTTAAAGATTGTTCTTTAATATAGAGTTGGAATTACGACGCATATTCTTACATTATTTATATACAGCTGTAATTTATTGCAAAATAAGTTGTAATAGCTAATTAGCTCGATAGGTTACAAGTAAAACGGTGCTCCGACTTTATTTCTACGATTTTGTTAGCTAAGAAAGTTGGAATATGTATTTTAAGGACTCGTTCAATAAAGAGTTACAATTTCATCTTTTATTTGCTGCAGAATAATTTTTTTTTTAAATTGGTATATAAATTTGGCGCATTCCTCTCTAAAATTGAGTTCAATTTCGAATTGTTCAATATATTCTTTCTTTAAAATCAATGTATGTAACTTACATAATATTTCAATTATTTATAAATTATATCATAGTACGTAATAGCATTTTTTATTTAAGTCGTATCGTCGGCATTAGCGTTAACCAATGTGCACCACGGGGAGGTTGCTTGATCGGGTTTTGCACGTCATTTGGCCCTGAAAAGGGCCAATTAATATCCATTAATATGAATTTGTTATTAACATTTATTTTGTAACAACTAAAAGGTGTACCCTTATAGTTTCAACTCTGTATCGAACAACAAGCTTTACAGTATATATAATCATTTTTTTTATTATCTAACTCTCGGTAGGAATGCCAGGGCAGTGTATTATTTATAACATGACGGGCTAATTCGTTATTAACATTTATTTTGCAATAACTAAAAGGTGTACCCTTGGAGTTTCAACTCTATATTGAAAAACAAGCTTTACAGTATGTATAACAATTTCTATTATTATCTAACTAGCGGTAGGAAGGCCAGGTCAGTGTATTTATATGACATGACGGGCTAATTTATTATTAACATTTATTTTGCAATAACTAAAAGGTGTACCCTTGGAATTTCAACTCTATATTGAAGAACAAGCTTAACAGCATATATAACCATTTTTTTTATTATCGAAGTCGCGGTAGGAAGGCCAGGGCAGTGTATTATTTATTAGCCGGCGGGCTAATTTATTAGTAACATTTATTTTGCAATAACTAAAAGGTGTACCCTTGGAATTTCAACTCTATATTGAAGAACAAGCTTTACAGCATATATAACCATTTTTTTTATTATCGAACTCGCGGTAGGAAGGCCAGGGCAGTGTATTATCTATAAGCCGCCGGCTAAATTGTTATTAACATTTATTTTGCAATAATTAAAATAGTGCGCTCGGTTTTCGGAGCAGGTGTAGGAATTAAGCATTCGAGCAGCTGTTCCGTGTTTATTCCTGCATCTATACATACAGATATACCATAGAGGCGTCTCTTTTCACGATCATAAGTAACGGTTTCTTCAAACGACCAGTATTATTTGAGATTTCGTCGAGGAAAGAGCGTTGTTTCCAGAACTCTAATAAGTGAAAATGGATAGAAAGCAAAGCAAATCTTCTTCAAGACGGTCAAGTTATTCTGGTAAAAAGAGGAAATACCATGGGAATCAACATTCGGATGAAATTGGTACTAATTTTGCTAGTACATCAGCAAATAAATTGAGAGGGAGTCAGGATGACAGTTGTAGTGTGAGTGAAAGTGATTCTGCAACCTACTGTTTTATTCAGTTCGCTCTTGTATTTCCATCACTGCAAACCTTCGTGAAATGTCAAAAATGTAATTCAGGTATTACTTTTTCGAAATATGGTCAACGAGGACTTGGTTTCAAAATTAAATTAGTCTGTCAGTGTGGAGATAGATGCATAAACTCGTGCCATATGATAAATAATGCCTACGAAGTTAACCGCCGTTTCGTGTATGTTATGCGATTGATTGGCGTTGGATTGCAAAGCATAAACTATTTTTGTGGATATATGGATATTGGCAAGAGTTTCAACATCCATTTATATTATAATATCATAAAATCCATCTCT
Organism: Gastracanthus pulcherrimus; assembly: GCA_949152435.1. Classification (NCBI taxonomy): domain Eukaryota; kingdom Metazoa; phylum Arthropoda; class Insecta; order Hymenoptera; family Pteromalidae; genus Gastracanthus; species Gastracanthus pulcherrimus. Next base: position 119,036,542 of record OX424572.1, read on the forward strand.
GAAAGCGTAAACGCTGTGTACGACATTGTGATTTGTAAAGCTGTTCTAGAAGAAAAAGAGTTGAATGTACAAGCTGGCTTTCCAGAAAACGAGCTCTCAGTTTCTGGTGATGGTTCGTGGTCCAAGAGAGGATATTCTTCTCTTCTAGGCATTATATCACTGATTGGAAAATATTCAGATAAAATTTTAGATACCATCGTAAAATCGAGTTTCTGTAAAACATGCAATGCGTGTAATGGCAAAGAAGATACAGATGAATACGATGCTTGGTACGGAACTCACGAGCCAGAATGTCAAGCAAATCACCATGGTAGTGCTGGTAAGATGGAGGTAGATCGTATTATTGAAATGTTTCAGCGATCGGTAAAAAATTACGACGTAAAATATACCTATTACATCAGCGATGGAGATACGAAAACTTTCAAAAATCTACTCGAAACTGCTCCTTACGGTGATGACTTTGTCGTGAAGAAAAAAGAATGTGTGTTGCACGTAAAAAAAGTATGTATAGGAGAGAAAAAGAAGCTAAAAAACAGCTCACGCAACTCAAAAAATCACGTAAAGAGGTTGAGAGTCAAGGCCAAAAAGTAGCTCAGAAAAAAGAAGGGAAAATCCAAAGCTGAACCAAAAGCTGCTACTCTAACCAACAAAGTTATGCGAGATCTATCGTTGTACTATGGTCTAGCAATTCATCGACATCTTGATTCAGTGGAGAGAAATATGGGCCACTTATCATCACAAAATTTCCACGGAGGAAAGTCTCAACACCATTTCTATCCCGAAGGTAAAAGCTCCTGGTGTAAGTGTCAACAGCATAAAGCCGCGGGAAGTCCATTTTTCCACCCATCAGCTCTTGATAAAGAAACTCAAGATGTTTTGAAGTCAATTTATCAAGAACTGAGCCAAAAGAAACTTCTAGAGAGATGTTTAGGTTCCAACACGCAAAATAACAACGAAAGCTTCAACGCTTGCGTTTGGTGTTTGGCACCTAAACATGTTTTTTGCGGCAAAAAAATTTTAGAAATTGCCACCCACACTTGTGTGTTTAATGAAGGCCAGAAACTCATACTAAAGATCCTGGAAACCATGGGATCTTTACTTGGCCGTGGAAGCTTGAGCTTCACCGAGGACTGCGACAACGCGCGCGTACGGCAAGCAGACCGGCGCAGCACGTTTACCTCAAAATCCGCTCGAATGGCCAGGAGAGAGGCTAGAGCTGCTGAAGATGAGCTCTAGAAAAGGTATGTTTTCTATGACTTTTCATCGTGAAAAACTTTAAACGCGTTTTTCTTAAAGCGACATTTTTGCATCTGGTGATTTCTCAAAAATGATCGGGCGTATAGACTTCAAATTTTAACACAATATTCAGCACTATTATGGCTTTCGTCCAAACCAAGTTGTTGATATTTTGATTCTAACTTATAATTTCACCTGATTTATGGTGCACAAAAAGTGTTTTTTTTTTCTCTTTCACAAGAAACGCCGCCATTTTGTTAATTTTCTAAATGAAATAAAAAAGTGGAGGTTCGGACCATAAGGGCGATGACATAGAATAATAAACTTTTTCGATTTTCTGTTTCAGATCACCAGGAGAGCCAAAATCACCTGCGCCAGCAGAATACGTTTTTATGTACACATGCATTTTATTTTAAAATTTTTTCCCACTCTCCTTGATCTTACCTTTAAGGGATAAAACATTCGTTCAATTATATGCCATCGTTCCCAAGAAAAAAATTATTGAAAATATGCTTTTTTTGTGCGTTCACATTGGAATGCCCCCTTAATTATCAATTTAGCGCATACTTCAATTACTGTGCCCGTTGCAAATTATCAATTTTTCTGCGTTTCATAGTGCAATCACGTTTATTATGCCAATGGGTTTAACGCTCAATGTTGCGACTGAACAGCTTTCGATAAATGAAGCGAGTTCTGATAATAGTCCACCGATGCGATTCGCTGTTATAACCGATTCTGCCCAAAAATACCTATCGTTCAACTTTTTTCAGTGAAGATGTTCTTCCTCACTCTCACACCATCTTTTAATACTATCAATTTGTTAGCACAATTTTTTTATCGTATCAATTGACTGTTATTAAGTCACCATTCCTACACACTTGTATTATAAACATGGTCAAAGTTTCTCTTAAGTTGATCTTTTTTGTACACAGGCATAATTTCCTGACAAATTATCGGGAAAATTACAGCAGATGTGGGATATTTCCGAATTAACGGTTAAAATTATCATGCTATTATACTGTAAAAATAAAATACCGTGAATCCTGTTCCTCTTATTATATTAATTAGCTTCCATCGATTAATTTACATCGATAATGCACCTTTTTCTTAAACAATTTAATTACTATGTGCATATTCAATTTACATGTATCTGGCTATGTGGTTCGTTGATTAGTGTACGTGTGTAATTGTGTTATAGGAGTATTTTATCGTCATTGTGAAGGAGAGGTGAAAAGGACTTTTCAAAACCATATTCTGAATCCAGATAATAACTATTAAGTAACCTCCGATTTTAATAGTAATAAGATTAATATAGAAATAAGGTTTATTATTATATAGTTTCATATAGAGGTATAATCTTGTAAATTTTTGTCATAACATTCATTGTTTCGTGAGAAAAAGACCAAAATATCAAAGCGTATTTTAGTCCAATAAAAATGCGGAAAAAATAGCTTAACTCGTTACAAATTGCAACAAAGCCAATTTGTTTTTAAATTGTAGAAAAATCGTCTGAATAACATACTTAGAATCCAGTAAAATCTAGGTTTGGCAACATTATTTATTATTGCAAAATAGGTTAGAGATTATAAACAAATTGAAGTTTATCAAAAGAGGCTGATTATTTTAAAAGATAATATAGGTTAAAGAATTTTTGGGGTCGCTGATTTAAAAAATGCAGATGCGGTATCCAAATTCGAAATGGCGGATCCAAAATGACGGCTAATAACTAAAGAAATAGTTTAAATTGGCACAAATACGTCTATATAAAGGTTTTTAGGATAGCTGATTTTAAATTTAAAGATGAGAAGTCGAAATTCAAAATGGCGTGTTCCAAATTGCGAATAGATACTGAAAAACTGTTTATGTTTAGACAGTCAGAAAAATAAGAGCTTACTTCATGGTAGGGTTTTTCTTAATATGTCCTATGGTACTCGTAATATGCAAACTTGATTCTGAATGATTCCTCTGTAATAAAAATCTATTCATTCAATTCAAAATTTATTCTGTTGATCCGAAAAAAATATTGCATTTTAAACCTTTCCTATGCTAATAAATAGTTGTTTAAAGAAAAGAGTTCCTGGCTGCAGTAGTGGGACACAATGTTTCGAGTTGACCCAGTACTGGGACAGGCAATTGGCACCAATACTGGGACAGTTATTAAGTAGCTTTATTCGTTACTATTCTGCAAACAAATAAAAAAAAGCTCATTTTCTCAATTCATTCGATAATACTACTCGATTTACATGCTTTTGTAGTTCGGTAAGAATCAGCAAATTAAAAATCACAAAATCTGATAAACAGAGACCCGTAACCCCACTTTTTGAGGTTATAGGATTACACCCCCACCAAGTAAGAGTTATAGATTTCCAAAATCCACTTTTTCCGAAATTCATTCGAGTTGACATTATTAATCGTTATTTAATATCTTGTTTAGTACGCTCTAAAGAAGTTTTCAATCACTGAATCTAATTATAATTTGTATATTTTTAGTGTTCCACTACTGCTCCCTCACAAAAATATGGAACCAAAACTCGGACACTTAATTGTACAAAAAATAATTATGGTTATCACTAAGTAGAACTTTAATCGTATTCATGAGCGTATCATCTATTGATAAAAACATTATTTAGATACTGGTAGAGTAAAATAGTTCTGTTGAATACAAAACTAATCCCTCGCGATTCAGTCAAATCTGCACGATTCAGTAGCGCTATTCGTTACTCTGGGATCTTGCTCATAACACATTTTTAGTAAAAGCGTTGAATATAATTTCTGCCGTAGAGTTGGAATAATGCATGTTCATTTGAATAGTTGATATCCTAGACGATATATACAAATTTTTACTCTAACGATTTATGGCTGTCTTTTTTATGAAAACAGTAATTTTTTGTCCGTGTCCCACTATAGGTCCCGAGTTTTGATTTGTCCAGGTACTGGTGTTTTTACCTTACTATTTGAATAAATAGCAAAAATATAATTAGACAAGGACAGTCGATCCGGCCTCCACTTAAGGGGGCCCTCCACCTGTGAACCCAAACACAAAACTTACTTTTATGAGTCCATAAAAATTCTTCCTTTCAAAAGCAATCATTCTGAAAATTATTTTTATATAAATACTTGGTAATACCTTTAATTTCACTGTAAAGAAACTCAAAATCTTGAACCAGCACGTCATATAAAATCACCATAGTTAATAAGCTCCTCATCCACTGCTCACGGGATTTCAAGCGATCTCTCCAGGTTTGGAGATATTACTTTTTAATACATTAGTTATGGTATGAATACAGGAAATTAATTTTTACACATCAGACAATTTTTTTACATACATATATGTGGTAAAATTAATTAATACTATTAAATAATTAATTAAAAGTCAATAATATATATGTAAAATTTTTCTACGTAGTAAAAATTAATTTCCTGTATTTATACCATACCGTCAAGGACCCAGATCCTGATCAGTTAAGGCACGTCGTCACGTTATTTGTTGTGTCAAAGCGTAAAGATGAAGTATTCATGGAAAATGAAATTTCTAATAACAAATATAACTGTTAATCTTTAATATAAAGTTGAAAAAAACCATAAATAATCAAAATGAAGTTAAATATAAAGCCTCAAAGAAAAAAAGCTTGTATGGGATTTGTATGGGAGTTTCTGATCATATCAAGACCCAATTCCTGATCACATATATTATTGGCGCATAAGTATTTTATATGATAAACAAATAGTACATTATGCATCAAGGGAGTAAAGTGGGCAATGTACGCACTGTGTGACGTTGCCGACCGAGCGAAGCGAGGTCGGCATTTCACGCAGTGCATGCTTGCCTACTGTACTCCAGAGGTGCGTATACTACTTTTCACCACACCCCCGTAAAGAAATGACTGTACGCATCTCAGCAGGCCGTACAGTACCCCATGCTCTGCCTAGAAGTAAAGTGACTTGTGTACGCGCGACGCGCTGTTTTACCGCTCGAGACGCAGTCGAGAGCGGAAAAAGGCGCATCGCGCATGCGCAAGTCACTTTATTCCCTAGGCAGTCCATGCGGTACTGTACGGCCTGCTGAGAGGGCGTACAGTCAGCACTTTATGCGCAGTGTGGTGAAAAACTTATTAAGCAATACTAATACAGTAGATATACTAAAATATAACATTTTTTGGTTGCGTGATTATAAATGTGAATAATATTTTATATGAATGTTTTAAGTGATTTATACGAATAAACTGTTGAATAACTTAATTACATAAGTTTTTCTACGATCTATTTTATTGATTTTATGTAACGTGCTGGATAGAGATTTTAAGTTTTTATTACGGTAAAATTAAAGGTATTACGAAGTATTTATAGTAAAATAATTTTCGGAATGATTTCTTTTGAAAGGAAGAATTTGTATGGACTCATAAAAAAAGTTTTCTTTTTGGGTTCAAAGGTGATGTGCCCCCTCAAGATCAGTCATAATAGGAGTGTACTTTAATTGCATCATAACTTCCCACCCCTCCCGAATTTTCTTTCTTCATTCCAATATCGTAAAGTTGTCATTTCATGTCAGATTATTAAACTTCAAGTAAGAATGAATCTGATCACCTTTATAGATATAAAAACTTTCAAAAATAATCTTTTATCTAAATTAGATGCACCAATTTTAATCCATCATTTTATATTTTAATTTTTTATATTAAAATTTAAAAAATTCGACTTGCGAGATATTGATATATGTCGTTGAGCAACTTAAATCAAATTTTTCAGTTTCTATCTTCTATTTTGAATTTTGATTTTTTATCTTTAAATTTGAAATCAGTGATTCCAAAAACGTGTTTACAGAAGTATTTGTGCCAAATTAAACTATTTCGCTAGTTATTAGCCTCCATGTTGGACCCGCCATTTTGAATTTGGACACTTCCTCTGCATTTTTTAAATCAGCGACCCTGAGAACCTTTTAACCTATATTATCTTTTAAAATAATCAGCCGTTTTTTATCAACTTCAATTTGTTTACAATTTTTAACCTATTTTACAATAATAAATAATGTCGTTTTAAAATAAAAAAAGGATTTCTTGCAATTTATAATGTGTTAAATCCTATTTTTAATGGATTATTTGTTTTGAACAACGATATAAATTGAGTGATGTTTGCTTTCTCAAAGAGTATGGTATAAATACGGAATGCATTGCAATAAAAGCTTTGTATACTACACTAACTATCACCTTCCATTTTTCTCCAGAATCTCGATTCTTAAATTTAAACCTCTTTTAAAGCTCTGCATTCTTGGCAATGGTAAATAAAACGTATTGAGTAAAAAGATGTAGCAATAGATCTGATTATAAACATTTTTAATCGTTATAACAAATTCGACAAATCAACTTTCTTTTAAGGTCGAAAAATACAACTTTTTTCTTTCATAAAATATTAATTGAAGGCATCGATTCTAAAACGTCCTTAGCGCTCGGCTCGGGTTGCCGCTATATACAAATTGACGTCATGGTGACCAATTTTTAAATTTGCGGAAATGAATTTTTAAAAATAGCATCGTATAGAGGATAAAAAATGGCAACATTTTATATATATACTTTGTTTGTACAATGTTTAGTATTTGAAAAAAGAAAAATAAAAACGGCAAAATTTTAAATCTTATTTGCACCACGTTTTTTAAACTTAACTCGCTGCAGCTCCGACAAATATGAACGGATCTTGCTCATTTTTTGAATAATCTCGTAAAATAGTCTAGCGCTGCTGATAAACTCATAGATAGTTAAATATTAAATATTTTTCTTTCAACAATTTAATTGCAAACCAGTGAGTTACCTTTTATATGGTTAAGTATATTCAACGAAAAAAAGTATCGAGGGAAGTTTAAGACTCAGTGAACTTTCAACGAGACATTTGTTTGTTAACATTTGAAGAAGTTTCTCAGAAAATTACAGATCAATTGGATGAAAAGTGGCAAAGATAGAGCGATTTTGCCAAACTTGCACGCTCCGCGCGAACATTAGCGGGTCTGCGCGATACATGACGCTCGCAGCGTATGTCAGTCATATAATGCCGTTTACTTGAAGATTTGCTGTCCTTTTTTTTTTTAAAATACATACTTAATCAAATCATACTATTTAATACTGTCGATTTATAGTGTAGAAGTTAAGAAAAATAAGTATCTGATGAAATAATAAGAAATTAAATAAACAAAGTAAAGGCAAAATCAAACGGCAGTTATTCATAAAGTTGTTGAATTTTTAAATCTTTGTACGAAAGTTTTAGAAATTATTGTTAATTCTAAATGTTATATACACTAGATAATAAATGGTTATAATAAAGCGTTCAAATGAAATTCACACACATTAAAAAGAATATTGCAGCGTAAATGAATTGAATAGTAAATTACAATCTTTAAAAATATAAATTTCTGGGAAACATATAAATTTCACATATTTTTGACATTGTTCAGTAAATTAGAAACTTCAAATAACTAATACTTATATTTATTTATATTTCTACATTAAGATTTATTTACAATTTAGTCGCAATACATACAACGCGTTTCAAAAACATATTACCTTTTTTTTCCTTTTATTGTTTTTGTTTTCTTTTCTTTTTTATTAATTTTTAATTCTAATTTTTGCTTTTGTTCGTCGCTTACTTTTCTTCTTTTTGTTGAGACAACTTCCGTTTTTCGAAATTTTTGTTACCATGTTCTTCTTTCACATTCTTTGTTTTACTGACAACAGTTTTAATAGAAGTTGTTTTTAAATTTTCACCAAAATGTTGCCCATTAGTAGTACAAAATTGCAATAAATGTTTAAAATCCTTTTCTTTTTCTTTCGTTATTCCTACCTTTTTAGCTAATGATACTTTTATCATGTTTCTTAAATTATTTCTTATTCTATGACTGACATACACTGAGCGTCATGTATCGCGCAGACCCTCTAATGTTCGCGCGCATCGTGCAAGTTTGGCAAAATCGCTCTATCTTTGCTACTTTTCATCCAATTCATCTGAAATTTTCTGAGAAACTTCTTCAAATATTAAATTAAATTTTGCAATTAAATTGTTGAATGAAAAATATTTAATATTTAACTATCTATGAGTTTATTAGCAGCGCTAGACTATTTTACGAGTCTATGCAAAAAATAAGCAAGATCCGTTCATATTTGTCGGAGCTGCAGCGAGCTAAGTTTAAAAAACGTGGTGCAAATAAGATTTAAAATTTTGCCGTTTTTATTTTTTTTTTCAAATACTAAACATTGTACAAACAAAGTATGTATATAAAAAGTTGCCATTTTTGATCCTCTGCACGATACTATTTTATAAAATTCATTTCCGTAAAATTGCAAATTTTGGTCACCATGACGTCAATTTTGATATAACGGCAGCCGGACCGAGCGCTAAGGACGTTTTAGAATCGATGCCTTAAATTGTTATGTAGTAAAATGTTTTAATTATCATTCTTGCATAATTATCTTTTACGAAAATTCAAATTAGGCATACAAATAATTTTTTGTAGTAATAATAAGCACTTTATCCCAGTTTCTCTTAATAAAGAAAATAAAAGTAATAAAGAAAAATTTCAAGTAATGAACAACAAAATTAAAAAAGAATTCATTTGTTTTGGATAACGATAGCTTGAGTGATTTTTTATATTTTATATCTAAATAAATATGTTATAGTAGTTCCTTATGAAATTTGCTTCAAAATAACTTATATTTCTGAAACCACGCATAAAATAATATGATATACAGTATTACAGAGGAATTAAATTATAATTAATTAATTATATTTAATTATCACCTCTTTGAGAAAGCCGAGTGATAATTCCGTTGGCAGCGTTTTTAACTTTGTATAATATACGTTTTCAAATAACTGACTATGTATTTAACAAATTAAGCCTCTGTAGGATACATGACTTCAGCAGTCCATACAAATTTATAAGTAGAAAAGTCGGAGAATGTACCAAAATACATATTTATCAAATAACTTAAGGAGAAAGTATGTAATCCATTATAATTCTCATTTCTTATTTTATCTTGCCAGTATATCAATTTAATATAAGTGCTTCCGGAAATTTGACGTAAACTACCCTGGGGCGGGCTGAGACAATACTTGCTATCTTTGAAAATAGTTCATTGTGCAACCAGGGGGGAAAATAGGCTTTTTCTAAGGGAGGATGATGATGGAACACGAGTACTCAAATCATCCTCCGAGTCTGAAAAAGCCCTTTCCACCCGTGTTACACACCTTTTTTTTTTAACAAGTGTGTGAATAGGGCCTTGTTCATGCATCCAAACGGAATGTGGAAATAGGCATTTCGAGTCGTCCACCAGACCGACGAAATAAAAACGATAACTTATTCAAAATTGTCAATTTTTTCCAAAATTTTCAATTTTTTCCAAAATTTTCAATTTTTTCCAAAATTTTCAATTTTTTCCAAAATTTTCAATTTTTTCCAAAATTTTCAATTTTTTCCAAAATTTTCAATTTTTTCCAAAATTTTCAATTTTTTCCAAAGTTTTCAATTTTTTCCAAAATTTTCAATTTTTTCCAAAATTTTTAATCTTTTCCAAAATTGTCAATTTTCTATTCGTTTTGCCAGCATGGAACAAAGCCTTTTTCACGCACGTGTTGAGAAAAATATATTTTTTAGCAGATTTATGTGAAAATAACTATTGCTAATATTAAATTAACACACGTTAATATAATTTTAACAATAATATAAATTTAAATAAAAAGAAAATGTATAGTAGACTTAATGTATGCAGCGAAAGCAATATAATTAAAGATAAAAATACAATTATAAGCTAATATAAATAAAAGAATATGCTAACCCTTGCAAAATAGCTTATTTCTACTTAAGGGGGTGCCATAGTCATTCTAACGATTTTACCGACCTACTGTCGGTAATGCAGGAAGTATATAAAATTTGCCATCGCCATTATAAGTGCCATCTAATGGAAATCGCAGTCGATTTAAATGTAGATGGCGCCAGTGATGTCGATAGCATAGAAAGGTCGTCACTTGGCAAGAAGCCAGTTGACTTAACAGAAAAAAATGTATCTATTACATTATAATTAATAGACAATACATTTATAGTAAAAAGATAATATGAATCAGAAATCCTTATTTTAGACTCAAATACATAGTCTGGATTTGAAAACTGAACCGCTCGGCCCTTTGCAGGCAAAGAAAATAAGGATATAGACATAAGAATAACATTGATCGGTATATCTATATATACGAGAAATTAGAGGAATAAGCACTTATTTCTGTGAATATAGATATACTAATCAATGTTATTTTTATATTTTATGTTCTTATTTCACACCTATATGAGCGAGATATAAATAAGTCTTTCTGATTACAAAATTATTTTGGTAAAAATACACTTTTGTACTATAAATAGATTATCTATTGGCTATCTGTAAATAGATACTTTTTTATGTCTATTTGACCTATTTTGGCCGGATTACGAATTGAAATTTCAAGGGTTTATCATCTGAAAAACGCCAGTTAATTGTAAAATCTCGTTATTTTCATATGATAAACATTTATTTGTAATCCTTAGACAATTACAATGAAAATGTTCTTATATTTTTTTTAAATGCTTACTTTTCAAGTAAAAAATTAACGGTTTCGCAAAAATGATAAAAATTCATCATACAAGTCATCATTTTAGTAACCTTTGTCGAAGTTTTACTTGCAAAAAATGTAAGAACTTTTTTATTTGAAACGGTTTACGAAATACAAACAAATGTTAGTCATACAAAAAAATAATTTAATATTAACAAATTATTGTTTATTACAATTAACTTTTCAGATAATGCACCCTCGGAATTCGCATTCAGGCCAAAATACTTTAAAAAAAATATGCCACGGGAGCGTAGCTGGTTCCTAAACTAGATCCAGTTGCTGTGAGACTTGGTGTTGAGCTCCGTGATAAGGTGCTTTGTCGCTGTGACCCGTTGCCGCGCGTTCTGCACCTCATTTTCGACTTGCATCTCAGCAACAAGCTCACGATTTTAATTTGGTCTTCAATTCTCTACTTGACCTCTTGATAATACTAGAGACCAACAACGACATGAACACAATCACACGGCTAGTTTAATCGGCGGCGGTCGTGTGTTGCGTTCCGGATCTTGTATTGATGCGCATTTCGCCTATATACATTTTCTATTATACATAATTATGCGTATTTCGCCTATACGCATCTATTATTATACATATAATTATGCGTATTTCGCCTATGCGCATTTATTATTATACATATAATTATGCGTATTTCGCCTATACGCAACGTAGACAATTAATATTACTTTATTTAGTAATATTTTTAAATTGCAAGTACCGGCTTCGCGTGCGTATTTCGCTTATACGCAGCACACATTAAATTATGCGTATTTCGTCTATACGCAACGTAAATAATGTATAGTGCAAAACCGCTTGCGGATGCTTGTCCATCAACATCTGCGTATAACAGGGTCGGTATTGCGATTACGCAGACTACCAAAAGCCAACCTGCACTCCACCTATTCTGCGTATAAAAGCTGTTGATCTGGTGACATTCGGTCGGTGTAAAATTACTCGCCATGAGCGCTTGTAGCTACAGGACCTCGTTCTTCAGTCGTGAGAACTCGTCTAGATCCACGGAGATTATGATCCTATGGTAGTCCTTGGAACAAGGCGGCATTTTGTCCAAGAATTTCGTCCGCTTGCTGTCGAAGAAATAAGGATCTTCTTCGTGTCATTACGTCAATTTTGTTCTATAACTCTGAGAAGTATCCATCGATCCGTTGAACCTTTCGATTGCGTAGACCTTGTCCAACCTACTGCTTCGCGCATAGCTGCCAGGGCTTCCCAGGTATTGGTCACGGGTATGTACTTGTCGACGGTCTTAAGGGGGTAGGCCTGGGTTAAACAAAAATAAAAATTTTTGTATCACGAGTCCAGAAAACTTTATGTTTAAAAGCAATCACTCTGAAAATTTGTATGCTATCAAAACCTAAAATATCTTAAATTTTACCGTTATCGAACTTAATAATCTTGACGCGTCACAATATATCATTATTTTCAATACCGTATATATTAAAGTAACTATCTTCACACTATTCGAGGTAACATGATGAACAAAATGTTTATTTTCAAGGGTTATTCGACTCCTTTTGACATGTATTACAAAAAGAGCAGAGTATTTTTTCGTTAAAATTTTTTTTATTATTATTTTTCAAAGATCCAATCGAGTTTTTGGAAGAAAATTTTTAAAATTTTTTAAACAATTGGTTGGATTTAGGAAAAAAAATAGTAAAACAAATTTTAATGAAAAAGTGCTCTGCTCTTTTTGTAATACATGTCAAAAGGAGTCGAATAACCGTCTAAAAACAATTTGCGTTCATCATGTCACCTCAAATCGTGTGAAGATCAAACTTACTTTAATAAACATGGTATTGAAAATAACGATTTATTGTGACGTTTCGGATGAAGATTTTGAGATTTTACAACGGTAAAGCTTAAGATAGTGTTATATTTTGATAGTATACAATTTTTCAGAATGATTGCTTTAAACATAAAAAGTTTTCTGGACTCGCGAAAAAAAAGACATTTTTTGGAGATAACCCAGATCTGCCCCCTTAAGGCACTCGGTGCAGTCGTAGCCGCCGCAGACAAGGAGCGCACCATTGAACACTTGCCCGCCTTCATGGTGGCCAGAACGAAGTAGAGGTCTGGCTCACTGCTAAAGCTGCGCTGGTTGCCAGGGATGCGTATTGTATTTTGATAGTATACAATTTTTCAGAATTATTGCTTTTAAACATAAAAAGTTTTCTGGACTTGCAAAAGAAAAGATTTTTTTTAGATTTAACCTAAATCTGCCCCCTTAAGGTACTCGGCGCAGTCGTAGCCGCCGCAGACAAGGAGCGCACCATTGAACACTTTCCCGTCTTCATGGTGGCCAGAACGAAGTAGAGGTCTGGCTCACTGCTAAGGCTGCGCTGGTCGCTAGGGATGCGGCAGCTGTTGTCCTTCACTATCGGCGACGAGGGTGCGTTCAGACGTAGCAACATGGACGGCTTGGCTAGACGGCTATTCAGCGTCACAATTGTTAGGAATGTGTGCTATATTAGGCATTAAGAGAATATTTAATTTTATTAGTATATTATGACACTGTTGTGGGAGATGGTTTTCTACCTTGCTCGAGGGTTTTCGCACGAGCGAAGCGAGTGAGAAAATCGAGCAAGGTAGAAAAACACCTCCCACAACAGTCTCATACGATATTTTATAGCACAACAACCTCAAAATCGACAATAAAGTTGGCATTTTGAGGTTAGTGTGCTATAAAAAATATAATGTATCTTTCATTGATTTTGAAATGATATTTTAAGTACTTAACAATCTTCAGGGTTTGCCTTCATAAAGATTCTATTATGATATAAGAAATTAAGGTACAAGATGAGTGATTACCTACCTTCTACTTTTTCGACGTCGATCATATTCTAATCGGACTTGAATCTAGTCGCACCAATCGAATTTACATTTACAATGGTCCTTGTACAATTTCGTATCTCCTCTGGTACCTTATAATTGCATTTAATAATTAATAAAGTTCATTATTATATGAAGTCACACAGCAATATTCAGATTTTTTAAGCCTATATATTCAAAGTTATTCAGAATAATGTGTTATTTTTTAATGAAAATAAGTATATTCAAAATAGCCCTCGCGTACACCACATTGTCATATATTTCTCAGAAAATTCTATCATGTTTTTAAAGCTACATATAACTAATATTCGCTTTTAATTTTACGTGATTATTTATTATATAGCTCCGAAAAATATATATGTAATATTGTTTCAAAATTGTTATACAAATACCCTTATTTTATTAAAAATTGTATTATAAATACACTTTAAAGTATCAATTATTAAAAAGACAAGCGAATTTTTGTTAAAAATACTTTAAAAAATATATTCTCAAAGTTTCAATAAATTTTTTAATTTTTGTATGCGCGAGAAGACGGAGGAGAATAGTGCGTTTCTTGCACATAAGAATTCTACACATTTTAATTCTGCACACTTTAGCATTGGTCAAATTATATATAGGTATATATGACCAATGGTAAATTGTTCAGAATTAAAATGTGTAGAATTCTTATGTGCAAAAAACGCACTATGCCGAAAGACCATGCATCAGAAGTTGCCAATGACTCCCAAAAAAACTTCTAATTTATAAAAAAAAAATTTTATACACATAATAGTAGTATCGAATAAACTAATTTGTTTCCAATATTAAACAGATAAATATATTTTTGGCAGTCAAAAGTGAATGTTACTAATGGAAAGAAAATGAATAGAAAAATTTGTCAAAACCATGAAAAAACACCAGGTAGCCCCCTTAATTACATAAATGAAAAAAAATTAACTTTGTCTTTAATTTTTGTTCTCACCGTCTGGCTCAGAGAAGCAACATGCAACTCGAGGTAGCAGGACTTCTGAAGCGAAGAGGCGGGCAGAATCCGGAGATAGGCGAACGATGAGGGCAGCTGATCTCAGGTGTTGCTCTTTTTCTCTTTGGGGATATGAGATTGTTCTCGTCTCAGGTGTCGCCCTGTGAATGCCAACCCGTGTACAGAGTTTTAACTGAATAATTTTGTATTCTCCATTTCAACTTTTTAAAATGTTTAATTTTCTTTTAATAATTTATCAATGTCCAGAATGTACTGTTTTCTATATTTATATGAGCAATTCTACGGAAAATCGGAAACAATTCTACCAAAAAAATAAAAGAAAATTTTTTAATAGTATGCGTCAAAATGAAAGATTTTGTATTTTCTTGTCATTTTCGACATGTTTCCGTTTTTTGTCGTTTTTTATCACTATCTTTATTTCAGTATAACTTTTCATGGAAATAATATTTTTTATATTGGACGTCTCAAATTGAAGCCCTTGACATCTACTTTAATTTTCTGTTCAGAAAATAATTTTTTCGACGAACAGGAGCCGAGTTATTAACGACTCAATAAGAGCCTTTATGAAACACAAATTGTTTAATGGTAATGTGACCGTAGATCAAACTTGGCACTAGAAAGGGTCTTGTCAATCAAAATATAATTTTTTTTTGGTGAAGTTGTTTTTGATTTTTCGTGGAATTGCTCATGTACGCTGCTTCACTCATAAGTAAAACCCATTTTCATGAAGTTTTCGTGAAACAAGTCAAACCTGTAAAAATTCCTCTAGAAACTGCGTGGCTAATGATTAATTATAACAGAAAACCGATTTTAGGTACGATACGTTAATAGTGACACGATCTCCTAATTTCCTTTTGGCACTGGCAGTGAGAAAATCTTGCAATCACAAGATAATAAAAGATAAACTGATAGCAGTCGCAAGTGATACAGAGGTCAAGAAAAGTAGATCGGACCTTCTTACAGAGCAGATCAATTTATTTAAGTGCGTGCAGAGAGCTACTTTATGATTTAATTATTTTTTTCTGTGAGTGAATAATAATTTTTTTGCTTTAAGTTTTTTAGGTTATATACTGTATCATACTAGTCATGTATTCTAAGGGTTATTGATATATATATATATATATATATATATATATATATAAATATATATATACTTTTTACCTAATACATATATATATATATATATATATATATATATATATATATATATATATATATAGGAACATCTATTTTGTAGTTCTACAATACTGTAATAACCATCAAATCCTTAGAGATTACTTTTTACCTAAAAAGAATTATTACATTATGGTTATTGGTTATTACAGTATTGTAGAACTACAAAATAGATGTTCCTATATATATATATATATATATATATATATATATATATATATATATATATATATATATATATATATATATATATATATATATATATATATAGGAACATCTATTTTGTAGTTCTACAATACTGTAATAACCAATAACCATAATGTAATAATTCTTTTTAGGTAAAAAGTAATCTCTAAGGATTTGATGGTTATTACAGTATTGTAGAACTACAAAATAGATGTTCCTATATATATATATATATATATATATATATATATATATATATATATATATATATGTATTAGGTAAAAAGTATATGTGTATATATGTATTACAGTATTGTAGAACTACAAAATAGATGTTCCTATATATATATATATATATATATATATATATATATATATATATATATAGGAACATCTATTTTGTAGTTCTACAATACTGTAATAACCATCAAATCCTTAGAGATTACTTTTTACCTAAAAAGAATTATGACACTCGCTGATCACCTCAG
Source organism: Gastracanthus pulcherrimus (assembly GCA_949152435.1). NCBI lineage: Eukaryota > Metazoa > Arthropoda > Insecta > Hymenoptera > Pteromalidae > Gastracanthus > Gastracanthus pulcherrimus. The sequence continues at coordinate 119,053,068 of OX424572.1, forward strand.
TCGGAGTAATTCCACCAAAAAGTCATATCTAAGAAACTAAAAGACCTAGACACTTAAAATTTAGTGTCATAGTTTATTAGACCTAAAGAAGAAGAAAAAAAAATACTTTCAAAGTCTTAGATAATCTTTTTTCCATTTTGTAAAAAAAAATCTTATTCACAAAATAACACATAGGTATCCTATATGTAAAACTGTTAAATCTGATGTAAAACTTTCAGCAGAGTTATTATTTGATTAAATCTTGTAATATTGTACTTCAAACATATAAAATAAGCCTTATTTACTTAACAGTTCTAATGAAAACTGTAAAAACTTGTTCACCCAAAAAAATGATGACACTCGTTGATCACCTCAGTCGGAGTAATTCCAGCCATAAATCATATCTGAAAATTAAATACCTTGACACTCCAAATTGTGTGTCATAGTTTATTAAGATCAAAGAAGAAGGAGAAAGATATTTCCAAGGCCTTAGATAATCATATTTCAATTTTATCAAAAAAAGTCTTATACACAAAATAGCATACATGTATACCTATATATCTATACCTATACATGTGAAATGGTTCAATCAGCTCTAAACTTAAAAGAGAGTGATTAATCAATTGAAACATTTAATTGTTCACTTTAATCAACTTAAATAAGCCATATTAAGTCAATAGTTTTAATGAAGACTGTACAAATTGGTTTAACCCAAAAAATAATTGTTCAAGTTGAGGTAACGGAAACTTAAAATTTTCTTTAAAGTGGCATTTCTCTTGCACCAGCAGAGTTTGAGATTTCAAACTTTGTATGTAAATTAGTTCCACTTCAACATATAATAAAATCTTGCTTGGAAGTACAGAAGACCCTTGGTTACTCTAGCGAGTAAAAAAGTATACATGAAATTTCAAAATCCAAGTGTCGGTGAAACTAGAATTACCATAAAATGACTTTTTCATAACGTATAAGATTTAAAGACTTCAAATTCTGTATGTAAGTTAGTTTCACCTCAACATACAATAAAAACAAAGTGAAAAATTAAATGTTTCAATTGATTAAGCACTCCCTTTTAAGTTTAGAGGTGATTGAACCATTTGACATATATAGGTGTACATATATAGGTACACATATATTCTATTTTGTGTATAAGACTTTTTTTGATAAAATTAAAATAAGATTATCTAAGGCCATGGATATATTTTTCTCCTTCTTCTTTGAGCCTAATAAACTATGACACACAATTTGGAGTATATACCGGTTACATTATACAAGTTATTTCCACTCAAACTTTATATACATTACCATACGGATTTCAATTTTAATAAGTAAATAAATTACTGTCTACAAAAAATTTATTTCAATGTTATTTTTTAATATTAAAGAGTTATATTAATGTATATACGAATCCATATATTACAAGTAATTTAGCAAATATAATGTACAATAAATGTTTGCATTAAAAATTTGCAAATGAGAAAAAATAATTATTACACTACATTTAATTATTTCTCTACATTTTTTCATTTCCACTAGGGAACTTATCCATTTTCATTTTTTTTATATAGGTTTTGGTGGTGAAAGCTGAAAATTTTAAGATTCTCTCTCTCTCTCTCTTGTTCTCTCATGAATTAATTAAAAAAAATATATAATATTGAAGAATATTAAGATACTCACAAACTACACAGTGTCTTAAAATCCCATTTTTCCTCGGCGTTTGTGTAGAACGGTCGACTCCTACTATGCACGTAAGAACCGGCACATGTACCCGCACTTTTCTTAAAAACACAACAGGCGCTATAACCTCTCTAACCCAACCCAATCCAACTGTCAAATGCAGGATTTTATATAGGTACAGGGTTGACACTCCTATGTCGAGCGCATATATTATAGCGTAGAACAGCGCAGAAAAAATGGCGGCCGTAGTTGATACGCTACCAGCCTTCCGCGCATGCGTGAAATTTTCCTAACAGCATATCACAACAAATTTGAACCAACAAAGATTATATGTACTTATAACTTAAGCTCATGTAGCACTATTGAACGCACTTCAACTTTTGATTTTACTACCCAGCTTACCCTCCCTTTCGGACCAGAGCAGACAGCAGACTCGGCCTGATAAAGTAAACATCACTGAAAGCCGCAGTTCGCACTGCAAATATCTTTTACAACGTCAGTGGCACCAACCCCAACGCATGAAATCGCTTCACTGCCTCACGCACGCACAAGCGCATGCGCGATCGGCGACGATGGAATCGGGCAACAGCTGATCGGCTTGCCACAATGCGTACGCATTACCATCTAACGCCGGATATTCTTGCAAAAATGATAATAAAACTACTTTTTTTTTTGTTTAATTAAGCAAAATCAGGAGATACTTGCCCTTTCTTTGATAATTATCTACCTCCATGCAAAGTTTCAAGTAATTATATTGATGCGTATAAGAATAAAGTTTGAATGAAATTTGCAGCATGTACAAGCAGCAGCTACAATTTTTGTTCAAAGTTTATTTATTAATGCGTGAATATTTTGATTTGAAACTTTACATAGTTGTAGATAAATATAAAAGGAAGGGCAACTATGTCTTGGGTTAGCACAATTCATTATATTTATTTAGTTTGAAGTATTTTTCTATGATTCGTTCACACTATTGACTCGGTCGGTAAAAATTGACTATGGCACCCCCTTAACGTTCCTGGTAGAAACATTAGCGAGTTTTTAGTCAGTCCGCAGCGATACTTTCATAATTTCGCCGGCTTTTTACCGAGTTTCTGCCGAAAAATGTCGCTTATTTCGCCACAGATTGATACCACAAACTGGCTAAGGACTGAATAATTTTGAAAACGAAATAACGTTTATTTATCAATTTTAATCAAATTACTGTGATATTGTTCTAGTAAATATTGATAAAATGTAATATTTAGTCATATGAACGTTACTCTACTTAGTAAGATGCAACTAATTTTTCTATTAAAGTAATGAGTAAACCTCAAGTTCTTAGGACATGTCTCGAGCCGAGTACACTACAACGCATGCGCTGCGCTCGCACGCTTAGCTGACTGCTCGCTCGTACCCATTGCCCCCACACCACGATCAAGTCAACACAGATCACGGCTTTTACATTTTTATCAACATTCGTTGTTAAATTAATATCAAAATCATACCGGTTGCCGCTTTAACACATTCTATTATTCTATTTCTTGTGCGTACGTGAGTGTTCGTATGCACAACTATGATTGAGGCAGCAGAATCATGCTATTTTTTTCAGTATTTTGGCGTATACCTCGACTCGTGTTAGATTTCGAGTTAGTTAGATTGAACTTCCAATCATTGGTTATTAATTTACTTGATTGTATTTTATGCATCAGGTCTTTTTATATAGTATGAAATAATATTTCTTGATTTTTTGCTTTCGCATTTGTTGTTTATAAGCTCAAAAGTATAATCGATTTATTACCTAGTTTTTCCCGGGTTTCTGCTTTAAATATTAGCGATTTGAAACGGGTTAATAATTAGCTAACAGACCAGCCGGATTCATTAATTTTCTACCAGGGGTATCCTATCATAAAAAGATGATTGTCAGAACGCTTCTCGTCAATTTGATTGGTTGGGTGTTTATGCACGAAATTCAAATTTATTTATTCATATATGTGTTAGTTATGAGAGGTCCAGTTATGCAAAGTCGCCGATGATGGTGTCTCAGAGGTATTCTCCAATGCTTTTTGCATAAATATCTGACATCCAGGTGTATACGGTCGCCGATGATGGTGTCTCAGAGGTCTTCTTCTATTTGTATTCTATATCTATATATATTCTATTTGTATAAATATGATATACGTGTTGCCAGGTATGTAAGGTTGCCGATGATGGTGTCTCAGAGGTCCTCGTCAAGGCTTTTTGCATAATCATGATATGCATATTGTTCTGGTTTGTAGGTTCACCTACGAATGTGTCTCAGAGGTCACATAGGACGCTATTTGTATAAATATGATATGTGTGATATCAAGGTATGTAGGGACACCGATGCTGGTGTCTCAGATCTCTTCTTCAAGGCTATTTGTAAAAATATGATGTGTGATGTCCAGGTATGTAGGGTCGTCGATAATAGTCTCTCAGATGTATTTTCCTAGGCTTTTTGCATAAATATGACATGTGTGGTGTCCAGATGGTTCAGGGTTCCTAGAATGATGGTGTCTTACAATTAGAGGTTCTACCCGAGGCCTTTTGCTTCTGAATTGTGCATACGACGTGCTTAGAAACATTGTGATTTTAACCACTTTTCAAATCGCTATATAGATAGCTAAAAACCCGCTTAAAACGACATGCTTTCTTCCTAAGTTCCAGCTAATACTAACAAATTTATAAAATATATATTTACATTACCTTAATTTAAATATAATAGTGTACAACTACGTAGAATCAGTAAGAAATATATAATTAACCTATTGGCATAGAAGTATTTTAAACGAAGCATATTTTTTTGTATTACTTTATCTTTGAAAAGTTGAGGTTAAGATGCTTGCTACTAATGATGCATAAGGATTTTCTTTCCAAAAACACGATTAGTATTAAAATTGAATTATAGTTATTCGATTTGTGTTTAAAAATAACTAACAATAATTTACTAATACTTGCAGAATAAGTATTTATCGAGGAAAGTCCTGACATATAGATTTGATTGTGATACCGTGACATTTTAATTATCTCAACTCGATCTTAACTAGAAATGAGCTAGCGATAATCAAGAAATAGCCTTATTTTTAGGTAACAAATTTAGCTATAAATTAATACGTTAACGAGGGATTTTATGGTATATATATATATATATATATATATATATATATATATATATATATATATATATGTATCTATATATATATATCTATCTATCTATATATATATATATATAGGAACATCTATTTTGTAGTTCTACAATACTGTAATAACCATCAAATCCTTAGAGATTACTTTTTACCTAAAAAGAATTATGACACTCGCTGATCACCTCAGTCGGAGTAATTCCACCAAAAAGTCATATCTAAGAAACTAAAAGACCTAGACACTTAAAATTTAGTGTCATAGTTTATTAGACCTAAAGAAGAAGAAAAAAAAATACTTTCAAAGTCTTAGATAATCTTTTTTCCATTTTGTAAAAAAAAATCTTATTCACAAAATAACACATAGGTATCCTATATGTAAAACTGTTAAATCTGATGTAAAACTTTCAGCAGAGTTATTATTTGATTAAATCTTGTAATATTGTACTTCAAACATATAAAATAAGCCTTATTTACTTAACAGTTCTAATGAAAACTGTAAAAACTTGTTCACCCAAAAAAATGATGACACTCGTTGATCACCTCAGTCGGAGTAATTCCAGCCATAAATCATATCTGAAAATTAAATACCTTGACACTCCAAATTGTGTGTCATAGTTTATTAAGATCAAAGAAGAAGGAGAAAGATATTTCCAAGGCCTTAGATAATCATATTTCAATTTTATCAAAAAAAGTCTTATACACAAAATAGCATACATGTATACCTATATATCTATACCTATACATGTGAAATGGTTCAATCAGCTCTAAACTTAAAAGAGAGTGATTAATCAATTGAAACATTTAATTGTTCACTTTAATCAACTTAAATAAGCCATATTAAGTCAATAGTTTTAATGAAGACTGTACAAATTGGTTTAACCCAAAAAATAATTGTTCAAGTTGAGGTAACGGAAACTTAAAATTTTCTTTAAAGTGGCATTTCTCTTGCACCAGCAGAGTTTGAGATTTCAAACTTTGTATGTAAATTAGTTCCACTTCAACATATAATAAAATCTTGCTTGGAAGTACAGAAGACCCTTGGTTACTCTAGCGAGTAAAAAAGTATACATGAAATTTCAAAATCCAAGTGTCGGTGAAACTAGAATTACCATAAAATGACTTTTTCATAACGTATAAGATTTAAAGACTTCAAATTCTGTATGTAAGTTAGTTTCACCTCAACATACAATAAAAACAAAGTGAAAAATTAAATGTTTCAATTGATTAAGCACTCCCTTTTAAGTTTAGAGGTGATTGAACCATTTGACATATATAGGTGTACATATATAGGTACACATATATTCTATTTTGTGTATAAGACTTTTTTTGATAAAATTAAAATAAGATTATCTAAGGCCATGGATATATTTTTCTCCTTCTTCTTTGAGCCTAATAAACTATGACACACAATTTGGAGTATATACCGGTTACATTATACAAGTTATTTCCACTCAAACTTTATATACATTACCATACGGATTTCAATTTTAATAAGTAAATAAATTACTGTCTACAAAAAATTTATTTCAATGTTATTTTTTAATATTAAAGAGTTATATTAATGTATATACGAATCCATATATTACAAGTAATTTAGCAAATATAATGTACAATAAATGTTTGCATTAAAAATTTGCAAATGAGAAAAAATAATTATTACACTACATTTAATTATTTCTCTACATTTTTTCATTTCCACTAGGGAACTTATCCATTTTCATTTTTTTTATATAGGTTTTGGTGGTGAAAGCTGAAAATTTTAAGATTCTCTCTCTCTCTCTCTTGTTCTCTCATGAATTAATTAAAAAAAATATATAATATTGAAGAATATTAAGATACTCACAAACTACACAGTGTCTTAAAATCCCATTTTTCCTCGGCGTTTGTGTAGAACGGTCGACTCCTACTATGCACGTAAGAACCGGCACATGTACCCGCACTTTTCTTAAAAACACAACAGGCGCTATAACCTCTCTAACCCAACCCAATCCAACTGTCAAATGCAGGATTTTATATAGGTACAGGGTTGACACTCCTATGTCGAGCGCATATATTATAGCGTAGAACAGCGCAGAAAAAATGGCGGCCGTAGTTGATACGCTACCAGCCTTCCGCGCATGCGTGAAATTTTCCTAACAGCATATCACAACAAATTTGAACCAACAAAGATTATATGTACTTATAACTTAAGCTCATGTAGCACTATTGAACGCACTTCAACTTTTGATTTTACTACCCAGCTTACCCTCCCTTTCGGACCAGAGCAGACAGCAGACTCGGCCTGATAAAGTAAACATCACTGAAAGCCGCAGTTCGCACTGCAAATATCTTTTACAACGTCAGTGGCACCAACCCCAACGCATGAAATCGCTTCACTGCCTCACGCACGCACAAGCGCATGCGCGATCGGCGACGATGGAATCGGGCAACAGCTGATCGGCTTGCCACAATGCGTACGCATTACCATCTAACGCCGGATATTCTTGCAAAAATGATAATAAAACTACTTTTTTTTTTGTTTAATTAAGCAAAATCAGGAGATACTTGCCCTTTCTTTGATAATTATCTACCTCCATGCAAAGTTTCAAGTAATTATATTGATGCGTATAAGAATAAAGTTTGAATGAAATTTGCAGCATGTACAAGCAGCAGCTACAATTTTTGTTCAAAGTTTATTTATTAATGCGTGAATATTTTGATTTGAAACTTTACATAGTTGTAGATAAATATAAAAGGAAGGGCAACTATGTCTTGGGTTAGCACAATTCATTATATTTATTTAGTTTGAAGTATTTTTCTATGATTCGTTCACACTATTGACTCGGTCGGTAAAAATTGACTATGGCACCCCCTTAACGTTCCTGGTAGAAACATTAGCGAGTTTTTAGTCAGTCCGCAGCGATACTTTCATAATTTCGCCGGCTTTTTACCGAGTTTCTGCCGAAAAATGTCGCTTATTTCGCCACAGATTGATACCACAAACTGGCTAAGGACTGAATAATTTTGAAAACGAAATAACGTTTATTTATCAATTTTAATCAAATTACTGTGATATTGTTCTAGTAAATATTGATAAAATGTAATATTTAGTCATATGAACGTTACTCTACTTAGTAAGATGCAACTAATTTTTCTATTAAAGTAATGAGTAAACCTCAAGTTCTTAGGACATGTCTCGAGCCGAGTACACTACAACGCATGCGCTGCGCTCGCACGCTTAGCTGACTGCTCGCTCGTACCCATTGCCCCCACACCACGATCAAGTCAACACAGATCACGGCTTTTACATTTTTATCAACATTCGTTGTTAAATTAATATCAAAATCATACCGGTTGCCGCTTTAACACATTCTATTATTCTATTTCTTGTGCGTACGTGAGTGTTCGTATGCACAACTATGATTGAGGCAGCAGAATCATGCTATTTTTTTCAGTATTTTGGCGTATACCTCGACTCGTGTTAGATTTCGAGTTAGTTAGATTGAACTTCCAATCATTGGTTATTAATTTACTTGATTGTATTTTATGCATCAGGTCTTTTTATATAGTATGAAATAATATTTCTTGATTTTTTGCTTTCGCATTTGTTGTTTATAAGCTCAAAAGTATAATCGATTTATTACCTAGTTTTTCCCGGGTTTCTGCTTTAAATATTAGCGATTTGAAACGGGTTAATAATTAGCTAACAGACCAGCCGGATTCATTAATTTTCTACCAGGGGTATCCTATCATAAAAAGATGATTGTCAGAACGCTTCTCGTCAATTTGATTGGTTGGGTGTTTATGCACGAAATTCAAATTTATTTATTCATATATGTGTTAGTTATGAGAGGTCCAGTTATGCAAAGTCGCCGATGATGGTGTCTCAGAGGTATTCTCCAATGCTTTTTGCATAAATATCTGACATCCAGGTGTATACGGTCGCCGATGATGGTGTCTCAGAGGTCTTCTTCTATTTGTATTCTATATCTATATATATTCTATTTGTATAAATATGATATACGTGTTGCCAGGTATGTAAGGTTGCCGATGATGGTGTCTCAGAGGTCCTCGTCAAGGCTTTTTGCATAATCATGATATGCATATTGTTCTGGTTTGTAGGTTCACCTACGAATGTGTCTCAGAGGTCACATAGGACGCTATTTGTATAAATATGATATGTGTGATATCAAGGTATGTAGGGACACCGATGCTGGTGTCTCAGATCTCTTCTTCAAGGCTATTTGTAAAAATATGATGTGTGATGTCCAGGTATGTAGGGTCGTCGATAATAGTCTCTCAGATGTATTTTCCTAGGCTTTTTGCATAAATATGACATGTGTGGTGTCCAGATGGTTCAGGGTTCCTAGAATGATGGTGTCTTACAATTAGAGGTTCTACCCGAGGCCTTTTGCTTCTGAATTGTGCATACGACGTGCTTAGAAACATTGTGATTTTAACCACTTTTCAAATCGCTATATAGATAGCTAAAAACCCGCTTAAAACGACATGCTTTCTTCCTAAGTTCCAGCTAATACTAACAAATTTATAAAATATATATTTACATTACCTTAATTTAAATATAATAGTGTACAACTACGTAGAATCAGTAAGAAATATATAATTAACCTATTGGCATAGAAGTATTTTAAACGAAGCATATTTTTTTGTATTACTTTATCTTTGAAAAGTTGAGGTTAAGATGCTTGCTACTAATGATGCATAAGGATTTTCTTTCCAAAAACACGATTAGTATTAAAATTGAATTATAGTTATTCGATTTGTGTTTAAAAATAACTAACAATAATTTACTAATACTTGCAGAATAAGTATTTATCGAGGAAAGTCCTGACATATAGATTTGATTGTGATACCGTGACATTTTAATTATCTCAACTCGATCTTAACTAGAAATGAGCTAGCGATAATCAAGAAATAGCCTTATTTTTAGGTAACAAATTTAGCTATAAATTAATACGTTAACCAGCCGAATTGGGTTATTTTCAACCAGGGAATTTGAAAAATGTTTGTCCATTAATATTGTACTCTCGACATTAAAAATATATAGTCGAATTTGTTTCAAATTCTTTTAATCCTCCAATGAGGTTAGCAAAAACGTGCATTTAATCCAATGAAGTTGCAGCATTTTTTAAAGATTCAAATAAATTCGACCAGATTTTTGACGTCGAATGTATACATTTAAACTCCCCTTTCAAGGTCACGTGACTTTAGTATAACGTTAAAGAGTATCCTCAACTCACTAATAAAGAATACATTAGACGCGGAGTTGCTGCTAGAGCTATACGTATATGGTTTCGAGCCAAATTTCATTTCGTTATTGTGACTAATATTATATTGCTGTTAGAACAATACCTGATTCAGCAGTAAAATTTGTTTAAATGTTTTTAATAAACCAAAAATGTATTAATAAACGGAAATTTCATGATAATTGAGCGGTGAATGAATATATCCGATACGAATTAAATACCTATAGCTGGATTTCTTGTGTTAGCATTGAAAACATTGATAAAAATATGCAATTCTATCAGCCATAAAGTTTATTCATATTTTAGTATGTCGAAATTCTAACCTCAAATCCTAAGCATTGAAAACATTGATAAAAATATGCAATTCTTAGGATTTGAGGTTAGAATTTCGACATACTAAAATATGAATAAACTTTATGGCTGATAGGTATTGCTGCTATTACTATACCGTATCTATATCGGAAAAAAATAGTCATAATAAATAATAGTATAGCTATGGTAACTGACATATTTCCTTTTATTGTACCTAAACGTGTATGATCGTGCAACCACAGTCTGGTTGTTTCAGCAAAACATTTTTTTCAGTGTAGCTATACGTCATAATATTATTATAAGCAGCACTAGTCAAAATAATGGCCGTTTGAATAGTAAGAGCTCGAGTGCAGTCAAAAAGCAAATCTCCGTGGTCTGCTCATGCGCACACGTTCCGAAGTGAACAGTGCCAATATCTGGGAGCAATTTTTTGTCAGCGAGAAAGAGAGAGAGAGAGAGAGAGAGAGCGCGAAAGAGAAGAGTGGGTAAATTATTTTTGGCGCAACAATTTTGATAAGACCTAGGCGTTAAATGTCTTGCATCTTGACTGGGCTCGGCTCTTGTGATGTTGTACGTAAAGAGTTAAGAGAGGGAAGTGTCGGAACGGAGCGTTGTAGAAGTGGTTTAACGGTGTTTTGCTCGCTTGTTGTTCTGGGTGCTGCTGCTGCTGCTGCGGCTTTGAAGGCCTAGTCCAGGAGGCGTCGGCGACAACGGTGTGCAGGGTGTGCGCGGCAAAGGCCTGCCGCACGTGATCTACTGTCGGCTCTGGCGCTGGCCGGATCTCCAGTCACATCACGAGCTCAGGGCCATAGAGCACTGCGAGTACGCCTTCACCCAGAAACGCGACGAGGTCTGCGTCAACCCCTATCACTATCAGCGAATACAGAGTCCAGGTAACCTCACACATTTATCACCGCTATATTTCTTATGATATTATTATTCATAATTTGAAACCATAACAGAAGTCCGAAATAAAAATAAAAAGAATGAAATCTAAAAAAGTTATAGCCTAAATAAGTTTCTTTGAATGACGTCACTCTCATGTAATATCAATAGGTACTACTATGTGAATGTAACGTCATCCGCGTCTTTAAAGCGCTGTAACTTTATTAATAATAAATAAATTGTGAAAATTCAAAGATAATTATACATTCTTTCTCTACTTTAAGTACAATATTTTTTTACATTTGAACAATTAATAGGGGAGAGCGGGGCACGGGTGGCACCTGAATACGCAAGAATTCGTGCACAATAACATTTTAAATTTCGGACAATCAAAACAATCATTTTATGAAAACATCGGTACTAAGAATATAATGTATCAATTTCAAAATTATATTACTTTTATTTTTGTTGTAATAAAAGGTTGAGTTTCAATCATCAGAACATCCACTGTCTTCTGGTATCTCCATTAAGAAGTTCAGAATGAATAACTAATATGGTCAAAATTCAAATGTAGTATTAGGCCCCATTCTCACTGAGAAACGAAGTTAACTCTTGGTGATATATATAGATATACTTTTACACAGCAGAAGACGCGACTAGACGCTTCTAGTCCCCTCGCTCCCTTACTGAGAATGAGCCCTTATACCAATAGTTAATTGTTCAGAATAGTAAAAATCAGAATTTTTATGATTATATACGCTGTATTACAGAATATTCAAAAATCAGAAATTGAAAACTATGTGAAATTGAAGAAAAAGTAGATCAAAACTATAGCATATTTCTCTGATTTTTATTAAACAGTCTTATTAAACTCCTATAAATTATTATTAATTTGGTATTCGTGATCATAAACTTTCTGAATTTTGGTTGTATTATAATTAAAAATTTCTATATTATGAACTTCGGAACTTTACAAAAAGTAGTTCTACAATTGAAATTCTAAATGAAGATACCGGAGAACAATGGATGTTCTGATAGCCAAAACCCACCCTAATATAAGAACTGATCGAGCAGTAGCAGGACGCGTATGACATGCTTCATTTTTAAGTTATAAAGTAATTAAGGAGTTCATAAATGAAGTGATTCTTCAGAACCCTGTTTTAGAATATTAACAAAGGATAATAAGAAGTATCAGTTTATTGTAAAGGCTATTTTATTGTTAATCAGTCGTTCTTAGCCATACACACCATTTCTTATCCATAATAACGTAGTACGGTAGTATTAAGGGATAACACCACTCTAGAGGCCGAAAAAAGGCCTAATTTTGACAATTTATTCTGGGATTATGGGAAAAGGAATAGTATTCATATTTAGATGGTTAATGTAACACATATTGATGTATGAAAAAAAAAATGTTATTGTGATTTTTGTACAAAATGGCGGCGCTACAGCAGATCTGCGGAAAAAGATTTTTTGAAGGTGCTCCGCGGGCGTACCAATTCCTCGAAAACCGTGAGAGCTGGAACAAAAAACCAAAAATTTTCTGAAGCTACATACTAATAGCTGTCGAAGTAGGATTCTTTTTATTCCAATTTTTGTAGAAACTGTGCACTTCTGAACAATACGTATGAATTTTCGACTAAAAAAAGAGTAGTAAATTGTTAATAAAACAAGTAATTTTCAAAATATCAAAAAACAGCTACGTACTTCGATGGAGAATATATTTGTGAAGCTACTGTAAAAATTGCAAGTCGATCCAAGCAACGGTGTTGAAGCTATGAGTGCGCCCAGTTATGTACTTGAAGTTTCGAACGTCAGAATCAGACGAAAATGATGAAAATTTTTTTTTTGATTTAGTATTTTATTCTGATAGATACATGCGAAATATGAACTAAAACGGCTTTAAAAAAATTTCTAACCCCTAACTCGTCCCGGAAGCCCTTCCAATAAGGGTTGGAAAGCGGTAAACATAGATAAAAAAATTCTAACTTGGTCTAATAAAAGTCTTACGGTTTTCTACTTTACACATATCCTCATTATAATAGAATACACTAACAAAAAAAATTTCAACCCCTAACTCGTCCCGGAAGCCCTTCAAATAGGGGTTGGAAGGGCGTGAATATAGGTAAAACAATTGTAACATAGCCTAATAAAAGTTTTACGGTTTTCTACTTCGTACATACCCTCATTGTAATAGAATACACTTATGATAAAAATTTTAAATCCTAACTCTTCCCGGAAGCCCTTCAAATAGGGGTTGGAAGAGGGTGAATATAGGTAAAAAAATTCTAACTTGGCCTAATAAAAGTCTTACGGTTTTCTACTATACACATATCCTCATTACGATAGAATACACTTATGAAAAAAATGTCAACACTTAACTCGTCCCGGAAGCCCTTCAAATAGGGGTTGGAAGAAGGTAAATATAGGTAAAAAATCTAACTTGGCCTAATAAAAGTCTTACGGTTTTCTACTTTACACGTATCCTCATTACGATAGAATACACTTATAAAAAAAACGTCAACCCCTAACTCGTCCCGGAAGCCGTTTAAATAGCGGTTGGAAGGGGGTGAATATAGGTAAAAAAATTGTAACATGGCCTAATAAAAGTTTTACGGTTTTCTACTTCGTACATACCCTCATTAGGATAGAATACACTTACAAAAAAAATTACAACCCTTAACTCGTCCAGGAAGCCCTTCAAATAGGGGTTGGAAGGAGGTAAATATAGGTAAAAAATCTAACTTGGCCTAATAAAAGTCTTACGGTTTTCTACTTTACCCATATCCTCATTATAATAGAGTACACTAACAAAAAAAATTTCAACCCCTAACTCGTCCCGGAAGCCGTTTAAATAGGGGTTGGAAGGGGGTGAATATAGGTAAATAAATTGTAACATGGCCTAATAAAAGTTTTACGGTTTTCTACTTCGTTCATACCCTCATTGTAATGGAATACACTTATAAAAAAATTTTAAACCCTAACTCGACCCGGAAGTCCTTCCCCGGCCAAGTTAGATTTTTTATCTATATTTACCTCCTTCCAACCCCTATTTGAAGGACTTCCGGGACGAATTACGTTTGACATTTTTTTTGTTAGTGTATTCTATTATAATGAGGATATGTGTAAAGTATGAAAACCGTAAGACTTTTATTAGGCCAAGTTAGATTTTTGACCTATATTTACCTCCTTCCAACCCCTATTTGAAGGGCTTCCGGGACGATTTAGGGTTTAAAATTTTTATTATAAGTGTATTCCATTACAATGAGGGTATGTACGAAGTAAAAAACCGTAAAACTTTTATTAGGCCATGTTACAATTTTTTTACCTATATTCACCCTCTTCCAACCCCTATTTAAAGGGCTTCCGGGACGAGTTAGGGGTTGACATTTTTTTTATAATTGTATTCTATCGTAATGAGGATATATGTATAGTAGAAAACCGTAAGACTTTTATTAGGCCAAGTTAGAATTTTTTTATCTATATTCACCCACTTCCAACCCCTATTTGAAGGGCTTCCGGAACGAGTTAAGGGTTGAAATTTTTTTCATAAGTGTATTCTATCGTAATGAGAATATGTGTAAGGTAGAAAACCGTAAGACTTTTATTAGGCCAAGTTAGAATTTTTTTACCTATGTTTACCACCTTCCAACCCCTATTTGAAGGGCTTCCGGGACGAGTTAGGGTTTAAAATTTTTATTATAAGTGTATTCTATTACAATGAGGGTATGTACGAAGTAGATAAAAGTCTTACGGTTTTTTACTTCATACATACCCTCATTAGGATAGAATACACTTACAAAAAAAATTTCAACCCTTAACTCGTCCCGGAACGCCTTCAAATAGGGGTCGCAATGGTGGTAAATATAGATAAAAAATTCTAACTTGGCCTAATAAAAGTCTTACGGTTTTCTACTACACACATATCCTCATTACGATAGAATACACTTATAAAAAAATTGTCAACACTTAACTCGTCCCGGAAGCCCTTCAAATAGGGGTTGGAAGAAGGTAAATATAGGTAAAAAATCTAACTTTGCCTAATAAAAGTTTTACGGTTTTCTACTTCGTACATACCCTCATTGTAATGGAATACACTTATAAAAAAATTTTAAACCCTAAATCGTCCCGGAAGCCCATCAAATAGCAGTTGGAAGGAGGTAAATATAGGTAAAAAATTAAACTTGGCCTAATAAAAGTCTTACGGTTTTCTACTTTACACATATCCTCATTATAATAGAATACACTAACAAAAAAAATTTCAACCCCAAACTCGTCCCGGAAGCCCTTCAAATAGGGGTTGGAAGGTGGTAAACATAGGTAAAAAAATTCTAACTTGGCCTAATAAAAGTCTTACGGTTTTCTACTTTACACATATCCTCATTACGATAGAATACACTTATGAAAAAAATTGCAACCCTTAACTCGTCCCGGAAGCCCTTCAAATAGGGGTTGGAAGTGGCTGAATATAGGTAAAAAAATTCTAACTTGGCCTAATGAAAGTCTTACGGTTTTCTACTTTATACATACCCTCATTAGGATAGAATACACTTATGAAAAAAATTTCAACCCTTAACTCGTCCCGGAAGCCCTTCAAATAGGGGTTGGAAGTGGCTGAATATAGGTAAAAAAATTCTAACTTGGCCTAATAAAAGTCTTACGGTTTTCTACTTTACACATATCCTCATTATAATAGAATACACTAACAAAAAAATTTCAACCCCTAACTCGTCCCGGAAGCCCTTCAAATAGGGGTTGGAAGGGGGTGAATATAGGTAAAACAATTGTAACATAGCCTAATAAAAGTTTTACGGTTTTCTACATCGTACATACCCTCATTGTAATAGAATACACTTATAATAAAAATTTTAAATCCTAACTCTTCCCGGAAGCCCTTCAAATAGGGGTTGGAAGGTGGTAAACATAGGTAAAAAAATTCTAATTTGGCCTAATAAAAGTCTTACGGTTTTCTACTTTACACATATCCTCATTACGATAGAATACACTTATAAAAAAAACGTCAACCCCTAACTCGTCCCGGAAGCCGTTTAAATAGGGGTTGGAAGGGGGTGAATATAGGTAAAAAAATTGTAACATGGCCTAATAAAAGTTTTACGGTTTTCTACTTCGTACATACCCTCATTAGGATAGAATACACTTACAAAAAAAAATTACAACCCTTAACTCGTCCAGGAAGCCCTTCAAATAGGGGTTGGAAGGGGTTGAATATAGATAAAAAATTCTAACTTGGCCTAATAAAAGTTTTACGGTTTTCTACTTCGTACATACCCTCATTGTAATGGAATACACTTATAAAAAAATTTTAAACCCTAACTCGACCCGGAAGCCCTTCCCCGGCCAAGTTAGATTTTTTATCTATATTTACCTCCTTCCAACCCCTATTTGAAGGGCTTCTGGGACGAGTTAGGGGTTGAAATTTTTTTTGTTAGTGTATTCTATTATAATGCGGATATGTGTAAAGTAGAAAACCGTAAGACTTTTATTAGGCCAAGTTAGATTTTTTACCTATATTTACCTCCTTCCAACTGCTATTTAAACGGCTTCCGGGACGAGGTAGGGGTTGCCATTTTTTTCATAAGTGTATTCTATCGTAATGAGGATATGTGTATAGTAGAAAACCGTAAGACTTTTATTAGGCCAAGTTAGAATTTTTACCTATATTTACCTCCTTCCAACTGCTATTTAAACGGCTTCCGGGACGAGTTAGGGGTTGACATTTTTTTATAAGTGTATTCTATCGTAATGAGGATATGTGTATAGTAGAAAACCGTAAGACTTTTATTAGGCCAAGTTAGAATTTTTTTACCTATATTCAGCCACTTCCAACCCCTATTTGAAGGGCTTCCGGGACGAGTTAAGGGTTGCAATTTTTTTCATAAGTGTATTCTATGCTAATGAGGGTATGTATAAAGTAGAAAACCGTAAGACTTTTATTAGGCCAAGTTAGAATTTTTTTACCTATATTCAGCCACTTCCAACCCCTATTTGAAGGGCTTCCGGGATGATTTAAGGGTTGTAATTTTTTTTGTAAGTGTATTCTATCCTAATGACGGTATGTATGAAGTAGAAAACCGTAAGACTTTTATTAGGCCAAGTTAGAATTTTTTTACCTATATTCAGCCACTTCAAACCCCTATTTGAAGGGCTTCCGGGACGAGTTAAGGGTTCACATTTTTTTCATAAGTGTATTCTATGCTAATGAGGGTATGTATAAAGTAGAAAACCGTAAGACTTTTATTAGGCCAAGTTAGAATTTTTTTACCTATATTC
The DNA here is from genome assembly GCA_949152435.1 of Gastracanthus pulcherrimus. NCBI lineage: Eukaryota > Metazoa > Arthropoda > Insecta > Hymenoptera > Pteromalidae > Gastracanthus > Gastracanthus pulcherrimus. Next base: position 119,070,598 of record OX424572.1, read on the forward strand.
AGCCACTTCCAACCCCTATTTGAAGGGCTTGCGGGACGAGTTAAGGGTTGAAATTTTTTTCATAAGTGTATTTTATCGTATTGAGGATATGTGTAAAGTAGAAAACCGTAAGACTTTTATTAGGCCAAGTTAGAATTTTTTTACCTATGTTTACCACCTTCCAACCCCTATTTGAAGGACTTCCGGGACGAGTTTGGGGTTGACATTTTTTCCATAAGTGTATTCTATCGTAATGAGGATATGTGTAAAGTAGAAAACCGTAAGACTTTTATTAGTTCAAGTTAGAATTTTTTTACCTATATTCAGCCACTTCCAACCCCTATTTGAAGGGCTTCCGGGACGAGTTAGGGGTTGAAATTTTTTTGTTAGTGTATTCTATTATAATGAGGATATGTGTAAAGTAGAAAACCGTAAGACTTTTATTAGGCCAAGTTAGAATTTTTTTACCTATATTCATCCACTTCCAACCCCTATTTGAAGGGCTTCCGGGACGAGTTAAGGGTTGACATTTTTTCCATAAGTGTATTCTATCGTAATGAGGATATGTGTAAAGTAGAAAACCGTAAGACTTTTATTAGTTCAAGTTAGAACTTTTTTACCTATGTTTACCACCTTCCTTACCCCAATTTGAAGGGCTTCCGGGACGAGTTAGGGGTTGAAATTTTTTTGTTAGTGTATTCTATCCTAATGAGGGTATGTATAAAGTAGAAAACCGTAAGACTTTTATTAGGCCAAGTTAGAATTTTTTTACCTATATTCAGCGACTTCCAACGCCTATTTGAAGGGCTTCCGTGACAAGTTAGGGGTTGACATTTTTTTTTAAGTGTATTCTATCGTAATGAGGATATGTGTATAGTAGAAAACCGTAAGACTTTTATTAGGCCAAGTTAGAATTTTTTATCTATATTTACCCCCATTGCGACCCCTATTTGAAGGGCTTCCGGGATGATTAACGGGTTGTAATTTTTTTTGTAAGTGTATTCTATCCTAATGACGGTATGTATGAAGTAGAAAACCGTAAGACTTTTATTAGGCCAAGTTAGAATTTTTTTACATATATTCAGCCACTTCCAACCCCTATTTGAAGGGCTTGCGGGACGAGTTAAGGGTTGAAATTTTTTTCATAAGTGTATTTTATCGTATTGAGGATATGTGTAAAGTAGAAAACCGTAAGACTTTTATTAGGCCAAGTTAGAATTTTTTTACATATGTTTACCACGTTCCAACCCCTATTTGAAGGACTTCCGGGACGAGTTTGGGGTTGACATTTTTTCCATAAGTGTATTCTATCGTAATGAGGATATGTGTAAAGTAGAAAACCGTAAGACTTTTATTAGTTCAAGTTAGAATTTTTTTACCTATGTTTACCACCTTCCAACCCCTATTTGAAGGGCTTCCGGGACGAGTTAACGGTTGAAATTTTTTTCATAAGTGTATTCTATCCTAATGAGGGTATGTATAAAGTAGAAAAGAGTAAGACTTTTATTAGGCCAAGTTAGAATTTTTTTACCTATGTTTACCACCTTCCAACCCCTATTTAAAGGGCTTCCGGGACGAGTTTGGGGTTGAAATTTTTTTTGTTAGTGTATTCTATTATAATGAGGATATGTGTAAAGTAGAAAACCGTAAGACTTTTATTAGGCCAAGTTAAATTTTTTACATATATTTACCTCCTTCCAACTGCTATTTGAAGGGCTTCCGGGACGAGTTAGGGGTTGAAATTTTTTTTATAAGTGTATTCTATCGTAATGAGGATATGTGTATAGTAGAAAACCGTAAGACTTTTATTAGGCCAAGTTAGAATTTTTTATCTATATTTACCCCCATTGCGACCCCTATTTGAATGGCTTCCGGGATGATTTAAGGGTTGTAATTTTTTTTGTAAGTGTATTCTATCCTAATGAGGGTATGTATGAAGTAGAAAACCGTAAGACTTTTATTAGGCCAAGTTAGAATTTTTTTACCTATATTCAGCCACTTCCAACCCCTATTTGAAGGACTTCCGGGACTAGTTAAGGGTTGAAACTTTTTTTGTTAGTGTATTCTATTATAATGAGGATATGTGTAAAGTAAAAACCGTAAGACTTTTATTAGGCCAAGTTAGATTTTTTACCTATATTTACCTCCTTCCAACTGCTATTTGAAGGGCTTCCGGGACGATTTAGGGGTTGAAATTTTTATTATAAGTGTATTCTATCGTAATGAGGATATGTGTGTAGTAGAAAACCGTAAGACTTTTATTAGGCCAAGTTAGAATTTTTTATCTATATTTACCCCCATTGCGACCCCTATTTGAAGGGCTTCCGGGATGATTTAAGGGTTGTAATTTTTTTTGTAAGTGTATTCTATCCTAATGACGGTATGTATGAAGTAGAAAACCGTAAGACTTTTATTAGGCCAAGTTAGAATTTTTTTACCTATATTCAGCCACTTCCAACCCCTATTTGAAGGGCTTGCGGGACGAGTTAAGGGTTGAAATTTTTTTCATAAGTGTATTTTATCGTATTGAGGATATGTGTAAAGCAGAAAACCGTAAGACTTTTATTAGGCCAAGTTAGAATTTTTTTACCTATGTTTACCACGTTCCAACCCCTATTTGAAGGACTTCCGGGACGAGTTTGGGGTTGACATTATTTCCATAAGTGTATTCTATCGTAATGAGGATATGTGTAAAGTAGAAAACCGTAAGACTTTTATTAGTTCAAGTTAGAATTTTTTTACCTATGTTTACCACCTTCCAACCCCTATTTGAAGGGCTTCCGGGACGAGTTAACGGTTGAAATTTTTTTTATAAGTGTATTCTATCGTAATGAGGATATGTGTATAGTAGAAAACCGTAAGACTTTTATTAGGCCAAGTTAGAATTTTTTATCTATATTTACCCCCATTGCGACCCCTATTTGAAGGGCTTCCGGGATGATTTAAGGGTTGTAATTTTTTTTGTAAGTGTATTCTATCCTAATGACGGTATGTATGAAGTAGAAAACCGTAAGACTTTTATTAGGCCAAGTTAGAATTTTTTTACCTATATTCATCCACTTCCAACCCTTATTTGAAGGGCTTCCGGGACGAGTTAAGGGTTGACATTTTTTCCATAAGTGTATTCTATCGTAATGAGGATATGTGTAAAGTAGAAAACCGTAAGACTTTTATTAGTTCAAGTTAGAACTTTTTTACCTATGTTTACCACCTTCCTTACCCCTATTTGAAGGGCTTCCGGGACGAGTTAGGGGTTGAAATTTTTTTGTTAGTGTATTCTATCCTAATGAGGGTATGTATAAAGTAGAAAACCATAAGACTTTTATTAGGCCAAGTTAGAATTTTTTTACCTATATTCAGCGACTTCCAACGCCTATTTGAAGGGCTTCCGTGACAAGTTAGGGGTTGACATTTTTTTTTAAGTGTATTCTATCGTAATGAGGATATGTGTATTGTAGAAAACCGTAAGACTTTTATTAGGCCAAGTTAGAATTTTTTATCTATATTTACCCCCATTGCGACCCCTATTTGAAGGGCTTCCGGGATGATTTAAGGGTTGTAATTTTTTTTGTAAGTGTATTCTATCCTAATGACGGTATGTATGAAGTCGAAAACCGTAAGACTTTTATTAGGCCAAGTTAGAATTTTTTTACATATATTCAGCCACTTCCAACCCCTATTTGAAGGGCTTGCGGGACGAGTTAAGGGTTGAAATTTTTTTCATAAGTGTATTTTATCGTATTGAGGATATGTGTAAAGTAGAAAACCGTAAGACTTTTATTAGGCCAAGTTAGAATTTTTTTACCTATGTTTACCACGTTCCAACCCCTATTTGAAGGACTTCCGGGACGAGTTTGGGGTTGACATTTTTTCCATAAGTGTATTCTATCGTAATGAGGATATGTGTAAAGTAGAAAACCGTAAGACTTTTATTAGTTCAAGTTAGAATTTTTTTACCTATGTTTACCACCTTCCAACCCCTATTTGAAGGGCTTCCGGGACGAGTTAACGGTTGAAATTTTTTTCATAAGTGTATTCTATCCTAATGAGGGTATGTATAAAGTAGAAAAGAGTAAGACTTTTATTAGGCCAAGTTAGAATTTTTTTACCTATGTTTACCACGTTCCAACCCCTATTTGAAGGACTTCCGGGACGAGTTTGGGGTTGACATTATTTCCATAAGTGTATTCTATCGTAATGAGGATATGTGTAAAGTAGAAAACCGTAAGACTTTTATTAGTTCAAGTTAGAATTTTTTTACCTATGTTTACCACCTTCCAACCCCTATTTTAAGGGCTTCCGGGACGAGTTAACGGTTGAAATTTTTTTTATAAGTGTATTCTATCGTAATGAGGATATGTGTATAGTAGAAAACCGTAAGACTTTTATTAGGCCAAGTTAGAATTTTTTATCTATATTTACCCCCATTGCGACCCCTATTTGAAGGGCTTCCGGGATGATTTAAGGGTTGTAATTTTTTTTGTAAGTGTATTCTATCCTAATGACGGTATGTATGAAGTAGAAAACCGTAAGACTTTTATTAGGCCAAGTTAGAATTTTTTTACCTATATTCAGCCACTTCCAACCCCTATTTGAAGGGCTTGCGGGACGAGTTAAGGGTTGAAATTTTTTTCATAAGTGTATTTTATCGTATTGAGGATATGTGTAAAGTAGAAAACCGTAAGACTTTTATTAGGCCAAGTTAGAATTTTTTTACCTATGTTTACCACCTTCCAACCCCTATTTGAAGGACTTCCGGGACGAGTTTGGGGTTGACATTTTTTCCATAAGTGTATTCTATCGTAATGAGGATATGTGTAAAGTAGAAAACCGTAAGACTTTTATTAGTTCAAGTTAGAATTTTTTTACCTATATTCAGCCACTTCCAACCCCTATTTGAAGGGCTTCCGGGACGAGTTAGGGGTTGAAATTTTTTTGTTAGTGTATTCTATTATAATGAGGATATGTGTAAAGTAGAAAACCGTAAGACTTTTATTAGGCCAAGTTAGAATTTTTTTACCTATATTCATCCACTTCCAACCCTTATTTGAAGGGCTTCCGGGACGAGTTAAGGGTTGACATTTTTTCCATAAGTGTATTCTATCGTAATGAGGATATGTGTAAAGTAGAAAACCGTAAGACTTTTATTAGTTCAAGTTAGAACTTTTTTACCTATGTTTACCACCTTCCTTACCCCTATTTGAAGGGCTTCCGGGACGAGTTAGGGGTTGAAATTTTTTTGTTAGTGTATTCTATCCTAATGAGGGTATGTATAAAGTAGAAAACCATAAGACTTTTATTAGGCCAAGTTAGAATTTTTTTACCTATATTCAGCGACTTCCAACGCCTATTTGAAGGGCTTCCGTGACAAGTTAGGGGTTGACATTTTTTTTTAAGTGTATTCTATCGTAATGAGGATATGTGTATTGTAGAAAACCGTAAGACTTTTATTAGGCCAAGTTAGAATTTTTTATCTATATTTACCCCCATTGCGACCCCTATTTGAAGGGCTTCCGGGATGATTTAAGGGTTGTAATTTTTTTTGTAAGTGTATTCTATCCTAATGACGGTATGTATGAAGTAGAAAACCGTAAGACTTTTATTAGGCCAAGTTAGAATTTTTTTACATATATTCAGCCACTTCCAACCCCTATTTGAAGGGCTTGCGGGACGAGTTAAGGGTTGAAATTTTTTTCATAAGTGTATTTTATCGTATTGAGGATATGTGTAAAGTAGAAAACCGTAAGACTTTTATTAGGCCAAGTTAGAATTTTTTTACCTATGTTTACCACGTTCCAACCCCTATTTGAAGGACTTCCGGGACGAGTTTGGGGTTGACATTTTTTCCATAAGTGTATTCTATCGTAATGAGGATATATGTAAAGTAGAAAACCGTAAGACTTTTATTAGTTCAAGTTAGAATTTTTTTACCTATGTTTACCACCTTCCAACCCCTATTTGAAGGGCTTCCGGGACGAGTTAACGGTTGAAATTTTTTTCATAAGTGTATTCTATCCTAATGAGGGTATGTATAAAGTAGAAAAGAGTAAGACTTTTATTAGGCCAAGTTAGAATTTTTTTACCTATGTTTACCACCTTCCAACCCCTATTTGAAGGGCTTCCGGGACGAGTTTGGGGTTGAAATTATTTTGTTAGTGTATTCTATTATAATGAGGATATGTGTAAAGTAGAAAACCGTAAGACTTTTATTAGGCCAAGTTAGAATTTTTTATCTATATTTACCCCCATTGCGACCCCTATTTGAATGGCTTCCGGGATGATTTAAGGGTTGTAATTTTTTTTGTAAGTGTATTCTATCCTAATGAGGGTATGTATGAAGTAGAAAACCGTAAGACTTTTATTAGGCCAAGTTAGAATTTTTTTACCTATATTCAGCCACTTCCAACCCCTATTTGAAGGACTTCCGGGACTAGTTAAGGGTTGAAACTTTTTTTGTTAGTGTATTCTATTATAATGAGGATATGTGTAAAGTAAAAAACCGTAAGACTTTTATTAGGCCAAGTTAGATTTTTTACCTATATTTACCTCCTTCCAACTGCTATTTGAAGGGCTTCCGGGACGATTTAGGGTTTAAAATTTTTATTATAAGTGTATTCTATCGTAATGAGGATATGTGTGTAGTAGAAAACCGTAAGACTTTTATTAGGCCAAGTTAGAATTTTTTATCTATATTTACCCCCATTGCGACCCCTATTTGAAGGCGTTCCGGGACGAGTTAAGGGTTGAAATTTTTTTTGTAAGTGTATTCTATCCTAATGAGGGTATGTGTGAAGTAAAAAACCGTAAGACTTTTATTAGGCCAAGTTAGAATTTTTTTACTTATATTCACCCACTTCCAACCCCTATTTGAAGGGCTTCCGGGACGAGTTATGGGTTGACATTATTTTTATAAGTGTATTCTATCGTAATGAGAATATGTGTAAAGTAGAAAACCGTAAGACTTTTATTAGGCCAAGTTAGAATTTTTTTACCTATGTTTACCACTTTCCAACCCCTGTTTCAAGGGATTTCGGGTCGAATTAGGGGTTAGAAATTTTTTTAAAGCCGTTTTAGTTCATATTTCGCATGTATCTATCAGAATAAAATACTAAATCAAAAAAAAAATTTTCATCATTTTCGTCTGATTCTGACGTTCGAAACTTCAAGTACATGCCCAGTTTGAAAAAACCCGTTTAGAGAAAAACGCGTTTAAAGTTTTCGGAACATTTAAATCCTTGAAATTTTTGTATACCTCTAATCTGCGATGCCTGCACCGTACATTTGGCCATCTCTATTAATGTCTGACTCCTCCTCTTCCTTCCTGGCTGATTTTAAGGACATCCGAGCCTCTCTGGCATCGTCTGTTAGGGATCTCTCGGAAAACTTGATGCGACGCGCGTCCGCCTCCACGCAGAAATTATAGCAGTTCGGTCAGATTGTCAAGCCCAAGTGTTGCATCAGCTTCATGACACTTGAAAGGCCATCATTGTAGATACCTGCAGCAATATATACTGCGGTATCGAGCACGTGTTTGCCAGTAGAGAAAGATTTTGGAGCCATAGACCAGAAAGTCGCATTGAAACTTTCGTTGCTATTTTGTGTGAAGCCGCCTAAGCAACGCGTAAGTAGATCGCCACTGCTTAACTCTTTATAAATTGGCGAAATCGCTTTATAAACTTCCTCAGAGAGAGGTGGTTTCTGTACAAAATCTTCTCCAGTAGCTTGAGCCTTTAGCCAAGAGCACCATGAAGTTTCTCCGCGCGGGCATCTTTCGTGTCTCGGTTGATCATCAGTAGACAATTTGTGGTCCAGCGTTGCGTAGATTTCATTGCGCATTTTCTTCTTAGAATCATGATTCCTACGAATTGCTAAAGCATAATAAATTGTCAACTCGTCTATGAGCTTGCCAGTAAGCTTGCCTTTTCCTCCAAGTCCTTTTATTTGTTTTTTCAAATTACGGAGACGAGAACCCATCCGCTTCTGCACATGATCGATACATTCTTTTATTTTTACGGTGAACTTTTCGTAGGGCTCAGAATCTATGATTCCTTTGAAGGTTTTTGAATCTCCGTCGCCCACGTAATTAGCGTACTTCAAATTGTGCAAAGATTCTGAGCGCTGGAACATTTCGATGACGGCGTCCACTTCCATCTTTCCTGTGGAGCCGACGTGGTTCGCTTGGCATTCATCTTTATGAGTTTGGCTCCACTTCTTGAAATCGATGGTGTCAGTTTTGGTTTTCCAAAATTCGCAAGCTTTGCAATATTTAGATTTCACCAAAACATCGACTACTTTACCAGTATACCAGCCGATAAGTGAAACAAACCCGTAAAGAGATGAAAAACCACGCTTCCTCCACGAACCATCACCAGATACAGTAATGTTATTTGGATCGTCAATTTTTTCTCGTTCTTTTTTAGCTGCAGTTTTCATACTGAGCTTACAAACAGCTTCTGCTTCAATGGCAATTTTCTTAACAACTGTATCGTAAAACGATTGACAAATTGTCCGCGGGAGATCCATGAAGGCGCAAAACTTTATAATGCCATTCAATCCTATTCCTAGTAATCGCTTGGCAAGAACAATTCTGCGATTAATATCGTATCCTTTCTCAATAAATGGACAACTAGGAATAGTAATCTGATCACAGTTTTTACAGGAAATCACAATTTTTAAACCCTAGCCTCGCTTTCCAGTTTCGGTGAACGTTACATCGGATTTGTATTTTTTACATACAAGAGCTTGCAATATCGCGGAAAACACTGCTACAAAATTCAGAATTCGGTAATCGAAACCTTCATTTACTTCAAAATCATCGAAGTTTAAATCTGATAATTTTTTAGCCGATGTACTAACGTTCTCCAGGCTTGGCTTCTCCAGCTCGTAACGGTTTTGCGGCCGTCGGTTTAATATTCTCGGTCTTTTTGCACTACTCCTTCCTCCTTGGCCGGTTTTTTGTCACAATACACGACTTTTCTCGAACTCATATTGTTTATTCGAAAACTTTTACAATAACAAAACACGTTATTAATATTTGAACGTAAATGTCCGGAAAGAAAATAAAGCGTCTGCACGGCGTCGCTTGGCAGCTGTACTAGTTCACACACACACACACACACACACACGCACACACTTTTATTCAGTATTAGTACACCCTGGTGGACTTCTGAGGAACCACAATGACCATAAGCAATAGAATTTGGACAGGTAGGAGCACTACATAGTCGATAAATCAGAGCGCGCCGTGGTGGCTGATTCAGCCGTCACGGCGCGCTCCGAGGCGCTGCGGCAAAATCGAGAATTGGACCTCTTACAAATTTTATTTCTGTATAAAACCAATTGGATATGATTTTTAAGGGTCCAAAGTATCGTTTAAGCAAAAAAAATCGATTTTTTGAAAATTTTAGACTGGTGTTACCCTTTAACTAACTTCAATATTACTACTATCGTGTTGATTGACTAGGGTCCAAAGTATCGTTTAAGCAAAAAAAATCGATTTTTTGAAAATTTTAGACTGGTGTTACCCCTTAACTAACTTCAATATTACTACTATCGTGTTGATTGACTAGATATAAAGCTTTTTTATTGATTGCATGTGCTCTTCGCGCACCGCAGAGTGTGTCACACATGCCCCGCTTTCAATCTTTCGCCTTATTAGGAGAAATAGCTAATTAAAACATAATATATACAAAAATAACAAAAAAATACTAGTTAAAAGTAGAAGAGCTAAGCTTTTCCATGCATGCATCTATTTCCCAGTTAGTAACTAAATTCTTTCATGGTTTATTCATTTATTTCAATTTCATGTCCAGCCTAAAAAATCGTAATATCTTTTTACAATTTTACATGGAAGTTTGGATTTAAAATACAAAATATTTAAATATTTATTTAAAAAACAGAAACGCATCGTGTACATATGTCACCACCTCGATAACTAAGGGTTCAGCACAAAAAGAACAATTTAATTGTAAATAATTTTTTTAACATATATTTTTGCAATTACCAACACAGTTTTTGTTTAAATTTATTTTATTCTGGTGTTTGTATTTTTTTATTTTATTATTTCTCTGATTTCAGTTTTACCGGCTATCTTGGTGCCGCGACACAGCCTTTCGGGCGACGAATCGACGCTGTATAATACGTCGCTGGAGGAACTGAGCGTTAGCGTGCCGGAGAATACGAGCTTCCACGCGACGCTCAATCATCAACAGCAGCAACAACAGCACCAACAGCAACAGCAGCAACAACAGCAGCAACAACAGCAGCAACAACAACAGCAGCAGCAACAACAACAACAACAACAACAACAACAACAACAACAACAACAGCAACAGCAGCAACAGCACAATCAACACAGGATTCCCCAATCCCCCCAACAGCAACAACCAAATAATTCATACCAAGGAATGCAAGTGAGTTCAATCCATACTTCCTATAATTCCTATATGGATGATTCAGCCGCAACTTGCCAAAAACAAGTATAACTAGCGCGCCACACGCGGCCTTCGGCCGCATGTGACTTGCCTGCTCCTCCGCGCTTTGCATCGCTTCGCGATGCAAGGCATGCAAAACACTTCGCTTATACGCACTTATTAGAGGCACGACCGAACTCAGCTCGCGCTTCGCGCGAAGCGCTAAACTAAAGCTGACATTTAACGCTTACACTATTATCTGTTTATTTTTACAGAAATCAGTAAAAGAATATTGTTTTATTTTGAAAACGGGACATCTTTAAAAAATTTTAAGATTGGTTGGGCGTGCTGCACCGTAATTGTTATTAACTTATGTGTATTATGTGTATTATGAAAAATCGTTTTTTAGGCTGTTTCTTGTGTAAAAGCATTTTTTTTTTAATATTTGCTACCATAAATGTTGTGTTATTTTGAGATCTACAACTTTTTCATTAATTTTTTTTACATAAAATTCATACCTGCAAAGTTTTATAGTAAAAAACTGCATTTTTGATGTAAAAAATAGTTTTTGGACTATTATCTATTTAAAAGCATTTTCACGTCTTGGTGTCAAGAAAAAAAGTTGTATTTCTCAAAGATCTGCAACTTTTCCATTTAATTTTTTCATGTAAAATGCATAGCTGTAAAGTTATATGGTAAAAAGCTGTTTTATGGATGTTAAAATTCGTTTTTGGCCTGTTAACTCGAGTTAAAAGTATTTTCATAAATAGAAGTCAATGGAAAAAAGTTATATTTTTCAAAGATTTACAACTTTTCTATGTAACTTTTTTTCGTAGAATGCTTAGTTTTCAAGTTATAGCCCAAAAACCGTTTTTAGCGATTTTTTATAGTCGCCGCATTCAGTGTATATTTACAGGATCAATACCAAAATAGGACCATCAGGTTGTTATAGTTAGGAAACTACCCAATAAAATTTTGAGCCTGATCCGCTAAGATTTCGCGGAAAGAATCGTGTAACATGAATTTAAAAAAAAAACACGTAAAAATAAGCAAAGAGAGCTTGATATTTAAAAACTACGTACAGGATCGTAAAAAAAATAGAATTTCATATTGTGCTGGAGGAGATCTCTCCTAAAATTTCAGCCCGATTGGTAAAAATTTGCGTGAGATATCCTATCTCACACATTTTTCGCTAACGAAAATATTAGGCACTTCCGTGTCGCGGACCGCGGTCATGCCTAAAAATGGCGGATGAGTGAAAATTGTCGATTTTTACCCCCAGTCTGCATTGAATCCCACGAATTTACAAGAGTTAACTACGTATGATTTTTTATGTATTTTTATATTTGGGGTAAAAAGATAAAAAAGTGCTAGTCCCTTATTGCATCCAGCCCTTAAATTTCTCTCTCGAATCGATGTTATGACCCTAATAATGTTAAATGTTTATTTTATTCTTGCCTTTACTCTTATACGGAGACCGTATATCTGTATATAGCATTCTTGATTGGTATTTCGAATGCTGGCTTCTTAATTCGGGGTTGACACTACAATACTTTCTAATTTTTAAATATCGCCAGCTGATCCCAAGCTCATGAGTCATGGTGTATAGGAAGATCGCGAGCGGAGCTTTATCACACAAATAAAGATAGCCAGATGTCATCAATTTTGCAGTGTGACGTCACACATTGGCGTGTCAGGTACATTCAAACTCCATACAATTTTATATTATGATCCTTAACATAACATATTAAAGAAATTTGCTTTATGGATTGAGATGTTGGAAGTGCAGAATATTTTAAGATAAAAAGTGCTAGCCTCAAATCAGTGGAGTTTCAACATGCACTCTATATCTAAGTTAATGGTATAAGCATTATGTATTTATATATACTAATGTAAATAATATTTTAAAAAAGTAAAAGGTTAGGCGACTTTGATGTATTCCGCAAAATTATCATGGATGTTAATCACGTAGCATTTCATATATTACAACAATTCTTTTATTTGTCAAAATTAATTGTGACTTAACAAATGCTGTAGCAAATGTAATAAATGTAACCATGGTTTAAAAAAGTAATGAGATCGATGGAAAATAGTCAAGTTTTAAATATATCAATAATATAAATAATTCAATAACGGAAACTACAATTTATATACTAAATATGTTATCAATGAAATTACAGATAAAAAAGAACTAAGATCAATCAAACAAAGTCAAGTTTATTATATTTAATCATAATAAAGCAAAAATATTGTTGTGTTCAATCAAGGGCTTACTTAACTTAAAGTTACGTTATATAATGATCAATTACAAACAACTCTCAAGATACTTACTACGTAACTTGCCATGCCCGTTTCATTTTGTTTATGGTGTTGTCCATCAGTAACTTTCTACAAACTTATTTGCGTACGTAAACTTATAAAAATGTTTTTTTGATATAATGATATGTATTATCAATGATGATTACATAACACATATTTGTAAATATAGTTAACAAAAAGTGTATAATATGACATAATTTTCCTAATGTCTAAACAAATTATAGAAGTTACACATAAGTTATGAAAATTTTATTCATTTTAAAATAAGTAAATATGTAGAGACAATTAATTTTTAAAAGATTTATATCTATTTTTGTATATTCAAAAACTATGTATAAGTACCAATATAATGTGCGAAAAAGTTAAAATATTAATGAATTAGATATATATCACGTTCTAACATATAAAAAGAAAATTTTAGTTGTTCACCAATAAACAAAATGAAACGGGCATGGCAAGTTACGTAGTAAGTATCTTGAGAGTTGTTTGTAATTGATCATTATATAACGTAACTTTAAGTTAAGTAAGCCTTTGATTGAACACAACAATATTATTGCTTTATTATGATTAAATATAATAAACTTGACTTTGTTTGATTGATCTTAGTTCTTTTTTATCTGTAATTTCATTGATAACATATTTAGTATATAAATTGTAGTTTCCGTTATTGAATTATTTATATTATTGATATATTTAAAACTTGACTATTTTCCATCGATCTCAATACTTTTTTAAACCATGGTTACATTTATTACATTTGCTACAGCATTTGTTAAGTCACAATTAATTTTGACAAATAAAAGAATTGTTGTAATATATGAAATGCTACGTGATTAACATCCATGATAATTTTGCGGAATACATCAAAGTCGCCTAACCTTTTACTTTTTTAAAAGTTAATTTTTTTTAGATATTTCAGTCCTTTTTAGTAAATTTTATTGAGTATTTTATATTTGTTCTAAAATAAAATATAAGCACCCTGGTAGAAAATTCAGCATATTAGATGGTCGGTTCACGATCTATTGGGCAGATCCGTTTCCTAATAGTTCGCCAGAAATAAACCAGCATCTGACCAGAAATTTATAGAAAATCTAAATAGCTTACATAACCCTAAAAAATTATTGAAAATGTAAATCCCATTATAGTACTTCTGCGTTAAAACAGCATGCAAATTTTTATTCGATTATTTATTTGATTTTTTTTATGTCTTATTTAATTATAAAACTCTAACCTTAAAAAAACTTTTAATGAAATAAGTTTTTAGTTTTTATTTCGAATCTATCCCAAATATATCTTAGCATTCTATTAACAATAAGCTATTAAATCCATGACATAATAATCATTATTAACTTATAAAAATTCGTTAAACGTTATTTTTTATTTATTTATTCATTAACCATAAGTTGGTCAGGTTTCTGACGAGAAAACGTCGACAGGTAGCGGGGTTTCTGGCCAGACTTTTAAGCAGAAATTGGCCATTCCCTATAAAATAGAGTAAAATCTGGCGAACATATGGGGAACGTTTCTACCAGGGCATCTTTAGCACCTTTCGGCCATGGCTTTTTTGCAACATTTTTATCACTAACATGAAACCACTGATTGTTCTGTTGCAAGATATTAGTATAATGACCTTGAAGAATATTACCATGATGGAATATTCCACTAACAGCTTTATACTTTTTACCATTGATATCAACTTTACATGTTGGTATTGCATTTACTTTCAAGTTAGTTATTTTGTTTATACCTTTATCAGTACGCTCGAATAACATTAATTGTAGAATGATGACGGTATTGCTGATTATTAAATCAACTTTTGTAGCACTGTGTGATCTAAACCCGCACTTAGCCCACGCTTATCCGTGAGCTAAGTAGCTCATTATTTCACCGTGTAATAATGAATTTACTTAAGTCATGGGCTCGTAATTATCGATAATTAGTGACAAAAATCACTCTATAGCGTATTGTTACATATAAGAATAGAAAGAAGAAGAAGTAAACCCCTGTATATACCGTCGAAATATACCAGAAAATAATGTTGATCGAGTAAAATATGTTTCTGAATTTGAGGTTAGTTTCACTTGACATTAGAGCGGCAGAGCGCATTTTTTTGAATATTCAATTAAATTTTGTTATCTTTTTATGTAAATATTCGTTGTAAATATAGTTGAACTTTTTCTGTTTTTTTCTGAATAACAAATAATTGTAAATGATGAGAGATAGGATTAAAAGGGATACATATAATAATAATAGTAAACAAAAACAATATAATTCAAATTTTCAAATCAAATAAACTGTAAATATACTATTTTAAATAATCACCATAACTATAATAATAGACTATAAAAAACTTTTCATTTCACTAATCTGTTTGAATAGCTTTATTTTTCACTTCACTCTTATGAAATTCAAAGGAACTTTAAAAAAACTTTTGAAAAATTTACAATAGATGAAAAAACTGGAAGAAAAATATGAAAAAAAATTGAAAAAAACTATGAGAATCTGAGTATATATTCAAACACGAATGGAAAACGAATCAAGCACAAGATGTAGTATACACAACGCAGTCAAAATTTTTGCGGAATATTACACCGCTGAGCTTGCACAACAATCGAGACCTACGCTGAGCATGGTAAATATACCGGTCAAGCGGTAAAATGACAAGAGATCGTCATTCTACTCACGGTACAATTACACCGCTGAGCATGGGAAAAATAATACGCAGTGTAAAAGAGCATATGTTAGGATTTGAAATGTTTACGCTTTTCGTTCGTTTGAATAAGTAAATATTGCATTTACATACATTAAATTTCAATCGGCGGGTTTATATCACACGTGCTATAAAATAGTATCCGATACTCGTGATCTAAGTAAAAGCTCATTATTTCACGGCGTGTATAGCGCCCTCGCTCCGCTCGGGCGCTAACTACACGCCGTGAAATAATGGCCTACTTAGATCACTCGTATCGTAATATACTATTTTAATCTTTTTGAAACTACACCCATTGTCACAATTGTTATCAATTTCTTGCCAATTTCCAATATTATAATCTATGATTTCTTGTAACTTACAAATTCTAGTATTTTCTGGCAGGAAAAGATTGAAAATATAATTACACGTGTCATTATGTTGTCGTTCATCGCATGCAGGACATCGAATTGTTTCACTTACTTGGTTTTTGAGAGTATTTTGTAATATTAATGATTTATTGCATAAACATAATAAAAATTCTCCCGCATCTTGCTGCACATGCGTTTTAAATTCTACTCCAGCAAACTCTCTTAATAAATGAATATCGACATTGGTTTTATTAATATATTGTTGAAACACTGATTTGAGAATGTCTGTATGGTGATGTTGTAACAAAATTCTTCTAATAGTTGTAGAGTGAAATAAACTTTGTGCACAGGCATTGGCGTAGCAAGAAACTCCATCATTATTTGGTAAACCACAAATATTCCAAGTATTATCAGACATATGATTTAAATTACTTTCAGAGTCTGTGAATAATGCATTTTTAGGAATACACCATCGTGTATCATACACTTTAAAATTTTGATTTTTTTTTCGATCAGGTGAAATATCAAAGTTATTTAGATCTGGTCGATATTCTGACCGCAATCTATTGTACTCAATAATAGCTGATATGTCTGCAGTACAACATGACGGGTCAAAGTTAATAAGGTGCAGACCTTCTAAGGTAGTCACTCTTGATGCTGCATCGTACGTTTGACCATTACTAAATACATTATTTCCTGCTTCAACGACAGCATTTTGTAGGCTGAGCCCCTGACTTTTATGAATAGTTATTCCATAACTATTACAAATCGGAAATTGCTCTCGGGTAATTGATATTTTATCCATAATAATGAATTTATATTCCAATCGAGGTATTTCATGTTCTTTTCCGGATTGTAATACAATGCGAACACTTGTGATTTGGTTAGATTTATCTTTAGAAACATTAAGTACTGAACCGATTGTTCCATTAACTAATCAAATAGAAACATCAATGTTTCTTCTTATCATGACTTGACAACCAATTTTAATTTTAATTACACGTTCAATACCACAGTAATTGTCTTCATCATCATCCAGCATTTTTAAGACTTTTTTATCCAAATTTTTAGCACATTTGTATGAGTCATTAGCAACAAGAGTGATTTCTTCATTCTCAATTGTAAGCATCATTGCATCATTAATAGCATTGCACATTTTTCTTGTAGGTAATAAACATACATTGACTGGTAATTGTTTTAAATATGTACACAATTCTTGAATATTTTTGGAACAATCATCACTTGTCAAATTAATTTTTCTTTTTTTAAGTATATTTATATCAGACTCAGTCATAAAACCTAATCTAATACGTGAAAGAATTTCTGAGTATGATTTATCATTTTTTTGTCTC
The DNA here is from genome assembly GCA_949152435.1 of Gastracanthus pulcherrimus. Classification (NCBI taxonomy): domain Eukaryota; kingdom Metazoa; phylum Arthropoda; class Insecta; order Hymenoptera; family Pteromalidae; genus Gastracanthus; species Gastracanthus pulcherrimus. The sequence goes on from OX424572.1 coordinate 119,087,720, forward strand.
ATATTAATTGTTAACTCATCGTATTCGAATAGCTCCCATAAGTTAAAAGTAATCATCGATTTGATATACTTATCAATTTGTTTTTTATTCATTCCAACAAATACAAAATTTTCTCGAACTGGGAGAAGTTGCAATAAATCGCCGAATACAAGGACGTTGATTTTTCCAAACCATCTGTTTTCATCATCAGAAGTATTGAATATTTCAGTTAAACGCAAATGAATATACATGAAAGTAATATTCGATACCATTGATATTTCATCTATAATGATTAAGTCAACGTTTTGCAATGTTTGTCTTATTTGTTTTAAAGCAGCTCCAGATAATTCTTTGTACACAGCTGTACCGCCGTGTTCTACTGGAAGTTGTAATAATCTGTGAATTGTAAGTCCTTGTATGTTATATGCAGCAATCCCAGTAGGAGCTGTGACAGCTGTATTTTTACAACGATATATTTTATTCCAGGAAACTAAATTTTCGATGACAAAACTTTTACCCGTTCCTCCAGGACCACTTACAAACATTCTTAATATTTTGTCATTTAATTCTAGAACTGAAGTGATTTTGTTAAAAACTCTGAGTTGATCGGTATTAAATTTTGCAATAGAGTTTTGTAGATCTTCCTAATCTTCCTAATATCTTCAAAATCTAAATTACTCTTTTCACCTTTCGTTCCATATTTACTGACGTATTTTGTCAACAAATAAGATGACTCTCCAGTATATTGAGCATCATTATTTCCTTCCCAAATAAGTAAAAGAGCAGGCATATAGTCATTGATGTTTTGTTCATCTGTTGTTCGAGGTAGATCGTAAAATCGAGATTTATTTTTCAATTTATTTCGATTCGCAATAGCGACAGATACGTCTCTTAAAATTATCCTATCAGTTACGGGGTGAGGAAATCCGAAACGACAAGCACTTGAAAAACCATTATTTCCCTTTTTATTGCGCATACAATAATTATTGTGTTTGTGTTGTTGATAGACTGAGACGCGACGATGAAGTTCTGGCGAGATATGTGTATCTGGGATGTGACATGTTATGTGTCTTAAGATAAACTCTTGTACTTCTTCATTTGAACTTGTTCCATAAATTGGAGCATCTTGAATCCAAAACAAACAATGATAATGGGGTAATCCTCTACCTTGATATTCACGAACCCAGTAATAATGGCAAACTTTTCCAATAGGATTTGACTGAGATAGTATATAAGCTAACACAGCTTTAAATTTATTTTGAAAAAATCTAGCTGTCGATACTGGATCTACAGCTATTAATTGCGAAATAGAACGATTATCATTCCATCCATTTACTTGTTTTATGTACTCGGCAAGTGCAGACCACATCCATTCTCCGGGACTAAAAGTAATGAAAAAAGTGGCGGGTCCATACTCACGTGCCATACAAGTTAACTCATTACGAACTTTTTTCCAATATGATTCAGTAACAGGTAAACGAGAAAAAATGGTGTCCAGATTACCGTCTAGCTTATGTTCGTTTAACATTTGCAGAAAATCTTTGACCGTGAATTGATACCTTGGATTAATAATATTGAGCATTTGAAATATTCCAGCATTTATCTGTCTCATTGTATTATTGTACAGTGAAAAAAAAGATATTGAATGTTCAATCTGAATTGTGAATGTTTTGATGCTAATCTACTCTTGAAAAAATCAAAATCTCTTAGATTCGGCTTTCTTTCAGCATGTTGACCCCACTTTCCATAAGGATATAGATCAGGAAAACATTTCAGATCTAAATCGTTTCCTCTGTTGTCTAAAGCATTAGCAGAAACTTGCAACATTTGGTACAACGCAGTATCCGATTCATTTTTTTTATCATGCAAAGGATAAATGGTGTAATGGTCATAAAAAGGATCAGTTTGTGATTTTTGAGTTAACAATGGACGTTGGATTGGAGGTTCGTTTTCTACTAAATTTGTTTCTGCCGTACATTTTTCTACTGCATTTTCTTCATTTATTTCATATTCTAATTGTTCGTGTAATTTATCTAATAACATTTGGGGATTATATGGGAGTTCAATTTTTTCATAAATTGAATTATTTTGCTTTAGCCAATGTAACGCTTTCCATACTTTATTTATATCAATATAATCTTTCCAAATTTTATTAGCTTTTTTTGGGTGTGTCCGAACCAAAATATATAATTCATGATCTACATTAATGGGATCAGTATCAGGACATATCTTTTTTAAAGTCTCTTCTAGTGGTAAGAGTAAATGAAATGTTCTCCCAATAACTTTATCAGTTTTTACATAATGAGGAATATTTTTATTCATAACTGTATCCATTTTCGTAATTGTTTGAAAAGCTTTAGCTCTTAGTATTAAAATTTTTTCTATCACATTGAGACTTCGAATTTCTTCTGGGACTTCTTTCATAAAAAGGTTGTTTAAAATGCAATTGGATGGCATGATATTTTTTCTTATATTTGTTAAACAAGGTCTGCACATAGAATTGTCTGTAGTGTTGTGCAATTTCTTAATTTTTTGAAAAAGATTTTCACGATCTAAACCGATTAATTCTAAAGCAATATTATTTTCATTATTCTCGTCATAATGTTGAATGTCTCTCGCACAAAATAATCTTTCGCATGAAATACAAGGAATTGTTGGTGGATCTGTTACTATTTTCGTATATTCCTTAATGCCAATGCAGAATTCTTCTTTTAATTCCGATTCATTTAAACTTACTTGATTTATGTTTTTATTGCTTTTGATAGGTAGACCAAGCTTCTTGGATTTTTGTATAATATCATTTAATATTACAACATCTGCATCATTCAAAGCATTTTCTATGTTTAAAATAATAGTATATAAATGTTTTAATTCATACAATAACCTTTTAATCGTTCGCAAATAAGGGTAATGAGAAGATAAAACTTGTAATTTTATAAATTTTTAACTGCATAATAGCGGTCGATCGTAACAAACATTTGGATGACCAAGTTTATCAATATTGTAGGACTGTGCTGAACACAAATCTGTAGATAAAAGGTACTTGTAAGCGCTTCTAAAACTCTGTTTAAGAATTTCTACGAAAAAAGATTTAAGTTCAATTAATATGTCAACATCTATAGTTTTACAATAACCATTACATAGCCACGTTTTACTTTTTTTATATTTTCCTTCAACAAGTGGCAAAATATTTGTAGTTTGTCCTTTCTCATTAATCATAACTTTATTATCAATATCAAAATCATTAAATAAACCAAGCCGAAAATCATATGCTGCATCTGAAAAATATGGTTCTGAGACGGAGGTGTGTTTAGGAATACCGCATAAAGCAGTTAATGCACAGTCTACGTTATCCGTAATAGATACATCACCTAATCGAGTTACAGATAATTCTATTTTATTTTGAAGTGTTTTTAATACTTTTCTTGCTTTGTTCATATAGTTATCTCGTACATAAATGGAAGTAGACACTAAATTTTCAGCCTCTATTCTTCGTTGTGAAGAAGATAATAAACAATCCAATTTAATCATAATTGTAGCTATAAAATGTTCAGTGTTTTTCAACAATTTAATCGTACTATCTTTAACTACATTCATAATATTGTATTTCTTTTTAATTTTGTTTGCCATTGTAATTTTTGCTTTATATTTCTTTGATTTATGCTTGTAATTGTTTCTACGCGTATTTAATATTTCTTTTTTTAGTCGTATAATGTATTTTTCTTTTATGTAGTATCTTCGTCCTGTGAGTATCGTAGGATTGTTTATATTTCAAACTTTTCTGACTAATAGAATTGGAATGAATAACAGACTTTTCAGTACATGAAATTTGTTCATGTTTAGAGTTTGTATCACAATCGGAGATATTATAATTAACCTCATTTTGATTGTAGTTGTGCACGTTTATATTTAGCTGTGAAGTAGATTTTTCAGTCATTGGAGAAGAAATATAATCTCCATTTTCAGTATCTTGAACGTATTTTTCATTTTTCATTTTATCGATTATTTTTGAAAGTGACAATCGGTCCACCGTATATTTATGAGTTTCATCAGTTTCACTTTGTTTATTTCGTACAGTTTGAGGTTTTGTCATGTTACGTTTTTCTCTTAGTGCTTGTAAAATTTTATCAAAGAACTATGTAGATCTGTTTCCTTAATATTTCCTTTCGAAGTTTCATCTATAATTTGATTAATCGTACGTTTTCCATTCATCATATTATTACTACTTGAATCTATAATTGTAGTATCTCTCTCGGTTATGTGATTAAAATGAAATTCATTTTGATTGTAGTTGTGCGTGTTTATATTTAGCTGTGAACTCGATTTTTCATTAATTGGAGGAGAAATGTAGTTTCCATTTTCAGTGTCTTTAAAGGATTTATCATTTTTTATTATATCGATTATTTTTGAAAGTGACAATTGATCAACCGAATTTTTCTGAATTTCATTATTTCCACTTTGATTATTTTGTACAGTTTGAAATTTTTTCATGTTACGTTTTGCTCTTTGTGCTTGTAAAACTTTATCTTTATTTTTTTCATAATATGTTTTTCTTTTCTTGATTGAAAGACTACGTAGATCGGTTTCCTTAATATTTTCTTTCTAAGTTTCATCTATAATTTGATTAATCGTACGTTTTCTATTCTGCATAATATTACTACTTGAATCCAAAATTGTAGTATCTGTTTCGGTTATGTGATTAAAACGAAATTGTGAACAATAGTTAGAAAAAGTATTATAACATGGAAAATGTTCTATTGATCTATTTTCAAATATTTGTAATAAATGTTTACGCATTTCACTTTCTTTGTATAACATTGACTCTGGCCTATAACCAAATAAAAGCGTTACGGCAAAGGCTATAGCGTAAACACCACAGTCTGTAGCATTTCTTTGTGACTGAACAGTTTGAAATTTTATCGTCTTTTTATCATTGAAACAATAAGGATGCAATTTTTTTAATACTGTAATAACATCGCTATGTAATTGTTTATTATTTAATGAATCATATATAAATAAAGTGTTAGTATCGTAAAAAGTACATAAAAAATGACCTACTGTGGAACCGCGTTGAAATAAAATTTGTATGTGTTTGTTATCTTCATTTATTTGTGAAATTTTTGAAATATTCTGTAAATACAATGTTGAATATGGTTTATAAACAGAAAGTTGTTGTAACATTGTATGAAAATAATCTATGTGTTTATCATTCAAACATTCATAGTTGATAATAATATTTGTATTATACAATTTTCGAGGCTGAACATTTATAGGGATAGGTGTTATATTAGAAGGGAAATGTTCAATGTACTTATTAACAAGCATTTTCAATAAATGTGGACACATCGCATGAGTATTATATTGAACAATATCTGGTTTTATTTCACACAATAAAGTTATTGCAAAAGCAATTGCAAAAACCCCGCAATCTTTCTGATTCATTTGTTGTTGAATATTAGGGAATATAACTGCTTTACCTTCCTGGAAGTAATAAGGATGTAATATTTTTAAGGCTTTTTCTAAATCTTTGTGCAGTACTTTATTATTCAAAGAATCAAAAACATAAATATAATTAGTATCATAGTATGAAGTTACCCAATGCCCACTATCGCTTGGATGGTTACGTGCTGATGATAAATATATTATTTGAATATGCTTCTGAGTTCTCGGAATTTCAGAAGCTAGACTGAGATGTAAAAGCAAAGTTGAAAAAGGTTTATAGTTTGAAAAAGTAATTAATAATAATAGAAAATAATCAATTTCATAATCTTCCAGCAAATCACCTGATGTAACACGTTTCTGTGCACATTCTGTGAAATTTTGTGGCATATTATTATGCATTTTAATTAAAAAAATAAATATGAGTCAAATGATGCTAATTGATACATATAGCTAATTGATATTGTCGGATCACAAATTGAATTTTTGGGCTAATTAATATATGGTGATTTTGAAATAATGTGAGATTGAGTTTAATTTTAATATGACAGTTTCTATTTGTGGCTGATAAAAGTTGTTTTTATGGCTGTATGTAGTCAGTGGCTCTGTTGCAACGCCGTTACCCTAAGCGGGTCCTTGGCGTAGTCGTCCAGAGCGGACGGGTGGGTGCCTATCACCACTACACAGCGCGTCCTCAGGTTGCGGATAGAGGAACGACCCCTGAGAAAGAGGTTAGCTGCGAATAAAGCGAATAAGCAGTCGCGGACAGCCGATAGGCCCAGGCGTGGGTGTGATGAGCCCGCACTGGCGAACGCATTCATCTAGAAACACTACGCAAGCACCGCAACAACTACAAACACTATACAAAATCTCCTATCTTACTTTCTTCTTCTACCTTACTCTGTAATCTATCTCTTTTACCACACATTTCAAACAAAAAATGGGCCAAAAATCCTGCTGTCGTGGAGGATGCGGGAGCGATGACAACTGTCCTGAGAGGGGATGTGTAGAATGATTCGCCACCTGGTCTTACATGGCAACGAAGCCAGCGAAGGCGCGCTGCCTTGCAGGGGGGCGTTAGGATATGAGAATGAAACCGAGTGTGTCTGACGACGAGTTGACTATGTCCTCGCCAAAGTCAGAAAGCTCTCATACTTAGTTCTAGGGAGGTATGAGGGTTATCACCCCTAGACAGATGGACTCACCTGCGATCGGAACAGGATCCAAAACGCGCGGGTTTAACTTACTATCATGGCTCAAAGAAAACAAAACCAAACCAAAACGAAAAGAAACTTAAGGGTGGGAACCTGGAATGTACGCAGTCTACACAGAGCAGGCGCGTTCCGGGAAATCATAAATGAAACTGAGAGGTACAATTTAGATTTGGTAGCAATACAAGAAACCCGATGGAAAGATAACGCGATGCTAGGATCCGGTAACTTCACCTTTTTATATGGGGGCGCGAGCGGGCATTCTCTAGGCACCGGATTTCTTGTTAACAAAAGCATCATACATTCTGTTAAAAGTTGCAATTTCGTGAATGACCGACTCTCGTATATCATCATCGAAGGAGCGTGGTATAATTACGTGGTTATTAACGTCCACTGCCCCACGGAGGACAAAGAGGAAGAAGTAAAAAATCTTTATTATGAAACTTTAGAGCAATTAATCGACCAATTCGCGTCTTACGACACCAAAATAGTAGTGGGGGATTTCAATGCTAAAATAGGGAGAGAGGAAATGTTTAGGCCCACCATAGGCAAAGAAAGTCTGCACGAAACCAGCAACGATAACGGTATTATGGTCATAAATTTCGCGGCCGCAAAAGATCTTATAGTCAAGACCACGTGCTTCAAGCACAAGGATATACACAAGGCAACGTGGACATCGCCGGATGGGGCCACGCACAATCAAATCGATCATTTTCTTATTGATAAGAGGCGCCACACGAATGTACTCGACGTAAGGACCTATAGGGGGGCGGATTGCGACTTAGATCATTATCTAGTAGTGGCCAAATTAAGAGCCAGATTAGTAGCCGGTCAAAATAGTAAGCGAGCGAACAAAGTAGAAACCTTTGATATTGGAAAACTACGAAGCGGGGTAGGGCGAATCAAGTACCAAGTAGAAGTTAGCAACCGATTTCAGGTGCTCGAGGAAACGGATGAACAGACGGGAGTAGATGACGATCCGAACAGGTTGTGGGGGCTATCGAAAAAGCTATAAAAGGGGCCGCGAACAAAGTACTGGGTAAGAAAAAAAGGTCGAAGAGCAAACCATGGTTTGACGAAGAGTGCGAACTCTGGTTTGAAAGGCGCAAGAAGGCTAAATTAGATAGTGTACACAATGAAAGAGGTAGGGCCGTAGAAGAATACCATGAAATAAGAAAGCAAGTACGTGTGATTTACAGAAACAAGAAGCGCGAGTATCAGAAAAATGAAATTAGAAAAATAGAAACTAATAGTAGGGAAAATAACCCGCGCGAGATGTACAAAGGAATAAACGCTATTAGGAAGGGTTTTCAGAGTAGATCGCAGTTAATGAAAGATAAGGGCGGGAACCTCGTGACAAGCGAAAATGAACTATTGAAATTATGGAAAGATTATTTCGATAAGTTATTAAACGTGCATGAAAACTCCGAGGAAATGGGAGACGAAATCCACACTGCTGAACTCCATATGGACGAAACGACCTACAAAGAAGTAGAGGCCGCGATCAAAAAGCTAAAAAACAATAAGGCCGCAGGAAACGATTCTATACCAGCTGAACTACTTAAATATGGAGGCACCGCGCTTACATCTAAAATTTTTTATCTAGTATGTGCTATTTGGAGAAATGAAACAATACCAGAAAATTGGAAAGAATCCATCATCATACCGATCTTTAAAACGGGAGATAAAACAGACTGCAATAACTACCGGGGAATCTCACTTTTAGCTACCTGCTACAAAGTTCTGTCAAACGTATTACAGGCCAGACTCACACCATTCGCGGAAGATATAATAGAAGATTATCAGTGTGGATTCCGGCGCAACAGGTCAACGAGCGATCAAATGTTTACCATAAGACAATTATTAGAGAAAAAGTGGGAATATTGCGAAACTATACACCAGCTATTTGTGGACTTTAAGAAAGCGTACGACTCTGTCAAACGAAGCAAAATGTATGAAATCCTAGTGCTCCTTGGCGTACCAAAAAAACTCGTAAAATTAATTCAAATATGTCTCAACGGAAGCACTGGAAAGGTCCGAGTAGGCGGTAATGTATCCGAATCGTTCATGATACGCGACGGTTTGAAGCAAGGTGACGGGCTTTCAATGGTACTCTTTAACCTGACGCTAGAGCATGTTGTTAGAAAAATGCAGGCTAGCGAGCTAGGCGCAACACTCAACGGAACAACGCAAATTTTAGGCTATGCGGATGACTTGGATATATTGGGAGATAATGGTGAAGTGGTGGCGAGAAATGCGGAAATCCTTATAAATGCGGCTAAAAACACGGGGTTAGAAGTGAGCGAATCGAAAACGAAATATATGATCATGGAGAAACTGGGCATTCGCGAAGCAGAGGGGGATCTCAGAGTCGGAAATTTCACTTTTGAAAAGGTTAGCGAATTCAGATATTTAGGTACAACTATAAATGATCGAAACGAAATTAAAGCCGAGATTAATAAGAGACTTCATTCGGGTAATGCCTGCTTCTACGCTGTGAACAGATTACTTAAGTCAAAGCTACTGTCGAAAAATGTCAAAATAAGGATATATAAGACTATAATAATGCCGGTAATCTTGTATGGGTGCGAAACCTGGGCGCTCACTAAAGCGGAAGAAAATCGTTTTAGGGTATTTGAAAATAAGGTTCTGCGGAAAATATACGGGCCAAAGAAAGATGAGGAAACTGGGGAGTGGAGGAAACTGCACAATGACGAGCTACATAATTTGTACGCGTCACCAAATATTAACAGAATAATAAAATCACGGAGACTAAGATGGGCAGGGCACGTGGCAAGAATGGGCGATGATCGTACAGCAGCGCGCATAATGAAAGGAAAACCGAAAGCAACGCGACCTCTTGGTAGACCTAGACGCAGATGGGAGGATAACGTAAAATCAGATGTAACTGAAATTGGGCGGGAAGGCGCGAAATGGATGGGGTTGGCACAAAATAGGGAAACGTGGAAGGCTTGCGTAGATGAGGCGATGAACTTTCGAGTTCGAAATGCCATTTAAAAAAAAAAAATGTAGTCAGTGGCTATGACTTTGGCTTTTTGCGGCTTATAAAGGCTATTTATATATGGCTTTGGCTGTGGCTATATATGGCTAATGGCTTTGGTTATGATGGCTGGTGGCTATGATTAATAATATATGTGGGGAAAATATGGATGGGTGGACATTGCCAATGGATACATGATAAAAAAGGAAAATAACAAATTATAGATATATTTTTTTTTATTTAAAGTTCTATGTATATATATATATATATATATACACATATATTATTAATCATAGCCACCAGCCATCATAACCAAAGCCATTATTTATATATATATATATATATATATATATATATATATATATATATATATATATATATATATATATATATATATATATATACACACACACACAATGGTCAGTTGTAACATAAAACTTCACTTCACTCAATTATTCATTAACAATATGACTTAGAATTTCAATAATCACTCCTAGTTTATTATGCTGCCATCATAACCTCCATTAAAAGTAGAAAACCTGAAAAAGAAAAAAATGTTATAAACCTGCAAAAAAAGAAAATAGTTTATACAAAAAATATTTAGCCTTCTTACAAGTTTTGTAGTGCCTTGAACTACCATTAACCTTCAGTTCGAATTATATGGTCAATATCTGGAAAAAAATGCAGCTCAATGAACAATTCTTTAACTGATTATAAAATCGAAATACTATATGCATAAAATTGCATAAATATGCATAAGTGCTTCATGATACGATGATTTCCACAGATACTCTTTTGACTCAGTATATGGGAGCCAGTCGCAGTCAATATTTAAAACATTATATATACAGTATATTGTTTAATTTACAGGGTGCGGTGACAGTTTTTCATTAGCTTGTCTTTATTCGGCTTTTCATCTTCAATTCTACGCCTTCAGCACTAAAATATCAACAGCAGTGTAAATATCAAAATCAAAACTATAATCCCTTAGATAAAAAAAAATTAATATTCGCTTTAAACATGTTGAAACAAATCACCATTCAAAATTTCAGCCCTCTAAGTATAATAGTTTTTAAATGAGAGAGAAAAACAATTTAACAGGTTGAGCGCTACATGACCCATATAAGGTCATGCAAATTTTCTATTGTTTGTATAATTATAATATGTAATTGTTGAATGATAAATCAGCTTTCAAAATAATTCGATAACCCTCTTTTTTCAAACTTCACGACCTCAAGAAGAAGGTTTATATTTTCTTATTAATGTTTAAAATTTAAATAAATTTATATATAAAAATTCATTTTAAAAATCAATAAAACTGACTTAGCGCTCAACCTGTTAAAAACAAGTAATTGTAAAATCATTCGTAATTTTGTTTTTGCTTTCATTTACAATACAAACTATTATATTTACAGGGCTGAAATTTTGCATGGTGATTTGTTTTAACATTTTTAAACAACATATTAAGTTGTTTTTAGCTTAAAGATTATAGTTTTGATTTTGATATTTACACTTCTGTTGATATTTTAGCGCTGAAGGCATAGAATAGAAAATGAAAAGTCAAATAAAGAGAAGCTAACGAAAAACTATCACTATAGCCAATTTCTGATTAGTATAAACAAAAAAAGGATATATTTTACATTAGTACATTGTATATACTGCCATAATGATAGAAACATTGACTGCAACTAGCTATCATGTACTGAGTTAAAAGAGTAGGAACCTAGCCTTACGTGTACAATCATTTTATGACCACGCTCAACACTTGCTGACAAACTATTCTGACATGCGTGTAATTATGTATTTAGGTGTTGATATTAGAATTATTAGGTCGTATCTTTGTGTTAAAGATCACCAGTGATAAGGTCTAGATGCGATGATCTCCACAGATTTCTTGGCTCAGTATATGGGAGCCAGTCGCAGTCAATGTTTAAAACATTATATACAGTATATAGAGTGCGTTGATGTATGATATATAATTTTGTGTGTTGATACTTGTTGAATTAATTAGAAACAGGCTACAGTGACAGTTTTTCGTTAGCTTGTCTTTATTTGGCTTTTCATCTTCAATCCTACGCCTTCAGCACTAAAATATCAATAGAAGTATAAATGTCAAAATAAAAACTATAATCCTTAAGATAAAAACAATTTAATATTCTCTTTAAACATGTTGAAACAAATCACTATGCAAAATTTCAGCTCTCTAAGTATAATAGTTTTTCAATGAAAGAGAAAAACAATTTAAAAACAAGTAATTGTAAAATCATTCAGAATTTTGTTTTTGCTCTCATTTACAATACAAACTATTATACTTACCGGGCTGAAATTTTGCATGGTGATTTGTTTTAACATGTTTAAACAACATATTAAGTTTGTAAAAATTGACTCAACAATTCGCTGCGAGTTAACCAAAACGCTTGGTTAACTCGCAGCGAATTGTTCAGTCAATTTTTACAAATATATACTACAACGAGTATCAACATCCTATTGCAAACATATTAAGTTGTTTTTATCTTAAGGATTATATATACTGCGACTGGCTCCCATGTACTGAGTTAAAAATATCTATGGAGATCATCGCATCTAGACCTCATTAATTGCATCACAATAATTTATATTTGTTTTTTTTTTATGTTCTTGTTGAATTTTGTAACCTTTTTTGATTATAATTAATTAAAATGTAAATCTATTCTTGGTATATAAGTTATAAACATGTATTTTAATTTATTTTGAAAATTGAATGTTTTGTTAGAATAAACACATTAGTTATCAACTTTTTCTCTAATAATTTGCTTGCAAATAAAAAAGATAGAAGCAATCGAGATAATTTTTGCGAAATATAAACCATGGTATTTACCTTTTTGTATACAAAAACTAATGTTCACAAGCTAGCACCCAAAAACGATTTTTGGTGGAATATTCCAAGTAATAAATTTTACTTCAGTCACTCGTCACTTCTCCTGATGTAGTAAACATTTTTTTTTGTTTAGAATTATTTTTGAAGAATCACAATCAATTCACTGCACATTTTGTCTGTCCATATAGGAAATAAACTTTCTAAGGTTAGGTTAGAGCTTATATATAGCTGCGCATTCCGATCGCACAGGGTATTGCTTTCTCATAAGTTTCTGTATATGGTAGAAGGAAGGATATTGCTTTCTCATCAGTTTCTGTATGGTAGAAGGATATTGCGTTCTCACAAATTTCTGTCATATACACATACATATCACAACTTTCTGGCAACTGTCATTATTATTATTATTAACTATTTTCTTGAAGGATTACGTACATATAACCCTACGCGCCGCTAACTGCCGAGCCACTATATAAAACATGTGAGCGAGCATGCAGAAAACCGATGAGAAAGCAATACCCATCTGCATATAGCTGTACGGCCAACTTCACGGTCCTAACACTTCTTGCGGCTAACTTAACGGTCCAAATATTCTGATGGAAGAAAAAAAATCGGATTTGATTTGAGCATTTCTGAATGGCACACTCGTATATTATGTACAAAGGTAGCTTATTTATCAATATTTTTGTTGAAAATCATAGTTAGGCATAATAAAAAATATGATATAAGTCAAAATAACTTGGAGATAACCAAGAAAAGCATTTATTTCTTTATAATGAAAAATGCGAACACCAACATAGAAGTAAATAGTAGCGCAGCGTCGCGGTTCGTCTGCTTCTCAAACTCACCTTCGTGGCGCTGCCGCGCCACTTGATATACATTTATAGATGTACTTGTCACTACAGAAGATTTTAATTTAATTTAATTTAATTTAAATATTATAATTTAAACTTAATGGTTACTCTACCACTGAAACTTGCTACATTATAACATTAAACTGAGAATTTCATAAACCTGTTACATTATCACATGAAGGTGTTACTCTGTTACATAAAATTGCTACATTATAAAATATAATATAAAAGTGTGACTATAACAACAAAGTGCTACTCTGTGACATAAAAGGTGATATTCTATTACATGAAATTGTTATATTGTAACGTAAAAGTGTGACTCTATAAAATCAAAGAGCTACTCTATGTCATAAGAGGTGCTGTATTATGACATAACCTGTTACATTATGGCATGAATGTCTTACACTATTACATAACATTGCCATATTATAATATAAACGTGTTACTCTATGACATAACATTGCTACATTAATACAAAAGTGTGACTCCATAACAACAAAGTGCTACTTCTGTGACATAAAAGGTGCTACTTTAATACATAAAATTATTACATTATAACATAAAAGTGTGACTCTATAACATCAAAGTGTTACTCTGTGACATAAAAGGTGCTACTCTATGTCATGAGTGGTGCTATATTATGGCATAAGATGGCATTGTATTACATAAACCTATATTGTGATATGAATGAGATACTCTATTACATAATATAGCTACATTATAACATAAACCTCTGACTCTATAACATACACAGTTTTACTCTATGATACGGAAGGTGCTACTGTAGGATATAAAATTACTACTCTGTCGTATAATCTGTATAAATATTAGGTATCGTTTAACCGTATCAGCATTTCACTGAGTACCGTTAAAGCATCAAGATGGCAGATTTTCAGCAACAGCATGATATTCAAAAGGCTATCAAATCTAAATGTAGATTTTTTAAGCAAAGTGGTGATGAGACTTCAAATGGTTCAGTCGTGACTGCTGAAGCTCAAAAAATCAAGCATAAGGCTATGGAGAGTTTAGACACTCATAATTATAACAATACCGGTGCTGATCAAGAGATTTTTTTACATCTAAATAAATATTTGACAAAGTTGTATAAGATATTTTGCTAAAATATAAGGAGTTTATAAGCAAAGGTATATACACTTATGATTGGTAACTCACCGATTCAGTTTGATACTTCTTTCGCCAAATAAATGAGTCAAAATATCCATTAACAAAAGGTTTATTAAAATTGCTGTTTAGAAAAGAGCCTAACAAAAATCTTATAAGTTCTCATAATATAGAAAATTATTATAGTATCATTGAAGTTTTAAGTGCTCATAAAAATGTTGCTGTGAAGCCTACTCAATTTAAACAGCTGAAAATTCTCAAATTTTCAAGCTTTTTTGGTCATCATTTTTGATTGCTCATACCTTTGCAAAAGAATAATATTTTTATATGAAACAATGTTTAAAATAAAGCTTTTTTAGTAAACTTTTTTATCTTATTGCATCATTTCTCTAGCAAAAAACCTTGCAGAGTTATGATTCGAAGTATAGGTACCATTTTTTACTAAAATAACACGTATTTTTAATACAATAGGTCATATCTTGACCCCAAGGACATATGAGACGAAACTACGGATGCTAGGCATCATTTTTAGGTACCAGAAACCACTTCTTTAAGCCTCAGCGAAAATCGCTTCCCGTAGGTCGTGGACTCTGCTTGTAAGAGGATCTTAGATGAAACTTTTAAACCAATTATTGATCCAGTACAAAAACTTGTAAATAATACAGACATAAAACAACATTAGAAGATTGAGAAATTCGTTCCTGATGAAAATGCTTATCCATTCAATACGCTCGATAAATCGCATAAGTCAAGTTAGGCTAGTTTAATGAGCCCAGTGCATCTGAATCTGGTGAGTCTAATACGTTCAACAAGATATCTGAATCTGAGTCTAAAAAGTTCAACAAGATAGCTTAATCTGATGAGCCCAATAAGTTTAGCAAGATATCTGAATCTGATGAGTCTAGTAAGCTTGTAAAGAGTTACGAATCTAGTGAGTTAGAGAATTCTAATGGGTCTGATGAGTCTGAAAAGGCTTTTGAATTGAATGAGTCTTTTACAATTCAAGATGATGAAACGTTACCTAGTCAAGGCTCCTCATTTCCAACAGCTGATAGTGAAGAAGATGACGATGATTCTGATCCTTATCCAGATATTATTGATAAATCGAGCGCCCATAGAAAACATAACAGCAACGATGAATCTTTTCACATTAAGAGAAGCAAAAAGTTTAGTAAATTTATTGCTCCGTTAATGAAGGTATCCGCTGTAGAATTAGGACTCCAATGTCGATGCAAGAGATCTTTTACTATTAAAGAAGATTGGCTCCCTAGCAAGATTAACAGAAAAAATACTGCGTGGATTCCTAATGAACTTGATGGTTATTGTAACGATCCTAACATATTAGTCAATCGACTTTGAGTACTTGTATCTGAGCAAAGGATGGGGAATTTCAGCAACAGCAGTGAGATAAGTTTGATTATCCATAAGCTTCGTAAAGATGGAACTGTATATTGAGCACATAATTATTCTTTTGTACTAAGATTGAAATAAATATGCATTCTGATATATTATCTCAACTGATAGCTAAAAACTTGATTAGCAAATGGTATGAAAATTGAAAGTTTCAATAAAATATAGCTGTATTGCTTATAAAATGCGCTTCCATCCATTTATTTGATACGCAATTCAGTGTCTCCACTCCTAAGCTTCCATAATTAAATACGTTTAAATATTTCCGTCAGAAATAAGGAAAACGGTTAACAATAATCTATCTTTCGAAAAAACTGGTTTATTTCAAAGCTGAAATTTCTAAAATAATTACGTTACTGATAAAGTTTAAATTAAAATGTACTGCACTTCCAACATCTCAATCGATAAAGCAAATTTCTTTAATATGTGATGTTAAAGATCATAATAAAGAATTGTATGGAGTTTGAATGTACCTGACACGTGAATGTTTGACGTCACACTGCGAAGTTGATGACATTTGGCTATCATTATTTGTGTGATAAAACTACGCTCACGATCTTTCTGTACAGCATGACTGATGACCTTACAATCAGCTGGCGATATTTAAAAATTCGTACGTATTGTAGTGTCAACCTCGAATTAAGAAGCCAGCATTCAAAATACTAATCAAGAATGCTATATATATGGGAAATTTAAGGGCCGGGTGCAATAAGGGGACTATCACTTTTTTTTATGTTTTTACCCAAATAATAATGGTCAGATAAAGAAACAAAAAGTATTGTGTTGTTAAACCAACTCCATTCTTAAACGCTATATTTTCTTATTCTTTACCTGAGCATTATTATTGAAGATAAAAATCATCAAAAATAGTGCTAATCCTCTTATTACATCCGGCCCTTCAATTATGTTCTTATTAAAAAACATAAACCGATCACCGAGACATATAGCAAATATATCTTCAAAGTAAAATTCCTCAGTTGCTGAAACAGATTTATGTGTAGTATCTGTACTCTTGATGATGCCTAGTGATGCATGTATATAGGTATACTCACCGTGCACAGCTAAACCGAGTTTGATACTGCATACATATGGTATAATATAATGCACACAACTTGATTGCTCATTTTTTTTAGTTTAGATGTGTAAAAGTTAAGGACCACTATTAGAGGTAATTTATTATCACGTAGAGGTATTTTTTTGTTTTAAATTAGGATTCTTTTGTTTTACTAATATATATTGAAAATTCATAAACCATTAAACAAGTAACTATCTCAGTCGGAAATCAGATATCTGCAGTAACTGTATACGCTATACCTGAACGTCATAAGGTCAGGTAATTATTCCACAATTATTTGGTAGAATATTCGGTGATTCATAGTGTAACACTTCATGCATTTATACTAGCATACCTGCATATACACCAACTGTCTGCTTGATACACCTGTCTAGAGGAACCTTCAGATCTTTAGAGTTATTTGTCTTGGATTACCTACATTAGTATAATGTCCTCGCAGCAATGATAAAAGAATGCTTGAATCGTCTATAAATATAAACGTTCAATTTGGATTCACCGAATTTGGGACTATTGCTTCATAAACATACGTTAAATGTTCGAGTCTTACGTATATACACACACGTCTTGAACCATTTGATTGAGGTCCAATGTAGATATACTCGCGCAATATCAGATTCCACTGTATTGTATCTTAGTGTATGTACTATATGTGCACTTCATGATTATACATTCTCGCTTAAATAAAAGTTAAGGTCCATTGTCGAGGTTCATATATGACACAGGGAGTAGCCTCAGCATACAGTACATATATAATGTACACTACTTGATTACATATTATAGCGTAAACTGCATAAGAGCTAGATTTAAATGAGTAAAAGTTAAGGTTCACTCACGAGGGTCATCTATCACATAGGGGTATTCATTATTGAAATTTCGAAAATTAAAGATGTTCTTGATTTTCACTATTATCTAAAAAATTCTTAAAATTTTTTTGTTTTATTCAATTATATTGAAAATTTGTAAGTATACTTTTTACAATTGAAACGTAAATATCTAACGTACGTCTTAGTCGGTAAAATAGATTTCTTTAATATGCAATACTTTTGAAATGGCGATTTTCGAAGTAACTTTATAAAGTGCACTTCAGTATTGGAATAAAACATTAAATATTTACATAATATACGTTAGCGAGTTCTTAGTCAGTCCACAGCGATACTTTCATAAATTTGCAAGATTTTTATCGAGTTTCTGACGAAAAATGTCGTTTATTTAGTCAAAGATTGATATCACAAACTGGCTAAGGACTGGTTAATTTTTAAAACGAATTAACGTTTATTTATCAATTTTAATCAATTTACTGTGGTATTATACTAGTAAATATTAATAAAATATAACATTTAGTCATATGAACGTTACACTATTTAGTAAGATACAACTCATTTTTCTATTAAAGTCATGAGTAAACCTCAAGTTGTTAGGACATGTCTCGAGCCAAGTACACTACAGCACATGCGCTGCGCTCGCACGCTCAGCTGACTGCTCGCTCGTACCCATTGTCCAACACCACGATCAAGTCAACACAGATCACGGCTTTTACATTTTTGTCAACATTTGTTGTTAAATTAATATAAAAATCATACCGGTTGCCGCTTTCCAACAACTTTAATACATTCTATTATTGTGTTTCTTGGGCGCACGTGAGTATTTGTATGTGCAACTATGATAGAAGCAGCAGAATCATCGTGCTATTTTTGTCACTATTTTTGTGTGTATACCTCGACCCGTGTTAGACTTCGAGTTAGTTAGATTGAGCTTCAAATCATTGCTTTTTAATTTACGTGATTGTATTTTAGGCAGCAGGTCTTTTTATATAGTATAAAATAACTTTGTTGATCTTCGTTTTCGCTGTTTATAACCTCAAAAGTGTAAGCGAGTTGTTCCCTCGTAATTCCCGGGCATCTGCTTTAAATATTAGCGATTTGAAACTGGCTAATAATTAGCTAACAGACTAGCGGGACTCGTTAATTTTCTACCCAGGTTCTTTAATTAGATAGTAGTAATACATTGTTAACTAAAAATGTTTAGTTTACCATTGAAAACCGAAAAGTAACCTTTTCAATAAAGATCGCAAACACTGTGCACTGATAACGCAGCAAAAAAATTTTGCGATTGTGTATTCAGTATGCAAAAAAGTCATGGCTTTTTTTCCATTTATCTCAATCAGTTTACGCAGCACATAGGTAATGATTTATGGGACTAAAAATAGTTACTCACATATCACGTGCTTATATGAACGCAACCAAATCCATATAAAAATACTGCTACTTAGCATTTAAATGTAACGGAAATTTAAATTTCATAACTTTCAACTCTACAGTGTAGCATCCAAAGTAATTAAAAATAACAACTATTTAAAATTATCGTTACAGGTTACTTGAAAGATTTTTTTAAATGTATTCAATAGAACTGACAATAAAAGCTAAAAATTCAGTTTCAAATCCAATTGCTTTGTTTATCTTCTTTATTCTATGTTTGTTTATATTCATAATGAAATAGAAGCTGACACTTTTCCGAATCCACTGTTTTGAGTGTGTATTTGTGGACGGTCGAATTGAATGGTCATTCAATTAATATTTCATAACAGTCATTTAGATTATTTAATAAACAAACAATTTTGATGAAAGATCAAGACAAAAAATATCTATGGTCTTTGAATTAATATTTTAAAAGTATTGTTTAGTTTCTTTAATAAATTAAAGATTTTAATAAACTATTAAAACAAAAAAATTATCAAGTAAGGTAATGAAAAAATTTGAATATATGATATTATTATATGAATAAAGTGGTTAAAAACTAATAAAATAATAATAATTCTGGTTTTAATTAAATAATTATAGGTTTATTAATTGAGATTTCTAATAAACTAATATTTAAATAAAATTAATTCTTGCAATATGCACAGCTTATATCACTTTATATATAGTATATAGACCTTTCTCATGTATACACACACACACACACACACACACCCACACATATATATATATATATATATATATATATATATATATATATATATATATATATATATATATATATATATGTGTGTGTGTGTGTGTACACACAAACGTAAAAAGAACAAAATATTTTACATAGTAGTATCATATACTCAAATTTTTCATTATCATACTTTGTAACATTTTTGTTTTAATTTTTTATCAAAATCTTTAATTTATTAAAGTATCTAAATAATACTTTTACGATAATAATTCATAGACCATATATACAGATGTAGATAGATTTGTTCTACGATTGGACCGCGCAACACAGCGCAGCACAGCACAACAATAGCACGGGATTGCGTTTATGTGGACTCTCATTAAGGGGAGACCCAAGTTAAATTTCAGTCTAGTGATGTTAATCAGTGCGGGGACAAATGCAATGGTTTTATATATAATTTTTCACGAGAAATTCGATAGCGCACTCAAAAGAAATCAAAAAATTTTTTTCCGCCATTTTGAACAAATTTCTTGGATTCTGATTTTTAATTTTTGATCCAGTGCACCGTCGCCTTAATCCATACGTTAAATTGTTCAAAATCATCCCAGGAACCTGTAAAAAAAATTTCAGCCCGAAAGATGACAATGGGGCCTAATACTTTTTACTGTGCCTGCATTTGACGCGCCGCGGCTGCTTGGGCCGGTCCGGCCGCGGAGTCGCATTAGGCCAGGCGGCGCGGCACGGGCTCGCCGACTCCGGTTGGTATTGACCTGTTATTAGTATGCAACTGATTATTGTTATTAGTATGAACTGCAAAATCCTCTCATGCGGACGACGATTTCATTTTTACAATTAAACTTTTTAGAATATACAACTTTATTCTAGAGAGAATACTCGAATACGACGTAAACGATGTTCCCTTCAAAACATAGAAAATGATACTCGTAATAGGAATAATGACATGCAACCTATAATATGCATTGTATAAATTATTATTGAATTATTACTGTCGTTATATAGGTTTATTTGTAAAGAAACCCAATGTATGAGCAATGAGAATCGACAAATTTTATATTTGTCAAACGAATTATCGGTCGATTCGTGCACGGTTTCGAATTTTATAAAATATTATAATGATGAAAGCAATGATAATAATAATAATAATAATAATAATAATAATAATAATAGTAATAATAATAATAATAATAATAATAATAATAATAATAATAATAATAATAATAGTAATAATAATAATAATAATAATAGTAATAATAATAATAATAATAATAATAATAACAATATATGTATTATTATTGTTATCAGTGTGATCACTATTATCATTATCCTGCATCATCATAACTTCATTATGTAATACTATGTGAATATTTCAAACGCGAAATAATTGAATTTCAAAGTTAAACAAATGAAAAAGAAAAACATTCGAGGAGCATATTGATTTACTGAAGCTTTCGCGTTTTCATGAACAGCCATGTAGGTTATCCGTGGAAAAAAGTGTTGAAAAATTGCAAATGGCTCCTCCGAAAAAAGAAAAATTTTTTCGTAACCTTGTCGCTAAAAGATGGAAAGCAGAAGAAGTCGAGAGATGCGAATCAGGTGGACGAGAACAAGAAGACAACTAGGTGGCAGATATACCGGCAGATGTAGGAAATGGCGAAGACATTTCAAACACCTCAGTGGAAAAGACGAAACCTTTAGGACATTTCGAATGTTGAGGATTCTCGTCGGAAGAGACTGCGTGGTATATGGAAGCATATATTGCATCTTTCATGACCTGTTTTTATTATGAGGAATTTATATGATTTCTGATACGTTCACACACATTAGAATCATAATGTTCATATACAATACAATTGAGTGTCTTATTACCTGAATGTCGCCTTTATTTCTGTATATACCTTTCTTATAGTACTCGGCAAGCTTTCTAATGGTCGTTTCCTTCCACTTACCATGCTTTCTTCCTCCCAAAGTGACTTTACGTGATTTCTCTTCTTTTACAATGGTTGTAAGACCATTGTATAATCTTTATGAATTAGGTAAATGATAATTGTTCATTACATATTTTCCGTATTCTTTATCATTCAGTAAGTATAAATTATTATTTATTATTATGAGCATTATTATTATTATTGTTTATCATCATTATTATTATTGTTTATCATCATTATTATTATTGTCTATCATCATTATTATTCTTGTTTATCATCATTATTATTATTGTCTATCATCATTATTATTATTGTTTATCATCATTATTATTATTATTATTATTATTGTTGTTGTAGTTGTTGTCGTTGTCGGTGTCGTTGTCGTTGTCGTTGTCGTTGTTGTCGTTGTCGTTGTCGTTGTCGTTGTCGTTGTCGTTGTCGTTGTCGTCGTCGTCGTCGTCGTCGTCGTCGTCGTCGTCGTCGTCGTTGTCGTTGTCGTTGTCGTTGTCGTCGTTGTTGTTGTTGTTGTTGTTGTTGTTGTTGTTGTTGTTGTTGTTGTTGTTGCTGTTGCTGTTGCTGCTGCTGCTGCTGCTGCTGCTGCTGCTGCTGCTGCTGCTGCTGCTGCTGCTGCTGCACCTTTTTCCTACGTAGTGGATGCATTCTTCTTTTGTAAGCGGATATTCAGAGCCATAAATATTTAGACTGGAGAGGCAGTTGAACGTCTTAGCATCTCCGCCTAATAGCATCATCGTCAACCCGAAACCATAATCCATTGAGCGTTTCCGTATAATCTCAGCTTCCGACGTTTCCATAGCTCCAGAGGATCCTATTGAGTGATTTATTGGGCAAGTTTTCGCATGCCCTCGGAACCAAAAGAAGAACTCAGGAGAATCTTCGCCCAAATCTTTTATGACCTGAGCACACGCATGACAGAATTTTGATTCTACTTCAAAATCAATAACAAATCCTGTCAACAAATCAATAACAATCCCAAAACCATGTTTTCACTTGTAACCTCGAGTGAGCCAAGAATCATCACAGCTTACACCGGCATTTACACATACGAGTACATCTTTCGGTTCATCTTTTTTTTCATGATCTTCAACAATCTCGGCTCGATTTTCAGGAACTGTTTTATCCGGATGTGTCGAATTTTCCATCTCTGCGTCTTCACACTCTCTGTTTTTTTTCGGAATCTTTGTCGGTTAGCTGTTATCTTTCCTCAGCCTTTTCGATCCCACTCGATTCACCCTCCAGATCCACTTTTTCATAGGCTTGGTTTACAATAATTCGGCACTTGCCTAAAATTATTTGAGTCGATTTCAAGACGCGACTCTCAAGTAATTTTGAATATCCATCGAACGCTGTTTCCGAAACTGGTTGCATACCCATGATCATCGATAATTGTTCGATACCAGCATAGGCCTTGCCAATATAACTAATCGCGATGCTCAAACGTAAATTTACGCCGAATCCTGCTCTTGTCGATCTACGCTTTTCAACTCGTTTAGATGTATAGACTTCAGATTTCTCAGTTTGTAAGCCTCTCATCTCGCAATGATCGCAATTTAGAACGATTTTATGTGTGAAACCATGTCGCTCATCAGATAATGCAAATCTAAGAGCAGTCTCTCCGCAATCGGCACACTTTGCATTTGTCAATAATGGCGGTAACTCTGCGAAATCTAATAAGATATATAAACATGAATCTACATTCATGTTTATATTTTATACCGTCAGAACTCTTTTCAGACAGCAGATCGAATTTCTTGCGGATACGCATCGTCTTTTCCACTGAGGTGTTTGAAATGTCTTCGCCATTTCCTACATATGCTGGTATATCTGCCACCTAGTTGTCTTCTTGTTCTCGTCCACCTGATTTGCATCTCTCGACTTCTTCTGCTTTCCATCTTTTAGCGACAAGGTTACGAAAAAAATTTTCTTTTTTCGGAGGAGCCATTTGCAATTTTCCAACACTTTTTTCCACGGATAACCTACACGGCTGTTCACGAAAACGCGAAAGCTTCAGTAAATTAATATGCTCCTCGAATGTTTTTCTTTTTCATTTGTATAACTTTGAAATTCAACTTTGAAATATTCACATAGTAATGCATAATAAAGGTTTGCTGATAAAGGTTTTTTTTTTTTTCGAATGTATGTAGGAAATGTCATCTAAGCCACACCCGACCGGGTCCGCTCAGCTGAATAGTGTGAGGCTGGTTGGGGATACATCCGCCGCGAGTGTGATATAAGACAAAAAATAAAATAAACAAAAACGCGAGACTATACGACATAAGTAGCTCAAACCAACCCACTAAAATCTATCACCCATTCCTCTTCTGGCAGAACCCACCTTAGACCTGTTCATCACAATGCTTAAGGATGGTGCCATTCTTGCGTCGAATAGACGACCGCTTCTTTCTTGATTTTAAACAAATTGATGTTCGTTTGATCTATCCCGCCACATTTACACGCGTATTCGAACCAGCGCTTCTTCATCTCCGTTCGGAAAGGAAAAGTTTCTGGTGGCTTGAGCAACCTCTTGTAGAGCTTCCCTGCGTGGTCCAACATGCAAAGTGGCCTGTTGAACGACGGAAGCCGGGGATCACCTCCCTTTCCTTTACCGGTCAGCGCGAGGCGCGCAACCTTCCAGTGGGTGCCAAAGACACCCGCCTTCAGACACGCGTTGCACATGTTCAGCAAGAGAGACGGTGCTCTCACTGCGATGATCTTCAATATCTCAGCTGGTATCCCGTCGGGCCGAGGGGCCTTTCGACTCAGCATCATGTTGGCGGCGATCTGCAGCTCCCCGCTGGAAAATAAAGGGAATTCCCTCACTTCATGCTGATGAGGGATGATGATAATAGTGATCACAATGATAACAATAATAATAGATATATTATTATTATTATTATTAGTATTATTATCATTTTCATCATTATTATTATTATCATTATCATTATCATTATCATTATGATTATGATTATGATTATGATTATGATTATGATTATGATTATTATTATTATTATTTTTATTATTATTATTATTATTATTTTTATTATTATTATTATTATTATTATTATTCCATCTGTAGGAACTGTAAGACCTTTTTGAAGCGCAGTACCTTTTATATTACAGGATTGTGGCGGATGAGGGGGCTTATTCAAACTAAGAAGCAGTACGTAAAATTTCCCGCTCTTTCGATTGCTGGTGTCAAAAATAGGGGTTACTATTTACGGGAAAGCATTGAAGTGGGGCATGCCAGAGCCGGACAGCAGAGGAAACGCCATCATGGAGATGGTATCCACGCTCGGCCTGATAGTTCTCAACATTGGGAACACGCCAACATTCAGAAGAGCAGGGTATGTTGGGACGATTCCGGACGTGTCTTTCGTATCCGATAATCTAGCGCATAGAGCGTCGGATTGGACGATACTGGAGGATTACAACGGAAGCGACCACCAATACATCACCTTTCAGCTGCGCGATAAATCCCAGTCGCAGGCAAGAGTTGCGGTAAAGCCACCCCGATGGAACCTAGCCAAGTTGAACACCGAAAATTAGTCCAGGTACTGCTAGAAGGACAACAGAACATTACTATGATGAGCACCACCGAAAGCAGGGACGGAGCAGAGACTCTAGTGAGGGAGACCGTGGGTCTCTTTCACCGAGCCTGTGACGCATCCATGCCGCTCAAGGGATCGCAACATGGAAAACGCCAAGCTTATTGGTGGTCTGCCGAAATCGCACAACTGAAGGTAGAAGCGAACCGCCTCAGAAGAAGAGCGCAAAGAAAGCGAAACTAACCGGAAGCAGCATTGTTTTCAGCGCAGCATACAGCAGCGCGCCGACAGGAAATCATTTTTCCAGGAACATCGCACTCCTGGTCACGCTGGACGTAAAGAACGCCTTTAACTCGGCCAGGTGGCCGACATCCTGGAAGCGTTGAGCGTGATCGGCGTGGCTCAGGGGTCGATCTTTGGCCCAGATGTTTGGAACATCCTGTACGACAGCCTGCTCAGGCTTGGGCTGCCAGAAGGAGTGTACATGATAGCGTACGCCGATGATGTCGCTCTAGTCATCATTGCACGGGACTTTGAAAGAGCACAATACCTGCTCAACCAGGCGATGCGCAGGATCTTGCGCTGGATGCGGGAACACGGACTCGACTTGGCAGCCGCTAAGAGAGAGAGAGATCGTGCCCTTCACCGGTAAGCGGATGAACCCCATCTTTACCATGAAAGTGGGAGAGACGGAGGTTTTGACGAGAAGGGAGGCTATATATCTGGGATTCAAACTAGATACCAAGCTTACCTTCTTTCATCACCTGGTCTATGCAGCGGACAACGCGGCGACAAAGATGGCACAACTGAGCCGTTTCATGGCGAACACGAGTTGCCCCAAAGCGAGCAAGTGACGGCTGCTCATGTCAGTCATCACATCCATCCTATTATACGGCTCTGAAATATGGGCTAATGCAATGGATAAGGAGTCATACGGGATTAGAATCGCTTCCGTTCAACGCAGAGGAGCTCTCCGAGTCTCTAGCGCCTACCACACGGTCTTGGGACCGGCAGTACTAATTATTACTGGAATCATCCCGATCGACGTACATGCGAAGGAGCGCAAGGGAATCTACTTACGGAAGAAGAAAGACCCAGCAGAGGACAGAATAACCGTCCACAGGGAGGAACGGGAGCGTACCATGGCAACGTGGCCTACAATCCTGGACAAACGAAATCAAGAGTAAATAGACAGTCAGGCTGATTGACCAACTGGCCCCTTGGATAAACAGGGACCACGAGGAGGTAGGATACTACTACCTTACCCAATTCCTGAGTGATCACGAGTACTTCTGCGCTTACCTCAAACGTATGGGGAAGAATCAGAGCCCGAATGCATTCCACACGTTTTTCGTCTGCGAACAGTGGAACGAAAAAAAGACAGCTCTTCTCAACTGGGTCGGACAACTCGCGCCCGAAACCATCGTGGGCGAAATGTTGTCCGCCAAGGATAAGTGGGCCGCCACGGCAAGATTCGCCGAGTCGGTTTTACGAGAAAAGAAGAGATACCTGGATAGACCACTCGAAGAAGGTATGAATGAAGTGCTGGGAGACGCTCCGATACCCCAACATAACCCAGGGACGTCGGACGACTGCATGGAAATGGACGAGGAGGAAGAAAATGGGACCCTCTCTTAACCGGGAGACGCTCATTTTCTCTCATTTTATGAATGTCGCGGGGAGGGACAGGGATGTTTCTCCTTTCCGTACAGAGATGAATGCGCCGGTTCGAATACGCGTATAAATGAGACGGGTTAGATCTGACGTCCCCTCGGGGGATTTAAAATTATGAAATTTTAAATTTAGTTAAGATCAAGGCAGTAGCGGTTGTCGAGACGATACAAGAATGGTACCACCCTGAGGTAATGTGATAAACGGTACCAGGGTAGGTTCCGCCAGAAAAGGAAAGGGTGGTAGGTTTTAGTCGGTCGGTTTGTGATGCAACGGCGGCTGTGTAGTATTTTCGCGTTTTTGTTTATTTTATTTTTCGTCCTATATTATACACAAGGCGGATGCATCTCCAACCAGCCCCACACTGTGCGGCAGTGCGGACCCAGTCGGGTGTGCCTTAGGTGGCATTTCCTTCATACCCTCGAAAAAAAAATTATTATTATTATTATTATTATTATTATTATTATTATTATCATTGCTTTCATCATTATAATATTTTATAAAATTCGAAACTGTGCACGAATCGACCGATAATTCGTTTGACAAATATAAAATTTGTCGATTCTTATTGCTCATACATTGGGTTTCTTTACAAATAAACCTATATAACAACAGTAATAATTCAATAATAATTTACACAATGCATATTATAGGTTGCATGTTATTATTCCTATTACGAGTAGCATTTTCTTTGTTTTGAAGGGAACATCGTTTACGTCGTATTCGAGTATTCTCTCTAGAATAAAGTTGTATATTATAAAAAGTTCAATTGTAAAAATGAAATCGTCGTCCGCATGAGAGAATTTTGCAGTTCATACTAATAACAATAATCAGTTGCATACTAATAACAGGTCAATACCAACCGGAGTCGGCGAGCCCGTGCCGCGCCGCCTGGCCTAATGCGACTCCGCGGCCGGGCCGGCCCAAGCAGCCGCGGCGCGTCAAATGCAGGCGCAGTAAAAAGTATCAGGCCCCACAGTTTGTCATCTTTCGGGCTGAAATTTTTTTACAGGTTCCTGGAATGATTTTGAACAATTTAACATATGGATTAAGGCGACGGTGCAATGGGTCAAAAATTAAAAATCAGAATCCAAGAAATTTTTTCAAAATGGCGGAAAAAAATTTTTTGATTTCTTTTGAGTGCGCTACCGAATTTCTCGTGAAAAATTACATATAAAACCATTGCATTTGTCCCCGCACTGATTAACATCACTAGACTGTAATTTCACTTGGGTGTCGCCTTAATCGAACTCTTACCTCCTAAAGTATGTTTTGAAAAGGTAATTCATTGTAATACATTTTTCTAACTAATCATCTTCCTTACCGCAAATCAAACACACGCAAAGTTTGTCTATTAGTTATAATGATATTGTGGTACAATGAACCATACTACTATAATACCTGCACTACAACTATAGACTATAGTGTATAAATCACATAAAATTGGGATGCAATTGATAAAGTATACCTAATTTTTTAGATTTCTGTGAAAATACAAAGAAAAAAATAAACTCTTTCTCTATATACAAATGTAAAATTGTGTTTTTGCATTATATTAAGCTTCTTCCATCGTAGATAACTCATGAATACATTTTGTTAACCTTAATATTTTATTTTATTTTATTAATTATCAATCGGCAAAACTACCCTTTGAATATGTTAAAACTATGTTAATAACATTCAAGTTTAGACAGAAATTTCACTTTACAGTTAAATAATCTACTTCTTTTTTCTCTATTTTTCTTATTAAAAGTAAAAAGTAGGGGTTGACGAACGGCGCGAGCAGGGGTAAAGCCTCCTATATATAATATATATATAGCATTTTAGAGTCGATAAAACAATAGGATTTATGAGCTATTGGGGTACTAGTATAGGAATACAGAGCGAATATCTTGATATATTGTTATGAAGTATTGAACTTGGTGTTTTTTCCAGAGCATGCAGGCCACGAGTCCAGCAAGCGTCGGGAGCCTTGGCAGTGTCCAGGGCTCGCCCCATCCGGCGCCGGGCTCGATGGATCCACCGGCGGACACGCCGCCGCCCGGCTACATTAGCGAAGACGGCGACAACATGGATCACAATGACAATATGTCGCTGTCGCGTTTGTCGCCCAGTCCCGTCGACGCACAGCCGGTCATGTACTGCGAGCCAGCCTTCTGGTTAGTGCTTTACCTTGCTTTTCATGCTGCCTCATATTTCAACACCGAAAATACCTTTCAACAGTTTAGCCAGTCGCTTATTTCAAAGACTCTTTAATATTCATGATTTAATCATCAGTTATTATATAGGGGAGGCCGCGATAAACTGAACTTTTCCACTTGTGTTTCACAATACTTCACAATATTAATAATCGGAAATTCTGTTTTAATGAAATGAAAAATAACATTAATACGTTTATTGTAACCGACATATGGGTGATTTTCAGTGAACTGTCAAATTTAGGGTCCAAAATATCTCAAATTTTAACTTTGGTTGAAAAAGTGTATTATTGTATTACGAAAACTTTTAGCTTTGAAACTAAATCCTTATGGGATTTAACATTGGACAATTTATTTTTATTACGCAGGCGACATTTCGTCGATTTTTTATAAATAATTTGTGTTTAAAAATGTCGAAAATGGTACCCTGATAGCCCATTCTATTTTTAAATATAATATCTTGTAATTAAGTGTAACAGATAGCATTATAAGCTGATACTCTAAATAACTAACTAGAAGAGTGTCGGAGGTTTGGAAAACGATATTTGCTGAAACTTTGAGAAGTAATTCTGACACCTAAAAAGTGTAGCACCTCTAGTTTTTTCCAATGGGTCCTTATTCTTGGGATATCAACCAATTGATCTCAATTATGCGCTATTTTAATCAAAAATGGCGCCTCTAATTGTGATCATAGCTCTGTCAGTTTTTATGCTAGAAAAAAATACTTAAACGTAACTAAAAGTAGACGAAGAGAGTTTTATTACATGCTTTTCTATAACTCACTAACACGTACGTTTGTACCCGTATTCTTCAAACCATGCACAATGAATTTAACCCACTTCCCCATGTCGCAGAGGGCTAAAAATTGGCACACATACTCATCTCGGATGACAATACAATGTTCCGTCATAATATTGTGACCCGCACATTCAGGTCGTCGTACACAGGGTCATATATCAGGATCATCTCACTAAAATTACATGTCATTTCATATATTGCAAAATGAATTTAACCAACTTCTCCCTGTCGTAGAGGAATGAAAATTGGTCCAGATACGCATCTCTAGTGACAATACAATATCTCATTATAATATTAGGACTCGGACATCCAGGTCGCCGATGACGAGGATTGAGTACACTGAGATAATGGTTCAGTTAGGCTTGCCGAAGTCGAATTGCTAAGTTTGTGGAGGCCATAGTCTGTCAATCTTACTGAGGAGTTCGGTAAAAACTGTCGAACAGTTCGGCTGTTTTGGCGGATGTGTATTAAAAGTGATGTGTGGTGTTGCGCTTTATTATAGCCATATGAAAAAATAAAAAATTTGTTTCAATTGTTCAAAGTTTTTGAAAAATCTTGAAATTTTTAAATATTTTGAAAATTTTTAAAAATTGTGAAAATTCTGAAAAATTTTGAAAATTCTGAAAAATTTTGAAAATTCTGAAAAATTTTGAAAAATCTGAAAAATTTTGAAAATTCTGAAAAATTTTGAATATTCTGAAAAATTTTGAAAATTCTGAAAAATTATGAAAATTCTGAAAAATTTTGAAAATTCTGAAAAATTTTGAAAATTCTGAAAAATTTTGAAAATTCTGAAAAATTTTGAAAATTCTGAAAAATTTTGGAAATTCTGAAAAATGTTGAAAATACTGAAAATTTTGAAAATTCTGAGAAATTTTAAAAATTCTGAAAAATTTTGAAAATTCTGAAAAATGTTGAAAATTCTGAAAAATTTTGAAAATTCTGAAAAATTTTGAAAATTCTGAAAAATTTTGAAAATTCTGAAAAATTTTGAAAATTCTGAAAAATTTTGAAAATTCTGAAAAATTATGAAAATTCTGAAAAATTTTGAAAATTCTGAAAAATTTTGAAAATTCTGAAAAATTTTGAAAATTCTGAAAAATTTTGAAAATTCTGAAAAATTATGAAAATTCTGAAAAATTATGAAAATTCTAAAAAATTTTGAAAATTCTGAAAAATTTTGAAAATTCTGAAAAATTTTGAAAATTCTGAGAAATTTTGAAAATTCTGAAAAATTTTGAAAATTCTGAAAAATTTTGAAAATTCTGAAAAATTTTGAAAATTCTGAAAAATTTTGAAAACTTTAAAAAATTTTGAAAATTCTGAAAAATTTTGAAAACTAAAAAATTTTGAAAATTCTGAAAAATTTTGAAAGTTTTTAATATTATGAAAATTTTTGATAATTTTGATAAAATGTAAAATTTTTGTTAAAAATCAAAAATTTTGATAAAAATTAAAAATTTTGATAAAAATCAAAAATTTTGATAAAAAGTAAAAATTTTGATAAAAATTAAAAATTTTAATAAAAATAAAAAATTTGAATAAAAATCAAAAATTATGATAAAAATCAAAAATTTTGGAAATTTTTGATAATATTGATAAAATTTGATAATGGTGATAAGATTTTAAAATTTTGTACAAAAAGTTCTACATAAATATTATACTTATAGTAATAGACTATTGCGAACTACCGGTAGGTGACGTCGTTCAACAGTACATGCAGGTAAAATAGTGATTTAAAATGCTTATAAGGAAGAAAAATAGTATGTGAAAAAAAATTAGTTTTGACTATAACATTTTATCAACGTTTACATCTGAATACCAACAATGAGAAGAACATGTGGATTAGGTCTACTGGTATCACTATGTACTTAATTTTTTTACATTAACGTAAAAATGTAAAAATGTAAAAAAAAAAATTTTTTTTTAAAAACATGTTTTTCTAAAAAATGGTACAAACAGTTGAACTAAAAAGTAAAAAATAATCTTTTACAAGAACAATTTAACAATTAATTGTACTAAATATTTTAAAACGTTAATTACTTTGGAAACAAACGAAAATCAACTACAATTTTAAATAATGTTAAACATATTTAATTTTTGACTAAAAAGAAAAGCGTGAGCCCTATACAACAAAGTCCCTGATACATTTATCATATAATTTATCTGATAATCTTTAAATATTTATAATGATCGCCTATGGCTAAACCTGTCTTATGGTAAAACAAAAGAAAAGAATGTAAAAATAACATCCTGGAATATGAATTGCATATGCTAAAGACATCTCCGAAAAATTAAATTTGATTTACCTCAGATGACTTCCACATATACCTCCGTCATCGGAGATCTGAATATCCAGGATAAAAGATAATATTCAACATTGTATCGTCACATTAAATGAGAATCTGTCCAACTATGTAGCACAAAACGAAGTCTTGTAGTGGATTAAATTAAAATTATCGAATGTAAATAAGCTACAAGTTATACAAATTGATTAATTTAAGTATTGTAAAATGTATGTGTCACTCAAATTATGATAAAAAAATTAATAATAATAATATTGAACCAAATTTAAATATTACAAAAAAACGAAAATATATAATATTATCTGAAATTACATTCTGATAAATTTATCAGGGTCTTTGTTGTATAGGGCCCACGCTTTTCTTTTTAGTCAAAAATATATTTAAAATAACTTATGTTTGTTTAATTATATAAAACATGTAATACAACTGATTGTTAAATTGTTCTTGTAAAAGAATTATTTTTTACTTTTTAGTTCAACTGTTTGTACCATTTTTTAGAAAAGCATGTTTTTAAAAATATTTTTTTCAGTTTTGGTTCCTACGACAATATTAATCTGGACCAAAGTTATTAACTTTCAAAAATCGTGAGGAAAAATGCAGCTAAATTCAAAGATTTTAACTATTTTAAATACAGTGATTTTTAGTGTAATTTTCATCGCTAAACGTAATAACTTTGGCCCAGATTAATATTTTTTACGAAACAGAGATGAAATTAAAGAGCTTTAATCAGAAGTAGAGGCACTATTTTTTATTAAAATAGCACAAAATTGAGACAAATTGGTTGATATCTCGAGAATAAGGGCACATTGGAAAAAAGTGAAGGCGCTACACTTCATTTCTAGGTGTCAGAAAACACCTATCAAAGTTTTAACAAATATGGTTATCCAAACCTCTGACACTCTCCTAGTAAGTCACAATATTATAAGGAGTGGATATTTATCTTTTCTGAACAGTACAAGATTAGGACAAATTTAAAATCGCTCCTCAGAATAAAAAATAAATTTTGGACTTCATATTAATACATAATTTATCAGATTCTATATATTTTTATAGATCAAAATTGTGATATTGACAATAAGATTAATCTTTAAACGATAAATATGCAATAGAAGAACAGCTTTTCAACTAAGGACATGCCGCGGAGGTGACATTTTGACCATTGTACGGTATAACTTTGATGATAAATAGTTTACGATCTCTCTATGTAATAGAGAAAGTTGAATCTTTTTTATTTTTATTCAGAAAACCATGTAAAGGCTTATTTAAATTTTATCTCGTATGTAGATTATCGAAGACACGAAATTTTACAATTCACTGATAATCACCCATATAAAGTTTTTGAAGCATTTTTTAAAATGGATTTCACTTCGATATTTCATAATGTACTCAATAGGGAACTTGCATTTCTGTAATTTTATTTTTAATCGATATTTTATCATAAAAAAAGAAATTTTACTTGATAATTTTATTAAATTTTATGTATTTGTTTTCTTATCAATTATTTTGTATGACTCGAAATCAGATCCTCGTTTAAATCGATATCACGTGCCAATATGACGTCGGCGCTTCTGAACATAATGTGATACATGTGTGTGAATACACCAACAATTTCCAATCCTGTTTAATTTCTTAAGTAGTCCTAACTTTAAAGTTTACACGTGTTGCAGCTTTTGGAAAAAATAATGAGTTAATTTAATTGGCGCATGATTTAACCCTTAGCTACCGAGGTGGTGTCTGTGAGACCCCACCCGGATTTCAATTAGCTATAACTTTATAATTATTATAATGTTAGGTTTTAAATCTTCGTGTAAATTCGTTAAATGTCATTCCAATCATTGTAAAACAAGTTTGGAGTTGAAAAGTTAATTAATTAGAAAGTTATAAATAATTTAAGCTAAATAGAAACAAAAATATGAAAATGTAGAAATGTAAAAAAAATGTTGTTTTTTTCTATAAAAAGCTTCCAATGAAAATTTTATACACGTTTTCGATTTTATCAATTTTATGTCACTCATTATTTGACGCGCTTAAATATAAAGGACCATAATCTTCTTAAACAAATAATTTTATCTCTTACATTAAATTACTTTTTTAACCAAATTTTATTTTGATCTATTAATTAGTGTTGCCTTTTACTAATACAATATTTTTAGACAGTAAATATTATGTATACACATCAATAAT
Organism: Gastracanthus pulcherrimus; assembly: GCA_949152435.1. NCBI lineage: Eukaryota > Metazoa > Arthropoda > Insecta > Hymenoptera > Pteromalidae > Gastracanthus > Gastracanthus pulcherrimus. The sequence goes on from OX424572.1 coordinate 119,122,271, forward strand.
AGCGAGATATCGGCATGGGGTCTCACAGACGCCACCGCGCTTGTTACGTGACTAAATTCAACCACGGTAGCAAGGATTAACAGCACTTTGAAATTTACTTCAACAATACCTGACGCATCTTTTAAGTACATTTTATTCACTTTGTCATATAATTATTATACACACATAGTTTTTCATTCAAGAAACGTAAACATGATTGAAAAATATTGGTGTATTCAAGGGTATAAGTGGTTGTCACACAGTGGTATTATATTGTCCCAATAGACAAATGACCGTCACGATGTTTTGCAAATCACACCACTTTATGTTCAGAAGCGCCTAAGTCATACTGTCACGCGATATCCATTTAAACGAGGATCCAATTTCGAGTCAAAATTAATATTTAATAATTAAATTAATAATACATAATTCATGAAACTTATAAATGATTTTGTATTCTTTTGAACTATATTATCGATTAAAATAATAAGAATATTTTGACCGGACTAGTGTTTCCCTATTCCATTGATAAAAGTCTAGTCTTTTTTAAGTTTGAGTTGCATTTTAACGACAAAATTCAAAATCAAGCGTCGTTTTATCCTGGACGAAAAAAGTGAAATGCTTTTTTCTTTTTCTGAAACAATTATTTTACCTATGGAGTTTTTCACGTCAGATCTCCCAGATCGGAAATCGGGCGGGAAAACGGTACCGTTTGAGCGCTCGATTGTGGCATTAAAATATACCTATCGAAAAAACTTTGCATATTTTCTTGATGTATGTTTTCGTCAGCATTTCGATATATTTTTTCAAAATTTTTACTTTTTGACTTCGAGAAAAACACAAAATGTATTATACCTCGAGATAAGCACTTTAAAATAGTATATTATGCACCTAGGGAGTAAAGAAGGTTATTGATGCCCGCGAGTGATTTGCCGCTCGAGCGAAGCGATTATAGCATACTCGCGGGCGTCAATAGCCCTCATTACTCCCGAGTACAGTATAGAATTTTTTCATATGCCCGATGGAAAGTTGTTGGTATTTAATCCTCGATTTCAGAGTCGAAAACGTCACATAATCTCACTTCTAGAAACTGCGACGTGTATGATCGTCTGTACTTTTTTTTTTTCTTCCAAAGGTGTTAGCCCCAGGCTATGTCCTATATCTCGTCTATACTTTTACTCCCGACTAGCGCTGCCTGCGTGTTGCTGTTTTCGCTTGCCTCGGGCCGCAATATGCGCAGGCGGCGCTAGTTAGAAGTAAAAGTAGAAACTAGCATACACGTCGCAGTTTCTACAAGTGCGGTTATATGACGCTTTCAACCATGTAATTGAGGATTAAACACAAACAACTTTCCGCCGTGCATGAGAAAAAATCCTATACTGCACTCAGGAGTAGTGAGAGCTATTGACGTCTGCGAGTTTGTTACCCTCGCTTCGCTCAGGCGGCAACTCACTCGCGGGCGTCAATAACCTACTTTACTCCCTAGGTGCATAATACACTATAAAACTGAAGTACAGTACCGCGCGGCCGAGAAACTCGCATCCGCGCGCTGGATTGACGCTGTGTCATATGTTTGTAATATCTTGAAAATAATGAGAAAGTTAATTCTTAAAAACATCTATTTTGACGTAAAAAGCCTGACGTCCGCACGTCGCGACCTTTATTAAAAAGATTATATAATTTTTATAAACAAGAGTCGCGACGCACGACATTTTATAAAATTCCCGACTTTCTCTGTCAAACGCGAAAAGTATAGGAACGCGCACGGACACGCATTGCAAAGTATCGCTCGCGTAGACAAAAGAGGTGAAATCCGAGACAAGCCAACGGACTTGCCATAAAAATACGAGCACGTGTAGGCCTCCGCGCGCGCAGGCCATGCCATAAAACTTTGTCCCGAAGAAGCAATGGCTGCCCGCCGCCGGTGCGGACGGCTGGGACCGTCCGCGGATTTCTAGGGACACCTATGTATTAAAAGTCACCGGGCCTCGGCGGCGAATTCTTTAAAAGGTCCAGACGCATCAATGACTGGATCAGTCGTGTGCCATCCCTAGCCAGTCGCTCGCCGTCTCTCACCATACCAGTCGTTCGCCATCTCGAATCAGTCGTTTGCCCGTCTACCCTCAGTCGAGACCAATCGTTTGCCCGTCTCCCATCAGTCGAAATCAGTCGTAGCAATCATTACTAATTACTCCTGAATCGCGGCTCAGTCATCGACGATCGACCGTTCATATCTCGCTGATTCTGAAAGATCGTTTTATTTCCAGTGGCGTGTGCTTCTTTGTCTTCGCCTTCAATACCCCCCCCCCCCCCTCTTCCTCTCCACATTGAATCCATAGCGCAACCATGCTAAATCCAATTTACAGAATTAACTTGCTCTCCCTCCTTGACGCCGCGGGTTCCCATAAACCCGTGCCTCCGTCAAGCCTTAACTTTAGATCTAGACTATGAACAAAATATTAAAATGCCTTTTTGAGATATAACATATTTTATGTATTTTCAAGGTCAACCATCAAAAATCTTGAAAAATAGATACCATTATTGAAATGCTGACGAAAAAATACATCGAAAATATATGCAAAGTTTTTTCGACAGATGTATTTTAATGCCGCAACCAAGCGCCCGAAAGGTAAGGAACGGTCCGCTTTTCGGCTTGGGTGATCTGACTTGAAACGCCCCCTACAGGTTTAATAATTTATATATGCATTTGAAAACTAAAATACAACTTAAATAATACATAAATGTAAGTTCTGTGTAATTTTATAAAAGCTGTAAGCTTTAAAACTAATTCAATTAAGGGTTCACTTTTGCTTCCTCAAAGAGAGAATCATTGTTTTGATAAAAAAAAGTTTTTGTCATTTTTTAACGTAAAAACATACTATATGACTTCGGGAGTTCGAATAAGCTACTCTAAAAAAATGTCCGCTGTATGTGTGTGTGTATGTGTCTGTGTGTGTCTGCGTGTGTCGCTCATTCGCGTTCGAATATTCTGCAGTAACACCTGACCAAACGTTGCATGCATGTTTGTTAACCATGCCTAGAAGTGACTTTAAAATTTCAGCGAAAATGGTCGTCTTATTTCGATTTTATAGCTTTACTTCAAAACTTGAAAATTTAGGTTCTTTGAAATTTCTTTTATGAAGAAATGTTTTTTAGGAAATTATGTTTGTTCACAATCAAGTGCTCATAGAATCCTTCAAATTAAGACCAAAAATAATCGAAATATTACAATTTTCATTTGTTATATCCTGTGTTTAGTAATTTTTTTCCAGTCTCTATAATAACTCGAAATTCAATGAAATTTTTACCGAATATTAGTTTTATATAGACATATATTTTTGCAAATTTTCAAGTCGGAAGATTCATTGCTTCTGAAGCAAAAATAAATAAAATTTTATATATATATAAAAAAGCAAGTATATATATATATATATATATATATATATATATATATATATATATATATATATATATATATATATATATATATATATAAATAAATAAAATATAAAAAAAATACATTCTGTTGGTGAAAGACATCTTAAAAGATTTTTTATATTTTCCTTTGAAAGTTGCAGTGATAATTTATTAAGATGTCGTTAACCAACAGAATGTAATTTTTTTAAATTTTATTTATAATTATATATATATATATATATATATATATATATATATATATATATATATATATATATATATATATATATATATATATATATTTATATATATATATATATATATATATATATATATTTATACTTGCTAAATACATTGTCAAGTATTAAAGTATGCATAATATAAAATACTATATAATAGAAAAAATCAAATATACTGTTTAATATGATTGATGAAAATTATTATATAACGGATATCCTGACAACACAAAACTTTTAAAAAACATTTGACAACAATAATTTAGAAAGCGTATAAGAAACAAAAATAAATAAAGTTGACAAACATTTAGTAGAGGGGGCTTAACCGGCGAGAGCAATATTTCTGTAATTCATTCTTGAAATTATTATAATATTATATAGTATATTATGACACTGTTGTGGGAGATGGTTTTCTACCTTGCTCGAGGGTTTTCGCACGAGCGAAGCGAGTGAGAAAATCGAGCAAGGTAGAAAAACACCTCCCACAACAGTCTCATACGATATTTTATAGCACAACAACCTCAAAATCGACAATAAAGTTGGCATTTTGAGGTTAGTGTGCTATAAATATAATAATATACCATTTATTGGTGCGATCCGAACAGCACAACCAAAATGGTCCGTCTTCTCTGCCAAAATGGTACATATATTTTTTATAATTTATTAATTGTTTTTATATTTTAATGACAATTTTATGAATCAAGTATTTCCACGTTTCCACACTGAATGTTTGTCAATAAAGGTATATATTGTAGAGCTTAATGTACGTTTCAAAAAAAGGTTGGAAATTTTCTTTTCAACGTTTCTTTATATAACAAAAATTAATGTAGAACCGTTTCTGAAATATTACAAAAGAAAAATTAAAAAGATCTCTTTGAGAAAGCAGAGTGCCGAATCAGTTGGCAGCGTTTTTTAGAGAATAAGAAGTAATAAATTCCCTTTCTTTGATACACACTAGGAATATAAGTTCACTAGGATTATAAGTTCATGAAGAGTTATAATCAGAAGTAGATGCACTATTTTTTACTTAAATTATGCATTTTTGGATACAATTGCTTATATTTCGATAATAAGACTCCATTTGATGAAACTGCAAGTTCTATTAGGCTTTATTTCTGGGTACCAGAAAACACATCCCAAAGTTTCGTCTAAATTTGTAACGAAGAGGATGTGACCTCCCAGTTAATTGCCATTGCAAAAGATAGCAGAACAAAAACTTGTACTTGAAATGATATTAATTAATAACTGTATCGTTTTAAACATAAGTAAATGGGTAAAGGGTAGTAGTTAATATTAATATTTGTTTTTAATAGGTGTTCTATAAGTTACTATGAATTAAACACAAGAGTGGGAGAAACGTTTCATGCATCACAACCAAGCATAACAGTGGATGGATTTACGGATCCTAGTAACTCGGAACGATTTTGCTTAGGCCTTTTGTCAAACGTCAATCGTAACACAGTTGTCGAACAAACTAGAAGACACATTGGAAAGGGAGTCAGATTATACTACATTGGTGGAGAGGTCTTTGCCGAATGCCTTTCAGATTCCAGCATTTTCGTTCAGAGTCCCAACTGCAATCAACGTTATGGCTGGCATCCAGCTACAGTGTGCAAAATACCACCCGGTAACGATCTAATCCAAGTAAAGAATTAAACGTACACAAGTGCTAAAACTAAAATGGTCATTTTATTGCAGGTTGTAATCTAAAGATATTCAACAATCAGGAATTCGCAGCTTTATTGTCGCAGTCAGTGTCGCAGGGCTTCGAGGCGGTGTACCAGCTGACGCGTATGTGCACCATCCGCATGAGCTTCGTGAAAGGCTGGGGCGCGGAATATCGACGGCAGACGGTGACTTCGACGCCCTGCTGGATTGAGCTGCATTTGAACGGGCCGCTCCAGTGGCTTGACAGGGTACTCACGCAAATGGGCTCGCCTCGACTGCCCTGTTCCTCCATGTCATAAGAAGCCAATACAAAGAGTCTGTCTCTCTCTCACGCCCTTTTACTCTTTCTCCCCCCCTGTTCCTTTCTTTCTTTCTATCTTTTTCTCTCCCTCTCTCCCCTCTCTCTCTCTCTCCATCTCTCTCTCTCTCTCTCTCTGTCTCTCTCTCTCTCTCTCTCTCTCTCTCTCTCTCTCTCTCTCTCTCTCTCTCTCTCTCTGTTATAAAATTGACTCACCGAGCCCGAGGCCACGGAGGAACGAAGATGAGCGAAATCCAAGTACCCACCACTTGCCACAAGACGAACGGCTCTTCTCTCGTCTCCTGACGTACAACTCGCCTATAGAACGGCGCAAAATGACACGGGGAAAAGGGGTACATTTTAAACCGCAAGCGATTTCTGGCTCTTCTTCTACTACTACTACTACTTCTTTTACTGGTACTACTGCTACTACTACTACTACTACTACTACTACTACTACTACTACTACTACTACTACTTCTTTTTCTTCTACTACTACTACTACTACTACTACTACTACTACTACTACTACTACTACTACTACTACTACTACTACTACTACTACTACTACTACTACTACTACTTCTTTTTCTTCTACTACTACTACTACTACTACTACTACTACTACTACTACTACTATTACTACTTTGTTTTTTACATTTTACACTAGTAAGCGTAGCAGGAGAAAGACGCCAGTCGTCCTATGCAAGCCAGGCCAAGCAAGAGTTACGATTCACACGGATACATGCATACAAATAGGCTCGTCGCAGTGTTACAAGGTACTGGGAACATTTGTTTATCACCACTTCCTTACTTACAACTGCATTTAACGAAAACGTCATCGCATCAAGATTGACACAAGTGTGACTCAGTTTATGAACGCTCTGGTCGCATGTCGCTTCTTCGTGATCTGCAAATGACTCAGGCTAGCGCGACTAAACTTCATTTTTCCTATGAAATTTTGGAAACCCGAACTGATTTAACACGATGATCAGATATTTTTACAAAATAGAAGAGATGTCAACAAGCATTAAGCATGTACATATCCGTGCACACATTAGCAGATCATTACAAGTTCAACTGGTATATATGTATACGTACAAGTATTTGCATATGTATATGTAATGTCACTTTGACAACAAATGAAAACAATTAATACAAGTTTACATTAGCGCGGAATGTTTAGTATTAAACTTTAATGCGTACCTAATATTTTCACTTAAGAAACAAAGTAACTTTAGAATTTCGGCTAAAATATTCACTTTTTAACGACTAAAATTATTGAATTAAGTGTTTATAGTACAAATTTGTATAGAATATAAATGATGCTTTATATGGAACAGAAAAAGAGTAATTAATTTTTTTCAACATAGTTTCTTGTTGCATACAAAAACAATATTTTTGACAAATAATAAGGACTATAAAATGTATAAATGTACTGGTAATGTACAACCTCTTCTTAATTTAAAAGGCTACTTTGTTTCTTGATGTAGTGCAGCATAGTGAAGTAAATTTTATGTTGTCACATAGCAAAGTATGACAAACAATTAAGCTATGGGCACAGGATCGTCCTCAATTTTTAGAGGAAATGGAAATATCGCTACGTATAATGGTGTCTTATCTCAACTAATTGCTATTCTTGCTACAAGTAAGAAAAAAATTGTACTTCGTACCAAGGATGTGAGATGCGTTATGCACATGCAATTTACGAGGAACAGAATGTCTTATTTACAAATATCAACATAATGAAAAAAGCAAAAGAATTCATATATTGACGAGTATATGAGGTGTCAAACAGACACGTTATATAAGGTAATGATCTAGTGTGTCAGAGGCTAAGACAAAAGTGGTTTATTGATTACGAGAAAATATACGTTCATTCGAACAACAGTCATTTTGCGCTTCGTGAGTTAGTGCACTTTTACTTGTGATTTTAGATCGTAGCACTTCATTCCTCAATTACTTTTGAACTATATTATCTGTATGATAATAAAACTAAAAAAAAATCATACACATACATACATACTTACATGAATGCACACAAATCTTTCTTGAAATGCTCTTTTTTACTGTATATGAAGAGGCGAGTTTTAGTCGCAGGATGTGAAAAACCGTATGTCTGATTTTAATTTATTTAGAGCGCAACAAAAATCGAAAAAACTACGAATGCACTTTGAATTTAAGATTTATGTCTTGCGTATAGAATTTTGCGCACAAAAAAATTTATGAAATGAAACAGAAGGTAGCCGTCAGGTGTTGGTGCGTTAAATGCTCGGGCATTTCGAAGTAAAGAAGAGAAAAATGTTGAGCTTGTCGATAAAGTTGGTTTTAGTGAGTGTCAATAGTGGGATGGACCAAATTTTCTTTAAAAATTTTTAAGAGCTTCCAAGAGGCGCATTTCATAACTCGGCTTACAGTGATGGATTTTATCAGAAAATTTTAAATATAAAAGACTGTGAAAGTGCGAGTATATTCTAAGAAATTTGTAATACTTACATTAAAAATGGTAATGATCAGTCTGGATAAGAAACAATTGTATTTTTACAAAAAAAGAAAGATATGCAACTACGAACATGTTTTACGTTACAATAACGCAGCGTATGCTTATTTTCTATTGAAATTTAAAAGTTAGAACTGAGATTTTGTAAGTAGATGGGAAAAGTTGAAAGTTTCAAATTGATTCAGATGAAAAAATAGTGATGACTGATCGAAAAGAATTGATGCTGCGTGGTTGATAAAAAAGAATGAAAAAATAATCAAGCGAAAAAGAAAGTCGTCCTTTCTGTCAGGGCGTTAGAATTAACTCTTATTTACAAAGCGGATTATTATAGAGCGTGTTAGATATTTCTATTTTATTACAGATTTTATATTGCACGATTTGGTGTTATTTGAAAAAAGAGAAATTTTAGAAAATGCGTGACAAAGAAGCTTTTTCCCTTTTGATCGGTACAAAGATTACAAAATTTTGAGAGTTTGGTGCAGTATTGACTAGGTTTTTAGCAACTGGTGCACTATGCTGTGTTAAAGTTCCCGATCGTCTTGCTACTCTAAAAAGGGTTTTAATTTATTTTGAGGGGATCTTAACAAATTTACATAATGTAAAACGTAATTGAGATCAATTAATAATACACGTAATTTTTTGCAATTTTCAATATTTATCAAATTGTATCATAATATGCGTTTTGAATAATTTTTTATAGTTATTTTCTTATCACCCTAATATAGATAAACAAAATTTAAAGTGCATTGAAGACACATCATAGTTGACGTTTATAAAGAGGAAAAGTTGAAAAGATATTTGGTCTTCTTGGTAATTTAAAGTAGGTATGGTCGCTGTATGCTAGATGCTAAAGCAATGCACAGCGATTTTTGCATAAAGGCTTGTTAAATGAAAATTGCAAATTGGAATTTAAATTGTAAAAAGAAACTGGTATGTATAAAATAAAATCATGTTTAATAACGTAATTAACAGTAAAATATTAATAATGTTTCTTCTTTAGAATGTAAAATATTTCTTGAAAGAAAAATAAGAATATTTGTAGTATAGAATTTTCAACTGTAGTTTATACAAATTTTTATCAGTCTTTAATGTTTTTTGCTTTGATGTTTTGTACTAAGACATTACGTGTCAAGCAAGTACTGGAAATTCAGTGAGTTACTAATAAACATTATTCATCACATCTGAACTGAGAAAAAAAGAACAGTTTTAAAAGCGAAATACGAATTTTAACCCGCAAACACGCGCCTTTGACTTGAAAACTTTGAAAAAAATAATCAGAAAAAGATTTATAAATGTAAAAAAAATGTTTGCTATGTTCATAAAAAAATCAGTTATAAACCTCTGAGGTACCCACGCGCGAATTTGCACAGGACAGAAAAATGCGACTATTATCGGGTTAATATCAGATAAATAATTTTTTTATAACATTCTGAAAACTCAGATTTTATATTTTATTTTTTTGTATATTTTATACATCACAAAAAGATGAATTAGACAATTGTGTTATCCGCGAGCCACATTTTTATTAATGGTTTCAATTTCTTTCATTTTTCTCAGGCGTTGAAAATGCCTGTCTCCTTTTTTTAGTTTTGTAAGTACATCGTATTTTTCAGTAGTGCATTTGAAGTTCAAAAGTATTATTTGTTTCAAGTCGATCTCGAGTGCATTGAAAGTACTAGCATCAACAAGAGAAAGTTTTTTTATTTAAAAAATCAAATTAATGAGTTATTAAATATTATATTTTCGAATAAGGAATTTATTACTACGAAAAAGAAAATTTAGATTAACTTTATTAAATATTCTTAAAATGTCTAGTAATACTTTTTTTCTTTAATGTAATATAAACTTGAAAAAAGAAAAAGAAAATTGAGTTTTAGAAAGTGAAATGCATATTGTACTATTACTTTTCGAAATAATTACTTCTGAACCCTATGTTAGTGATTCACGCATCATGCAATTTGATTGAATTTATTGGAAATTGTTATATCGTACTAAAATGTATTGTAATTTCCTATATTATTTATTGCGCTGTGCTTTATAAACGCATACGAGATGTTGAGTAAGAAACTGAGAGATGTTGGAATACGGTAGTGAATAAACGGAATGAAACGCAAGATGTAAGAAGCGAGAGTTTTCTATAGGCACCCTATGTAGCAATATTATTGAAAAATTATGTAATAATAATAATCTTCGGTTGCAATTCATTTTCACAATACAGTTTATGTTGTTCGTCGGGACACGTACACATGCAGAGTGCCTGTAAGAATTATTGATTTTCAATTATTGATGATCGTTAAACGTCTTTTGTAGCGCCACTCGTACTAACAACCAACCTGTAAACCCCCTGTACATTGTATACTTCGTGCTTACTCGAGTTTCGTTTCTGTCGCATTCTATCAAGATTGTACAGCACATCGGGCAAGGAAGACGATAAAAGGTGATATTATAAAAATGAAAAAAAAATACAATTTGAGTACATATTTCAGCTTTGTACAGCACATCGGGCAAGGAAGACGATAAAAGGTGATATTATAAAAATGAAAAAAAAATACAATTTGAGTACATATTTCAGCTTTGTACTAAGCGATACCAATCTGTCGTTCTTTTCACGCACGGCGGACCAATCTTATTTTCTATTTTTTTTTTTTTTTTTTATATCTTAGAATATTTTTTAGATTAAGCTGCGGGCTGGGCTTGCACGAGAATGAAATGTGAGCAGGGTCTTCTTGACATTCAAGATTTTATACTTTTTCGGACGCTGTCATTGTTATATTATCGAAAGTGAATCGCTATTGTTTCGCGGACTTATCGAATTTTATTTGAAATGTAAGAAAAATGGGTAGGGAAAAAAGGAAAATCTGTTTCTGGCGCTAGCGTATCTAATGTAGAACTCGTGGAAACCCATCCCGAAATCGTCGGGCAGCTCGAATCGGCACAAGCACTTCCTGTCTTTTTTACTATTTGCTCTAGCATTCGCTCATTTCATGCTTTTAAACCCTTTTCGCGTACTCGTTTCGTTTCGTTTCAGAAAAAACGCGTGTAACATTTTAAAAGTCCTAAAAATATTAGATGAATTCGTAATATTTTCGATGTTTTCCGTGTTAACGGCAAATCTAATCCAGCGTAAATTTAAACTTTGGAATGAAAACTTTTGCTCGTCAAAAATCGGAGCGGGAAGATCATCGATCGAATACGATGAATCGAAAGTAAACCTAACAAGGAATTGATTCATAGCTCTGTCAAGTAAATTGGCTGTAGCTTATCTCTGTGCAGACTGCCATCAGTATACTTGTGAGTATACTCGCGTTCCACTGGCCAAAAAGCTAAGACCTTCGGCCGGTCAAAGACGCGATACCTCGATTTTTTTAACTGAAGAAAATGAGAAAAAATATGCCATACTGTGATAAAAAAATATAATAAATGCGCATACACTGCTACCAAGATGATTACGTTTTCAGAATTGTTACATTTTTCAATTCTATACAAGTTCAATCTTTTTTAACACTCGTAACTAATCTCGCATACTAAAGCAACAGCAAAAAATAACGGGAATCAAGCTAATTGATCTGCTGAATTCTTTACAACCGGAAGACACTTAACCAAAGTTCTGTAAATGAAACCTACCAAAGCTTCGTATAAGTAATTGCTACGCGTGTCTTATAATTCTCACTGGCATTGTTGTCAGCTTTCTTTTCCAGAGTATCTTCTATTGGTGTAAAAATCCAACTTTTCTTCAATGCGGTAAGACCCCCGTTTCTCTGAGATCGCGATGCATCTTTTTTAAGTGAACCGAGCAGCCCGTCGATCGCGGTATGATTCTACAATCCTTTTTTTGTGAAAGAGTACATTGTGTGAGATCGAAAGTGTGACTTTTTGAAAATGCGAGTGCGTGAAAGAAGTAGGCGAGATATGGATTGTGAAATCTTGCGTGTGAGACTGTATCATAGTTATAAATAAATGTATATGCTAAGTCAACGATATACAAGCTCTTTCATTAGTAATTATTCGTACCATCCTTTCCATTTTCTAAATGACTGTACTTTAAAAAGTTCTTTTAATTTATAATTCATGTATTACATTAGACGATGCGATCATCCATTAAGTAATCCAACCAGTGTCACGCATTAAAATTGATTTATTTTATTCAAGAATATAAAATTCGAATTTTGTTTATAATTTCTTTTAACCAATTGTGAAATATTTTTAAATTTGTTTTTAATTTAAAAATAAATTATAAGTAATATTTCATTTTATAATATAGGCACACGGCACGGCACTGATGGCAAAGTATGCCGTAGCGGAATGAACACCCGACGGTAAAAATAACTTTGAATATGTCGGGGATATTTCACTACATGTTATCTAACCTTTAAAAAACTCAGCTAACACGAAGCAAAATGTCTCACGTATTCAAAGTTATTTTTACCATCGGGTATATACAGGACCTATGTAATAAGTAATTTACCTCCGGTAAATTTTACTAACGAAAGGTGTTCCACATCACGCTAGCTCATCATTTAAAAAATGTTGAAACATGCTGTATTAGTCACATTCATAGGTAATTGTCCCGATTCTCGATAACGTAAGAAGAGAGTGATTTTTACCTCTTTTACAACGGGTTTATATTTAAAATATACAATAAAGACCGATTGGAGTACTTAATTAAATTGGTCGCATATATAATGTTAAAATCCAATTTGAAAATAAAAGTATGCGGGAGCAGTTGTCGATAACAATATTCGTGGTTGGAGTAGTTGTCGATAGGCGGATGTCCCCATTCTCGATAACTATAAAGCGTCAGATTAGAGGTCAATTGGTTTAAAAATACACTTTTTTAAAATTATATGTTATTAATTAGATGGGATTGCATCTAATACTTATTGTACATCTACAACCGTATACGACTTACTTTTTGTTCTTTTTCTCTGTTAAATAGAGGTTAGAATAGGTTAGACACGTTCAACTTATTAGTACAATATTATACATTATAAGACTATTTTTTTATCATTCAAGCCTGAATTATGTGTGATATACATATATACACTAAAATAATCCTAAAAATTAAAAAGTTTAGTTGATATTAAGAGTAATTTCGAGAACTGGGCAACATGTGTAATTCACGACCGTATTCTCGAAAACGCTGTTTAACGTATTTATACAAAATAAAATATATTTTATATATTTTTCAATAAACGTGTTGCTTGAGTTAATGGTTAAAATTGCTTTTTCGCAGCCAAAAATCTTGAAATTCTCGTGAAATTCCCTTTTCAAAGCTTGCGAGTTGTAAGCTCTGCAGCTAAGGAAAATGGTGGAACACGTCAAGGTCGAGGTTATCAACCAAATTATATATTTTTTGTGAACAATTGGCGTAACATAGTAATTGAAACTATGTATAGTAAAGAATAGTACCTATATTCCGAATCATAACTCTAAAAGTTTTTACGCTAGAAAAGTGATTCATAAATACAAAAATAAAGCCGAAATGAGCTTTTTGGTACAGTGTGCGCAAAGTTAAACTTTACGCACTCTTTTTAGTGTATAAAATTCTACTTTACGCACTCGTAAAAATCATGTTTTGTCAACTCAGACATGAAATTTTACACTCCGGTGTTATCGCACAACATAAGGGCTGGCTTCGTCGGCCCTTCTGTTGTGTGATTACACATTCTGAGCATAATTTTCAATGCCTGAGTTGCAAACATTATTTTTCTATGATTACGTAAAATTGCATATAATGATGATGAAAAATGTATGAATATTTAAGGATTTTCAACTGAGTTATTTTCCATGCATTTTTCGTTATCATTTTCTATCGTTCATAACTTTACAATAAAATAATATATTTATATGATACATAGCTTAAATTAAAACTTATTCCATCTTTGACTGAAATAATACGTATTTCGGATATATCATTTTTGGGTATCAGAAACCGCTTCCCAAAGGTTATGGACTCTTTTTGTAAGTTTAACCCAATAGTGCTTGCAACCTTACAGTTTTTTTAAATATCATATCTGCGATGCTTAGGTTGTTTTGCAACCAAAATTAGAGTTATTTTTAGAGGACTTTTAAGGTGATGCTAAATCCACCCACCACCGACAATTATGAGGACCCACTGTTTTCATTTAATTTTAAGTTTTAAGTAAAAATCAGAGACGTCCAGAGATATTTTATCAAAATTAAAAATGAACCGAAATTTAGCAACACTAAAATAAACTTGATACTATTCAAACTTTTTAGTATCCATACAATACCGTATATGTATAATCACTGATTTTCGCCAAAATGATCTTAAAGTCTTTTGGCAGCTATATTGGATCGGCCATTTAAAATTTTGTATATTTGTCAAATGATTCATAATCAGCAATCCAAAAAACTTTTAAATACCGGTTTTTATCTAAATATTACAATTTCTCAAGTTTTTGTTCTCGATATGGCATCAGGCATTTTGAATTTTTAAATTCTACAATCATAATCATAATCAGTGTCCCAAAAAAATCCTAGATGTTAATTTCAGTGTTAACCCTATTGGAAATGGTTTTTATGCCAAAGTGTGCCAGAATGTGACAGAATTTGCCAGAGTATGCCAAACAGCGGAAAAACATGTCAAATTAGCCCATTTGGCAAACTAATAGCATACTTTCGCACACTCTGGCAGACCTTGGTACATTTTGGCAAACTTTAGCACACAACATTTTTTCCACTAGGGAAGGATTTAATATTCATCCGACGATGGCAGTTCATGCTGGACGAAGCTAGGTTCATAAAGGATATTTTTGTCCTTATACTGAAAATCGAACTCTTTTTACTCATATTAATTTTCTATTCGCTATTTTGAATTTTGAATATCTGACGTTAGATTTGTAATAATAAGCTATCCAAAAAAACTGTATCTTATTACAAGAGTTAGAAAGAATTTTCGAACTTAAAATAATGAGATATTTGCCGTTTTTAATACAAATGGTTATAATTAACAATTTATTGTTCCTCACATTATTGCACAAATTACCCTTTGACGAAATTCGGTTTCAGGTAAGTCAAAATAACGAGGAGCAACAGGAACAATAGTCCCACTGGGCGCGTTCCACGGTAAAGTGCAGTAAGGTCAAGAATTTAATTCAGCTGATGATGTCAGTTCAAGCCGGAAGGAGGTGGGTTCATCAACGCTATTTTGGGCTTTACTAGAAATCAGTCTCCTTTTACTCAAATGAACTTCAAAGTGTACTTTTCTCTGGCAAAAATGAGTGGAATTGCATGAAATTTTAAGTAAAGGTGGCTGATGATATTTCGAAGGCTGTATCAGAGTTTTATTCTAAGTCATAAGAAATTTTTAAAGGAATCTATCTTGCCGGCTATTCTTATTATTATTTTTTTTTTTTTTAATATTTCCGTTTCGATAAACTATTCCGAAAAAAAACGCTCTGGTTAAGTAAGATCTGCAAAATATAATAGGTAATCTCTAATCTCTAGACTCTGGTTAATATTTCAACCAATTCGAAAAAAAACGCTCTGGTTAAGTAAGATCTGCAAAATATAATAGGTAATCTCTAATCTCTAGACTCTGGTTAATATTTCAACCAATTCGATTCACATTTGTAAGGGAAGATTGATTTCAAAATTTCTAAAACAGAATTCGGTGTTTGTCACCTCCCCAAAAATGCTGAATTCGATAAGCTACCAATTTGACAAAAAAATCTATTTTTTGTCCTAATTCCTGCACCGAAAGTATGCTTTTTTATGCATACTAGAAAATGAGAGAGCGCGTTGTGTATGCTGCTTTGGCATTTTCAATTTTGGGCACATTCAAATTAAGCGTCACAAATAATTTCAAAAATCAGTTTTTGTTTTAATAAATTTTTATGTGAATTATAAAATTGGCTATGTAATATTATCAAGATAAATTAATTTTTTAATTATTATATGTTTAAATTATGTGATTTTATACTTGTAAATACAATTGGTGCCTTGTCATTATGGTTTTGACACGCATACGACTTATTAAAGGATGTTTTTATGTTTTATGTAAAGGGCGTTTTTGTAAAAGTCATTTTTTTGCATTTTGTTTTTTCAGTCTGCAAATAATGATTTATTTTTACATCAAAACAAATGCAATTTATAGTTAAATAGTTTAAGAAGATAAATACATTATAATAATTCCGTAATCCCGTTATGCTTAATAAAATGTATAGCATTGTCTACCATGCCCATCTCGCTCCAATGTTCTTTATACTCCTATACATACTCTCGCTGGCAGTGCTGCATTATCGACTCAATAAGAAGGGATTTTTTCGAGGAGCTATTCACTTCCAGAAATCGCAGGAAATTACATGACTATCACAGGAAAGCATCCTTTTCGAAAATCGCATAATACGTGAATTTCTTTCTTTTGATTTCTCATGTTACGGAAATTATTTTTAGAAAATCGTAAATATTAAAATATAAACTGCAGTTTCTTACATATCAATCCCCACGCGAGAACAATAGCAATTAATTAAATTTTAAATCCAACTAATAATAATATAATCATAAACTATAAACCCCACTACCACAGAGATAACTTATTGTAAATAATAATAGTATGCAAAACAATAAATTTTATAAAGAATCAATAGTTAAAATTAGAGTATTAGATATTATTGGAAGAAGCAGCTTATGTGGCGGGGCGGGTTTATTATAAATATATATCTTTAAATGAAGTACATCAAACTTGATGTATTAATTTAGAATCAATTAATTATTTAAATTTAAATGTTCGCGCTCTTATCTTATCTACTTGTATAGCGTAGTCTCTAATAGTATTATGTAAGTAAAAAGTGTCCGCTCAGGTAACTTCCTACATTTGTACCTTTTGTTCGGTCTGTTCGATTTCAGCCGCACTCGAGATAAGTTGTTTCTACTCTCGCCATCTCTCTCTATTGTAGTTATAATAAAATTAAGTATATAAATTTACTCCATTTCTATTTCACCACCTACGATAACATCAAAACTGATTTTATTTGAATATGTATAGATTCTACACAATACATACTATTTCTTTTTAAATATCACTATGGTTTTAAACTTTTAAAATGTATGTTTTATTTTAAATAATATTATACTTAATTAGCAATAGTGCATAGACCGCAAATGTGACGCACAAATTTCTTTTATTATTGAATTAATCCTTTATTTTAGATTTAATAAATCTATATATAATTTTGGTATACTAAATAGACATGTTAAGATAACATTTAGTACATTTTTATATTTGATTTTAGCAATTATTTAGTAGATAGTATAGATAACGAATTTAAAAAGCGCCTATGCTGGACAGCAATGTAAAATTGATATAGCTCCAGTCTAATTATATAAAAAAGAAAGATAAGTTACATAAAGAATAAGTGTACTTATTATAATTACATTTTCTATAGTAAATTAAAAGGCATCTTATTTAAAAAGGTAACTGATGCATTTTTTTAAAACTTATCGATAAAAATGTTAAATTTATGTTTTTGCTAATAAAATAAAGTTAATGCTCTCAAATTGGATTAAACGGTTTTGTACAGTTAAATATAAAATATATATTTTATTACCAAGCAAGTAAGATTTTAATAGGCTTTATAGATATATGTATAAGATCAACATTTTCTTTATAGTTAGCAAGAGTAAGAAATTTTCTATGATTTACATTTAAAGTACATACAGACAATTACAATGAATTTAAATCATAATATGCTTTTCATACATAAACCTATTGTTTCAAGAAGATATGGGCAGCAAACTAATAATAAATTAATACAAATTTTATAAATAGTTATTATATAAATATTAACATAATATGTGATATATTCTGTTGAATACATTATTTTAAAATAATAGTATATTATGACACTCGCTTCGCTCGTGCGAAAACCCTCGAGCAAGGTAGAAAACCATCTCCCACAACAGTCTCATACGATATTTTATAGCACAACAACCTCAAAATCGACAATAAAGTTGGCATTTGAGGTTAGTGTGCTATAAAACTATTTAATGATTATATTTATTTCCTTTAAAAGTTTAGTGTGATTAAATTGATTATTCGTCAAATGCTGTGACGTTTTATTATTTTCGGTATTTATTTGATTTACGCCTTTGATATGCATTTCTCTGAAACATATAGCAACTCTTTATATTATATGTATGTAATATTTAAAGTTTCAAGAATTTGATAAACTTAATATTTTACGAATATTTAATACAAATGCATACATTTTTCTTCATTTTAATAGCCAAAGAATACGGTTTCTGCAGTAAAGATTTTAAATAAACACAAAAATTTTGAATAAAATACATTTCTAAAATTTCCATTGATATATCATTTTTCGGTTTGATAGCAACATTTTATTAAGTATTTAAGATACATAAATTGAGTCCAAGAGTTTGAAAAGAATTTGCGCTCATATTTTCTTGATACAAGAAGTACGTATATACAAAAACAATTAATATGTTCATGAATAATTTATAAAGAATATTTATAGCAACATTTGCAATTTTCAACTAATATTGAATTTTAAAAAAGGAACGAGCAAATTGATAAAATAAATAGGAGGGTCTATTTTACTTAGTTATAAAGCTAGATGGAGTATGAAATTTTAGGATAAAATTAAAATTGGGGCCTGCGGCGGCTCAGTCGGTAGAGTGTCGGATTCCCACGCCGGTGACCCGGGTTCGAATCCTAGTCTCTGCCGATTGATACAAGCACCTCTGTAAAAAATTACATGTGCTTTGTTTACAAACACACCGCAGACCCCCGTCGTCGATTAGCACCACATGGGAGCACAAACATGGCGACGTTAATTTAAAAAAAAAAAAATTTAAATTAAAATCAATGTGCAATCAGAAAACTAACGAATTTTATTAGGTAGTCTAATAGTATATCACATATCCTACGCATCTATACTCAAGTGCGAGTACAAATGTAAAATAATATTGTATCTTTTCACGGTGCATGGTAAGCTTAAAAGCGCTATGCAAAATTTGTGATTATATAAATTACTTCTACAAAGCAAATAGTAAGTTTGAGAAATGCTGTTCATTAGGCTTCCGAGGGAATGTTATTTTTATTAGAAATATTATTATGATTCTTATTATGCTTATTATGCTTACAATTTTTATAAAATCATTTGATTTGAGTGAAATATACATGGATTATGCATGCATGCGAAGTAAGCTCTCAAGGAGCTACGTGTGATTAATGCTAAAAGGTTTCACATTAAAATACCAAGCAATATGTAGTAATCCAAAAGTCATTTCTGTAAATGACTTTTGAGTTTTTAAAAAAAGAAATAGATACAATTAATTGAAAGTTAATCTACAAGAAAAATATAATACGCAAAGTAAATTTTACTTACTTATCATGTCAATTGCTCTTTTATGATTGACATAAAGAATTATACATTTTTGAAAGCCATAAAGAATTATACATTTTTAAAAGTGACTATTAATAGGATTGTCAAGTGAATTTAGATGCTGATTATTTAAGAAGTAATCCTTTGAAATATCCTATAAACTAATTAACACTCTATTGGATCTGTAAAGGATGGCTGTCTGCAGACTACCCATCAGTTACAGAATCAAAAAACAATAATACCTTATAAACTCCAAATTCCATTTCTCAAAAATTACTAACACCGAATGAATCTGCAAATTATAGCCATATGAAATATACGTGAATAAAATGATATAGAAAGTACTCAAGATGCAGGTTTAACTAAAGAAAAATTGATAAACTGACAGAAGAATCTCAAAATCCGCAGCCGCAACAGTCGAAGGGGTTTGAGTACCCTGAGATGTCTAGTAGCGCAGGTGAGAGTGAAGAACAAGAAATTAATGAATCAAAGAGCCACAGGTGTTTAAGAGCCAGACATGTCAAAAAGAAATATCGAACGCAGTGATACTGAAAGGTTAGCTAGCCAAAATTGTCAAAACATATTTCGAACGCAGTGACAATGAAAGCTTTGCGAGCCAAGAGTATCAAAAGAGAATCTCGAACGCAGTCACACATAGTGACAGCTCTGAGTACGAAAAAGGAATAAACAGGCATCTTGAGAAAAATGGTATTACAGCAATGTATGAAGTAAAATTGTATTTATGGGAAATGTAAGTTCCCATATTTTAAGAAAAATGAACATTTTATTCACTTTATTTCGACTTATTGTAATGATATTGTACCAATATCTTGACCAAAAATTTCTTGACAATGATTTTTTAAAACTATTTAAAGTTTAAATGAAACCTCTAAAAATCTTTTATTAATTTGTATGATAAAACTTTACAAAAATTATACTTATCAAAACAAATGAAAGAAAATGATAAGTTTAGAAGTAAAACATTCTTGATACAAATTTCTCAATACAAATTCTTTTGATTTAATTGAATCTATCTCTTTTATAAGTAACAATTATAATTGGGCATTTATTAAATTAAATAGATGCTTATAAAAAAACGGAACACTTGAAACTAACAGAATATTATTATCAAATTGCATACATCAGTTCATGAAGAACTCGACTCGATATTCAAGAATTTAACATAACAAAATAATCAACTTCAATGTAAATTGATTACATGAAAGGGTGTTTTTAACTAAAGAAAAGCTGTTCCTTACGAAACATCTTTTGCATAAGGGAAAAGGTGCAACCTAGATAAAATCATTCGTATAGTATACATTGAAATTTAATATTAAAAATAAAAATTAGTGACCAAAAAATTTCAACTTTAGACGTATGTTTTTTTTTTTTTTTTTTTATTATTATTTAACGTCGCCATGTTTGTGCTTCCATGTGGTGCTAATCGACGACGGGGGTCTGCGGTGTGTTTGTAAACAAAGCACATGTAATTTTTTACAGAGGTGCTTGTATCAATCGGCAGAGACTAGGATTCGAACCCGGGTCACCGGCGTGGGAATCCGACACTCTACCGACTGAGCCGCCGCAGGCCCCAATTTTAGACGTATGTATATTGTAAACACTATAGTTACTATGCAAGATCTTTTAATAAAATTAATAAGTAATATAAAGTAGTATTGGGCCAGTTTGCGAAATTGTATTTTCCTCATAATTAGAAAGTTAAATCTCAAAAAATCGTAGCTATAGTTATTTTAAACGCTTAATAAATAACTATTTCAAAATTAGAATAGAATATGATAAATCAACAAAAGTTAAAGTATATCTTTGGATTAATATTTGTGATAATACTTCGTAACTTTTCAATATATCATACCATGTGAATAGCACGGTAGAATATAGGTTTATAATTTTCACTTAATCAGTTAAATTTGTATAGCAATGCTACAGATTTACGTACCAATCAATGCCTCACCTTTAGTAAGATCACGTTAATATAAATTTTTTAGATTGACCAAAACATTAGAATATTATTTTATTTAGAAACATTTATTTAAAAAGATGTCTCTTTATAGTCAACATCTTTTTTGCATAAGGGAAAAGGTGTAATGTAATGATACATCACGTGTTATTCGCCATTTATACGCGCAAATATTCAAATAAAATAAAAAATATTCAAAAATATATAAGCATTCGATTCTCGAACAGACTCAGACACAAGATCTTTGTATTGTAATGTGTAATGACCCAACTGGAGTTAGGTTAGGTAGCGCGTAAACCGAAAGCGGTTTATTTAAATAAATAAGAAATAAATAAATGAATAAAAATATAATAAACGCGGATTGAAATAAGGATGTTTTTATTAACAACGACACTTTCTCTCTGCGTCTAATCCGGGCTTGAGACCGGCTACGGCCGCATTAAAAGTGTTTGAAACGAGAAATAACGAGAAGAATGAAATAGATGAATATCGCGAGAAAACCCGTGTGTCCTTTAGCACGCCTAAACTCTGACTGACTTTACTCGTGGTCTACAAATTCGTTGTAGCCCTGTTGAGCTACTCTCCTCCCCCTTTTATTTGTATATGCAGTCTAGAGGCTGTTTCCAGCCACATGTTGTTGTCGTGCAAGCGACACGCTTTTCTTCCCGGACAAGCACTTGAACTCGGACCCCCCAATATCGCGTAGAACAGAGGTTCTTTGTTTTTTAGTGAGCTTAGTTTCTTTGCTTTTCAGATGCAGTTTGTAAAATTGAATATTTTGTGTCTGAGTCTGTTCGAGAATTATTATTATTTGAATATTTGCGCGTATAAATGGCGAATAACACGTGATGTATTATTACTGTGAAGTCCGGCGACTTCCCGCGATTCTCGAACTCGCGTATAGTATATATATGTATTATATTACGCACTAATATTAAAATACAGATATCACGATAAAGTCGTTCTCTTTCGTTCCGTTAGTTTTCCCACGGAAACGGTTGAATATATTAATGTATTCTGTACGTGCCTAAAACATAGCAAACAAGCGCGTAAATTATTGTAATGGTCACTCGAAAAAACGGTTGTAAAATGCGAAGCGGACACCTAATACCGTATTATTTATGGTTTGTTTTTCGCTGCGAGGGAAAACCCGAGAAGAACCATAAATAATGGGTTCAGCGAAGAAACTCGAAGAGCCGAGCACAAACTGCGCACGTGGCCGGCTCCCCTTTCACTCGAGACACATTTTAAGGGCCCTGGAAACAAACAAGCCGAAACAATGCACTTTTTGTTACTACACTGGGAAAAAGGCGAAAACCACGCCGCACTCCCAGACATGTGTCTACAGCGTGGCGTTATCAGAGGGAAGAAAGGGCCCCACTCTGACTCTCTCCCACGCCAGTACGGGCCTTGCAGCCTTTCGCTGATTGGTCGGCGACGCGGGGAAAACCCAGTGGAAACTCGCTTTCATTCGCCAAGAGGAAGCAGGGGTGGAGATACTCATACCCCTTCTTCCCTTTGCACCCTCAACGACGCCACGAATGTCACCGCCCTCAAGGAGAGGAGAGCGAAGCAGCATCACCAAGAGCTCACCAGCAGTCAGTCAGAGTTCGACAACCGATGGCGACACTCTTCAGATTCTTATACAAATTATACCCTGTAATTTCAAAGACTAGAATATACATAAGATCTTAGGAGGTTATCCTAAGTATCTTTTAACTTAAATTCGTTTATTTTATTATTTCTACTATCCTTCCGCGTGTTGAGAGAGCATTTTAATGTTCGCTTGATAATTTAAACTACCCGCGTGTTACGTTCGCGTTAAAACATATTCTCGGTCAGAATACCTAAATGGGAAATTCCGCGACGTCACATTACATTACACCAGCATGATTCTCATCGATTTGATTGGTTGGGCGTTTAAGCGCGAAATTCAAATTTATTTATTTATACAAATGCGTTAAGGGGAGGCCGAAGCGAACTTTATCGTTGTGCCCCTCACCGCGCGTTGTAGTTTTCGTTATACGTTTAAAATTTACGTGTTAAGGGGACGCCGGATATCTCTGTCCTTGTCTAATTGAATTTTCATTCATAATTTTAAGAGAAATCATATTTTTCTTTAAATAATAGTTGTCCCCGCTTCGTTTTATAGTAATCTACATATATGTCCAAGCTGGGTTCATATGATTGTTTTGTTTTCGAGAAAACTTTGACACACTAAAAGGGCCAACTACGTGCAGATTAACCTTTACATACTAAGTTTGTCAAAGTTTTCTCGAAAACAAAACAATCATATGACACCAGCTTGGACATATAATTAGGTTACTGTAAAACAAATTGGGGACAGCTATTATTTTGTCATTAAACAATTTACTTTGTAAATAAATAACAAAATACGTGTGTAGGATAGTAGGAATCTACTGTCGGTATCCGACGTCTCATTAACACTAAAATCGAAGATGATAATGATTTATTATCATGTAAAGAATTGCAGACGACAGCTTTTTTGGTTATAAATAGCTTAAAAAGCTTTTAACATGATATATTATTATAATTGACCTATGAAAAATGGTCAAAATGACGGTCATCTTAGAAAAAGAAATAGATACAATTAATTGAAAGTTAATCTACAAGAAAAATATAATACGCAAAGTAAATTTTACTTACTTATCATGTCAATTGCTCTTTTATGATTGACATAAAGAATTATACATTTTTGAAAGACATAAAGAATTATACATTTTTAAAAGTGACTATTAATAGGATTGTCAAGTGAATTTGTCAAGTGACCGTTTTCTAGCTCTCAGCTCGTGCCTTATTTTTCGTTATTCTATGAAAGTTTACTGAATTATATAGATTTTTATTTTTATTAACAATTATTATTATGACAGGAAGAGGGGACAACCACGTATGTACACTATAAATTCCCACAAATTTTTTTTTATGGTATAAATTTTGGAAGTTAGGTTGACTCTACCAATTAGCGTTGGCTACGACCTTCCCTTAAGGGAGGCAGCCTGAGTTAAACTAGAAAAAAGATATTTCTGTTCATAATCCGATAAAAATGTTTTCTTTAAAAGCAACTATCCTAAAATTATTTTTACTATAAATACTT
The DNA here is from genome assembly GCA_949152435.1 of Gastracanthus pulcherrimus. Classification (NCBI taxonomy): domain Eukaryota; kingdom Metazoa; phylum Arthropoda; class Insecta; order Hymenoptera; family Pteromalidae; genus Gastracanthus; species Gastracanthus pulcherrimus. The sequence continues at coordinate 119,146,831 of OX424572.1, forward strand.
GATTATATCTAATTTATAAAATAAAAGAATCATAATAATAAATAAAATTTATAAAATAAAGAGTGTTATAATGATGTCCAGGTGTATAAGGTCATAAGGTCTCAGAGGTCTTCTACGAGGCCTTTTGTATCAATATATGTGTGATACTCAAGTTGACAGGATCTCCGTACATTTACATTTAAAAAAAATCTATGACCAGTTTCGACCTAAATATCTGTAAAAAATCGATCGATTTAAAGCACCCGAATCTAATCCTTAAGAGGAGGTCGGAGCCGATTACAGATTTCTGCATTGAATTTTACATTATTCTAATTTAATTGTTCATAAAAGTTAAAAACTTTAGTTGTCCGGTGTTCTCGATCTACTACTCGGAACACCGGACAACTGAGAGAACTGAAAAAAAATTTTAAATTGAATGCGAATACTGAAAAATACGAAATTGTCGGTAACTACGTAACTGCATGTAAGCTCTGACCTCCCCTTAAGATGAAAAGGTAAATCGCGCAGAGCGTGTTGTTGGGTTCGTTGAATTTAAGGTTTATGATTTTGTTATTTAAGAGAATAAGACAGTGTTCAATCTTAAAAATCAACATAAATGTTTAAAGATTGACAATAATGTTTCTTTTAAGCTATACCTACCAATCAAAAAGTCTTTTTGGTAAATTCATTCCTGAACTATTAAAATCAAAGTTCTGGGACTGGGGTGGTCTATAATGCAGATTTTTACTAACACATTTGCTACACTGAGAGAAATAGTGTAATAAAATTTACTATTTGCTTTGTAACTTGGGGACAGACTCGTCTTTATCATAAAAATTACTATTATATATAATATAGCAAATATTGTAAATTTTACTATTTTATACATAAAATTTTAAGACATCATAACTATATAATATACTAAAATTTACTATTTTATCAAGACTACATAAAGTAGTAAAATTTACAGTATAAAATAATAAATGTTGCTATATAGGTACTACAGTAATTTTTATGATACAGACGAGTCTGTCCCCAAGTTATAAAACCAAAAGTAAATTTTACTACACTATTTCTCTCAGTGTAATAAGAATTTTACCACTTATTTGGCATTATTTTAATTTTTGGTATCCCAAGGTGTATGTAACCCTTTAAAGTTTCTTAGGAGGATTGAGTGATTTCCTTAATATGTGAAATCGAAGGAAATCAAGGAAATCACACACTGTCATTTCCGAGTGAATAGCCCTCGGTATTTCTTTTTTAATCCTACATGAGGGTAAAACGGGGTTAAATATATTTTCACAGATTCCTCAATATCTATTGGGTTAGCTAACATATTGAATTGCTTTTTGTATAGAAAAATTACCTTTGCAAATGCGTAAAAATCAATTTTACGAGTTTCCTATGTATATAATGTTTCTTTATATTGTTCCGATAGTGACATGAGATGTACCGCCGTATGATCATAACGTCTGCAAAAACTTTGGAGCGTCATTTCAGTCTCTTTAAACTTAATGCTATACATATAATTCGATTAACCTTGTTGGAGAGGATTTTAAAGAATTCAAACAAATTCGACCAGTATTCGACCAATATTTTTAACATCAAGTGAATTGTCGCGCGAGAAGCCCCTTAGGCGTGGATTCTCGCTTTATTATTTTCGTGTTTTCGTATAGGAGATGTGGTTGGAAGGGTTAAAAATGAAGAAGTCGATTGAGCGAGAAAAAGACGAGTTTAATCGCTCAAACCGAGAGGGGAAAGCCGTGCGGCATAAAACCCCTCTCGTCGTATATACAAGCTGCGGGATTGAACGATTAACTGTGAGTCGTGTGCGTGTGTGTACGTGTGCGGTGTATTCGAGAGATCCTTCCGAATCTCTCGTCTCGTGTTCATGCGTGATAGCAATCACATATCGAAATGGGCTATACTGTGGCCTTAGTTCCACAGAATAGTCCCTCGTTTCGCTTCGCGCGCGGACGCGATTGTAGACCGGTCGCGACCTGTACCCGAATTCCCGTCACCAAGCGTAGAGAAAGATAGAGAGAGAGAGAGATATGCACACAAGAGAGAGAAGGACAGAGCACTACACCCACTAGTTTAATAACGACGATATATGCGGATTATAGGACGAACGTTCGGCTTTCGTGACAATGATCTGATGTCAGCGTATTCACTCAAGAGCGGGCGTGGCGATATCGTTCGCTTGGCTGCTTAAAAGCGACTGCCCGCATGGTCAACCAGCGGCGCGCGACACGAGGCCGGCGGCGCCGCCAGCGCCAACAGCGAGTCCCGTCGTTCGATTGCTCTCCGTCGCGCGCCGGGAGAAGGCGCCACGTGCTCAACGTCGATTCTCACGAGCCCGCTCGACACCGTCGCCCTTCGGTGAAGCTAAGCCCGGAGTTTCGACTGAACAGCCTCCCCCGTTGCGAGGAATCGAGCAAGATCGTCGAAGTCGTGATGTGTGGATCAGTGTATGTGTATGTTTGTGTTGTAGTGTGTATATAATTTCATTTTAATCTTCATTTGGGGGATGAAGTCGGTAGTGGACACAGCTGCGTGATATTGCGCTTCAGTGTCCCTCGAGAAGTTCGTACGGTGGCGACTCTGGCGAGTCCGTCGGTCCCCGGGTGCACCTCTTGAACGACTGCCAATTGCCATTGCGTGCAAGGTTGGTTTCGGTCTATCAGGATGACGACCATCCCTTCGCTTAGTTCTCCAGTAGAGTCATGCCATTTTTGACGCTGTTGGAGCTCGTGGAGGTATTCCAGATGCCATCGCTTCCAGAAATCCTGTCTGGCTTTGGTGATGAACTTCCAAACGGATAGTCGATTATCTGGAATGGAAGTCAAATCAGTACTTGGCATGACTGTAAGGGGCCTACCTATCAGAACATGCGCCGGGGTTAACGCTATCGGGTCGTTGGGATCGGACGAGATCGACCAGAGGGGTCGAGAATTTAAGATCGCTTCTATTTCTATCGCAAGGGTATAAAGCTCCTCGAATGTAAGAAGTTGCCCACCCACTACGCGTTTGAAATGGTGTTTAAAGGACTTTACCGCGGCCTCCCACAGACCCCCAAAATGCGGAGATAAGGGTGGGTTAAAGTGCCACTGGATGTTCAAAGATAGAGCTTTAGCACTCACTTTGGACTGGAACTCCTCTGAAAGGAGGAGCGCGGAAAGTTCCCTAAGCTGATTGTTTGCTCCAACGAAATTCGTTCCGTTGTCGGAGTAAACGTGATGGGGAATGCCTCGACGCCCTAAAAATCGAGTGAACGCGCCTAAGAAACCTTCAGTGGTTAAGTCGCTGGTTATCTCTATGGTTACTGCCTTTGTAGCCATACAGATAAAAACGCACCCGTACGCCTTAAGGGTTGTTCGGTTGTAACGCTTTTTTTCTTTAATGAGAATGGGGCCGAAGAAGTCTACGCCTACGTGAGAAAAAGCGTGAGACTCTGTGACCCTAGCGCTCGGAAGATCTGCCATCTTGCAGTGGAGCGGGGTGGGTTTGTGTCTTATACACGTGACACACCTACGAATAACGTGACGGACTTTCTTACCGTCAATTAACCAAAAATGTTGTCGCAAAAAGAAAAGGGTGCTTTGAACACCAGAGTGGAGATTCGATTCATGAGCTTCTCGAATGATCAAGTCCGTGACGTGATTCCGCGAGGGTAACAGTATGGGGTGCTTACTGGCCATAGGGATGTCAGCGTTCTTCAAACGCCCTCCCACGCGTACAACTCCATTTGCGTCCAAACACGGATTAAGTGCCGCAATATGCGACCCCTTCACCTTAATACCTCGCGTTAAGCATGCAATTGAATCGGAAAACGCGTCCTGCTGAATACTTCGAAACACGCGGGTTTCGGCATCCCGTTTTTCGTCGACCGAGATGGACTTTCCTCGGAACGGCCTTCCTGAAGGAAGCCATCGTACACATATCGCTACGACCCCAAGCAACATGCAATACTTGGAAAACCGCGATAGGAACATGCGATCCGTAGCCGTATCGACCAGGAGACAGACTCCTTTTTTCAGACCGGGGATATCCGGAAGTGATTCGACGATGTTCGCGGGCCAGGAGGCCTCCGTCTGCCGTAGCCAAACGGGTCCGGTAAACCACGTATCATTTCGCAGGAATTCTTTCGTGAGTTGTCCTCGGGATAAAGCGTCGGCCGGGTTATGTAGGGTAGGGACGTATCGCCAACTGGCGCGCTCTCCTAATTCCTGAATTTCACGCACGCGGTTCGCTTCGAATTGTTTAAGGTCTTGCGGGGACTTTCGTAACCAATGTAAGACTATAGTGGAATCTGACCATAGAACGATCCGTTTAATAGCAAGCTCCAAAGCTGGAAGCGTTTCTTGAAGCAGTCTTACAAGAGTCAAGGTCCCGCACAACTCTAGCCGGGGAATAGTCTGCTCTTTTAAAGGGGCAACTCTAGACTTCGAACATATCAATCGCACGGTAACCTTCCCGTTTCTATCCATCGACCTGGCATAAAGACAAGCGCCGTATCCCCTTTTGCTCGCGTCGCTGAATCCGTGGATCTCTACGCGCAAGGGAGTCTCAGCGACGACGTGACGTGGTACCGAAACGCTGGAAAGCAGAGGCAACTGATTTGCGAAATTAATCCAAAGAGTGTACAAACTCTGTGGCATAGATTCGTCCCAAGATACCTTCGCCTTCCAACATTCTTGCATGATCCACTTCGCATACAAACCGACTGGTCCTATCAAGCCTATCGGATCAAAGATCTTCGCGATCTCTGACAGAATCACGCGCTTGGTCACTATCTCGGGGATCTTTACTCGCTCGACAGCGATAGCTAATTCGTCGCGTTTGGAAGCCCAATATACCCCTAACGTTTTTAAGACTGTCTCTCTTTCGCCGTCGGAAGCGAGATTTATAGCCTTATCATCGAGATTGTCCAGAGCGTGATCGTGGTTAGAGGCCCATTGTCGAATGTTGAACCCACCACTCTTCAAAGCGGCGATTATTTCATCGCGCGCCTTTAAGATGTCCTTTAGAGAATCTGAACCCGTCAAGAGGTCGTCAACGTACAGGTCTCGCTTAAGGATCTCGGCCGCCAGGGGGTATCGGGAACTTTCGTCGTCGGCAAGTCGGTGTATCGTGCGTATCGCGAGGTAGGGAGCTGCAGATACACCGAACGTAACGGTGTTTAATTCGAAAACCTGCACTTGTCCGTCGCGATACCAGAAAATACGTTGGTATCGTCGATCATCGGGATGGATTAGAATCTGTCGATACATTTTCTCTATATCAGCTGTCAATACGTATCGGTGTGAACGGAATCTAATTAAGTGGGTATAGAGTTTATCCTGAATTGTCGGTCCTACGTACAAAAGGTCGTTAAGGGAAATGCCTTTCATCGTCTTAGCGGATGCGTCGAAAACGACTCGGAATTTGGTCGTGAGGCTGAGGGCCTTCAAGATTATGAGGTAAGGAAGGTAATATTCCGAATCGCTCTCGTCGAGCACCGCCGACATGTGCCCTAAATCGAGGTATTCCTGAAAAACACGACCGAATTCGTCCATCATTCCGGGTGAACGGCTGCACCGCCGCTCCATCCCACGGAACCGCTTGAGAGCTTGCGCCCTCGAGTCCCCTAGCTCCGGGTCCTTCTTTCGAAACGGCAATCTCACCATGTAACGCCCGTCAGACAGCCGAACAGTGGTGTCGTCATATCACCTCTCGCAATCCGACCTATCGCTAGCCTGCTCCGCTGGACTTGAGCATTCCTCAAGCGACCAAAATCGAACAAGCTGCTTTTCTAGTTGGGACAGGTGGCATGACACCGATGGAATCTTATCAGTGTCCATGCCACCAACGATCACCCAGCCAAGCTGAGTCTTTTGAAGATACAATTCGCTTCCTTCCCTAGACAAGTTAACCTGACCAATAGAGAGCATGGACAACGTTGCTCCAGAACTAATTAAAATGTCAACTGGTCGAGGGAGATGGAACTGAGGGTCTGCTAACCTAATATTCTTGGGTAACTTGATCGCTTCGCGAGGGAACGGTTCTTCAGGGGTAACGCTAGTTATCTTGGGAACGGTGAGGAACGTTAGACGTTTGCTAAAATCCGAGTTCAACGCTTTGAACTGGACATTGACGCAATGTTTAGTTGTGGTTCGCAGGTCGTTAATTGCTCCGATTGGAATCGAGTAATGTCGAGTAGGGAGCCGCAATCGGTCCGCGAGATCAACCGTCATGAAGTTCGCGTTTGCACACGTGTCCAGGAGCGCGCGAGCCTCGATGAATGCCCCGTTGGCATCTCTAACTAAAACGATAGCGCTCATCATGAGCTGAGACTGGAGAGCCCTGGACATGGTGCTGAGGACTCCTACGCCTAGTCATGGCATCTTGGCCGAGGACTCCGCCTTTGGATCCCCGTGCAGGAGCGTATTGTGTTCCTTATCGCATTTCTTGCAATTGCGAGCTTCGCACTTGCCTTCGTGTGATCGCAAACACCTCCGACACAGCTTCTTCGTCCTTACAGCGTCCCAACGCTGCTGAACGGTCAGCTTAGTAAATGCTGAACACCGATAAATCGTATGTTCACCGCTGCAATAATAACAACAAAGAGTGGAACTCGTGACAAGCGCTCGAGCTTGCCCGTTACCCCGCCGGTACTTGGTCCCCTTTTCGTTCTGTTGTCCTGTTCGCTTCGCTGGCGCTTCGTTGCCCTTGGCCTCTCCTTCCTGAGCGTACAGGTAGTTACTGGTTTCCTGCAGAAAAGCGAAAAAAGAATCGAGATCGGGAATCTTATCGATAGACGTCTTCTTGATCCACCGGTCCTTGATTTTAGTTGGCAACGTTTTTTCGAGTGCACGAATCACGAAATAATCAGAAGGAACGACCTTGAGGGTTTTCAAATCCGCCAAATGTTGCCGAACCGAATGCTCCAGGTCCTTCAGCGCCCGGTGTGAAACCTCAGTCAGAACGGGATAAGCGAGAATTGCGTCGATGTGAGCAGCAGCAATAAGCCGGACATGCTCGTATTGCGTACTCAAAAGCCGCCATGCTTCCTCGTAGCTATTCGCGCCTGGAGCCAGGATCTGCAACGAATTAGCCGCCGCCCCAACTAACGCCTCCTTCAAGTAGTGGAAAGCGGTGATGTTGTCGATGTCCAATCGCACCATCTCGTTCCTGAAAGTCGTCTTGAATACGGTCCACTCATCCAAACGACCGCCGAACTTCGGCAAATCAATGGGGGGCAACCCCTTGTAACGAGTTATATCGAGAAGAGTCGAATGCCCCAATGGAACGGTAGTCTCACCACCGGAAGATCTGCTCTGCTTCTCTGTCGCCTGCTCGGCTTCTTTGGTCCGGACAAACGTAGCAATTTTGAAGTAGGAATCCTTCAGCCCTTGAAAGACTTCCCTTTTAGCTGTCTTGTTCCTAACATCGAGTCTATAAAATAACTCGCACAAGGCGTCATGACGTGTGGCAATTTTTTCCAAGCGTAATTGACACTCAGGAAGATTCGCTGCTCCCGATTTAATTCGCACCGCCAGGTCGGTCAGCAAGTCTTGGATGTATTCGGTCTGCATGTTCCACTGTTCCACTATAGCGTCCATGTCGCCTAATGGTCAGTGAATGCGCACGCTAAATAAATCGAATTAATCCTATACGCGGACTAAAGCGTGAGCACGTGACTCGGCGCGCTCGGATTCTTAGAATCCGCTCTACGGTGTGCTACGTTTCTCGCAGCTCAGTCCCGAAAAGTAAACAAGTTGCCGCTCGCCGCAACGCGCTGCCTCGTGTGTTTATTCGCAGGGTCAAACAAACGCCGCGCTGTGTTCGAAATTCACACGCGTGAATTGATTCGAAAAAACAATCAACGCTACTTATCTTTCTGGTATGCGATGACCTTGAAGCGGCAGCTGGAGAGATGCACCCGGAGACGATGTATATGCGATGACCTGGGGAGCCTTGATGCACCCGTTGTCCTTGGCTGGCTGGCCGAAAAGTCTTCGTTTCCACACCTCACAGGAGGCACCATGAATTGTCGCGCGAGAAGCCCCTTAGGCGTGGATTCTCGCTTTATTATTTTCGTGTTTTCGTATAGGAGATGTGGTTGGAATGGTTAAAAATGCAGAAGTCGATTGAGCGAGAAAAAGACGAGTTTAATCGCTCAAACCGAGAGGGGAAAGCCGTGCGGCATAAAACCCCTCTCGTCGTATATACAAGCTGCGGGATTGAACGATTAACTGTGAGTCGTGTGCGTGTGTGTACGTGTGCGGTGTATTCGAGAGATCCTTCCGAATCTCTCGTCTCGTGTTCATGCGTGATAGCAATCACATATCGAAATGGGCTATACTGTGGCCTTAGTTCCACAGAATAGTCCCTCGTTTCGCTTCGCGCGCGGACGCGATTGTAGACCGGTCGCGACCCGTACCCGAATTCCCGTCACCAAGCGTAGAGAAAGATAGAGAGAGAGAGAGATATGCACACAAGAGAGAGAAGGACAGAGCACTACACCCACTAGTTTAATAACGACGATATATGCGGATTATAGGACGAACGTTCGGCTTTCGTGACAATGATCTGATGTCAGCGTATTCACTCAAGAGCGGGCGTGGCGATATCGTTCGCTTGGCTGCTCAAAAGCGACTGTCCGCGTGGTCAACCAGCGGCGCGCGACACGAGGCCGGCGGCGCCGCCAGCGCCAACAGCGAGTCCCGTCGTTCGATTGCTCTCCGTCGCGCGCCGGGAGAAGGCGCCACGTGCTCAACGTCGATTCTCACGAGCCCGCTCGACACCGTCGCCCTTCGGTGAAGCTAAGCCCGGAGTTTCGACGGAACATCAAGTGTGCAAGTATCGCAGATGACGGGGGATGATACATGATAGTGTATTCTTTTTTCAAAGAAATTTCTTTTTAGTACATTTTGCACTGGTGAAAAATAGCAGCCTTGTGGACTTTTTCGAAATTGGCTGTTTTCTCCCTAATTATAAAAACTCAAAAAATTCTAGAAGGTCACAATCCTCATGATTTAGACTAAAACTTAGTGAGTGTTTGTTTTCGATGTGTACTTTTATATAAAAATTTAATGTCAAATATTGAAATACCCGGCCTTATTATAAAATTATTTTTTTACGCGTACGAAAGTAGTAAGTAAGCTGTTATGGGAAGACTAAACAAATGACGTCATCACTGCGCAACGTCTCTTATCTTATCTAATCTTAATGGTATGTTGATATGATAAGGTTATCTTAATGGGTTGTTGATAAGATAAGACTCAAGGTCAGATTCCATAGAGGTGTTACTTGTCTTATTAATTACTTTTTAATTGTTTATTTATATAAACAAATAGATAATCCATGTAAACAAAATTCCTTATCTTTGCCGCAACAATGACTCACCCATGCGCGACCCCCTTTTATCTTAATGGTTTATTGACAAGATAAGAACATTCCATAGAGGTATTACTTGTCGTATTAATTACTTTTTAATTGTTTATTTATATAAACAAATAGATAAGCTATGTAAACAACACACACCCCTTATCTTTGCCGCAGCAATGACTCACCCATGTGCGACCCCTTTTATCTTAATGTTTTGTTGTCAAGATAAGACTAAAGGTCACAGTCCCTAGATGTGTTACTTATTAATTGTTTATTTATATAAACAAACAGAAAAGATATGTAAACAATCTCACCCCCACTTATCTTTGACATGGCAATGGTTCGTCCTTGTGTGATTTCCCTTATCTAATGGTATGTTTACAAGATAAGACTCAAGGTCACATTCCAGAGACGTATTACTTATTAATTACATTTTAATTATTTATTTTTATTTGATTTTTGATAACACATAATCTTATCTATGTTGAACAAAGATAGCAAATAATGTTATCTGCATTTACGCAAACATAACCTAGAATCTTGACGGTAATCTTAACGGTTTAGACGCCGCCGTCCAAAGATGATTTTAATGGTAATAGTTTGTTGTACTACGTTTTCAAAATATTGTGGTCCTGAAAAGGACCGGTTTATGTTTTTAAAAATCTCTTTATTCTTTAAAACTTTTGTATCCCTTACGATCGGGTAAGAAAAAGGTGTTGGTGGAGAATTTCCGTATATAATGTTTTGACTTCTGCGATTCACCATTCGCATGATTGCGGAGCAGTCATCTGTTGCACTGGCATAAAGCTTTGGAGAATAAGAAGAAAGTTTAGAGAAGTAATGATTTCGACTGCGATTTTATAAGACACGAGGAGCGCTAATTAAAACAATCGCAGCAAGCGTACATCCGATACTCTTGGTGAGCGAGACAATCGTTGGTCTTATCCCTTGGCTAGCTTCTCGAAGAAACGACAGTGTCTTAAGTACGGCAGGAAACGCGAAAAAAACAACACCTGCGTTCACATTATACTGGGGAGCAGAGAGTTGCCGAGGAGCGTCGCTTATCACTTGTTAGTATAATGCTTCGAGAGGTATACATCCTGAACTAATTAAATTTCGTTTTGAGTAGAGCGCTATAAACATCTCCCGATATTTACGTTTTGGTCATTTAGATAAAACCATGGTAATTAAGATATCTTCGAAAATCATTTTGAATGTTGAAACCTCATATGTAAAAAAATACTCTCCGCATATATTTTGAGCACGAAAAAATGCTGTGAAATATTTCAGTTATATAACAACTGACTATGCTTGATGAACTTGTGTAAATTAAGATTACATGGCAGGAAATAATAAAAATTTCTTTTGAAAAATATGTTATACCACATATTCCGATAAAACTTATAGAATCTGCATGAGATTGTTTTACATCAAACAAATTTATTAAGACAGGATGTCTTAATTGTTTCAAAGAAATATTTTTAAGTATAGCAGTGATAATCGCTACCACTTTATTTCAGCCCTCTCTACCTAACCCTCCACCCCTTTTTTACAAAATATAAAAACCCTCAGACGTACGCTTTTGAATTTAGTCACCATGAGGACAGCAAATCGAGTAGCTATAGATATGTATAACGAGGCAGAAGTATTATTATGCGATATCGTGTATAGAGTACTCGTAGCACGGAGACTACGCTTTGAAAATACCGTGATAAGGCAAAGGTGCACTTTAAGGTGGCGGAAGTGTGTAAAGCGCATAGTTTGCGTAAGTTTAAAACAAGAATTTCGTTTCTTACTGAGTTGTTGCGGTCCTCGTAAAATTTTATTACTATATAAAACAATATTCAAAAATTCGTGTGTAGCAGTGAATTGTACAGCTGAATTTTTAGTGCAAAGAAACTTGTACCATATACCAGTACTTCAACCATTGATGAGTGTTTACGAAGAAGAAAAAGGTTAGTACGTATTTTAAATAAATTACGGTGTGAAGAAATAAAAATTTAAAAAGTATTAATTTTAGAACTAAAATTAAACTTGTGTAATACTAATCAATTATATACATAAATTTTTAATAGTACATATTTATATTTTAAACAAATTACGGTATGAAAAAATAAAAATTTAAAAAAGTATTAATTTTAGAACTAAAATTAAAGTTGTGTAATAATAAACAATTATATACATAAATTTTTAAGCAAATAATGCAAAATAAAAATGTTTTGTAGTATATATTATGTAAAAAAATCATCAGTTTTATTTCAAATGTAACAAAAATAAAAAAGTTAAAAAATGTTTAAATAAAAATTTTAAAATTTAAAAAATGTGTTTATTTGTTATTGTTATTAATATTAATGTAAATAAAAAAATAAAAAAATAAAATAAAAAATAAATAAAAAAATGTAGCCAAGTGTATTTGAACCAGGGTCCACAGCATGAGAGTCTGGCGCTCTATCCATTTACCCGATAAGACATGTGCGTTAGGGCTGTTCCATATGGGATGGCATTTTAGAATACTGTACTTTTTACGTGTACAGAAATGTTTCAAAAACACTATTTAAATACATTTTTATTATATTTTTAATTTTTACATTTATATATACACGTAATGCAAATAATAATTAAATGCAAATCCACTTGTATTTGAACTCACGGCCGCGGTATTTGTAGTTTGTCATTTAAAAATACTACTTTAAAATTCTTTTAATATTATTACAAACATTAATAATTTTTTGTAACACATGCACGATTTTTCATGCATCGCGCTCGCCTTCGGGTCGTACTTGCTCGCCTCCGATTCGTACAGCAAACTCACGAGTTCGGTAAAAACCTATTTCTCGCCCGCTGTACACAATATATACTATTATGAATAACGCTTTTATATTTTAAAAAGCGGTTAATATATTTCATCAGTTTGTAAAATAATATGCACATTGATTTAAAATTTATATTTTGTTCAGCTAAGGAAATAGTACTCAGAGATTGCAGTACTGATATGAGTGATATGGAAGTATCTTTACATACAATCTCTGAACGTTCAAATTCGAGCGAGTGTTCAGATGAGGAGGAGGGAAGTAGCAGTATGGAAACCGATGAGCGGCAGAAGGAGGAGGAGGAGGAGGAGGAGGAGGAGATGACGATAGAGACGGAAATCGGAGAGGTAGCATCAGTGCTGGCGGTGGAGGTAGAGGAGAGTGTCCCTGAATCCAATGTAATTGAGCAGCACTCTGTGGTCGATAACGAACGTGGGGGTGAGGTGGCGACGGCGGGATCCGAACTCAGTGTCATAAGGCAGAATCCTGCAGATAATATCGTACAGCAGGAGAATGAGTTGCAGACCAGCGAGTCAGAAGAAGAAGAAGAAGCTACTTCTTCATCTGAGGACGAGGTAGCGAACCAACCTACAGCTTCAGATAACTTATTAGCTAGCTGTAGAGAGCCTGAATATGCAGTTATACGGCTTTTAAATAATATAGCTCCATTACCACAAGCGAATATCGTAGACGATGGTAACGTTGGTACTGTCAACGACTCCGAGAACAACATTGAAGCAAGAGTGCCAATGCAACCCGACCCGACTATGGCCAGAAGGCAGTTGATACGAGATTTCGCTATGAGAGAGCAAGAGCAAGGCGAGAGAAGCTATTATCAAATACAAAGAACTGGTGATAGAAGGATGACATATCATCATGATTTATGTATCGATCCAGAACCAGTACTGTACACTGAAGAGGATTTACTAGATCTTTTTTCTCGTATTAAACAAAGTTTTACCGGTCCACCTGAAGAATAATTTTCTAGAGTATGTAAAATATTTTTGTAAATGAAACATGTACTTTTATAATAAAATTATAGAAAACCTAAGTTTGTCTGATGATTCTTGTACATCAAACACCTCTGAATTTCCATTATCAACATCATCTCAATCATACTCCAGCTCAATAGAATCAGTCGAATATTACGCCGACGAGAGTTTGGGATCAATGCAAATTGGTGGAGGTGTTTATGATATCACCAACGATAGCAACGAACATAGAGATACTTTCACAGACTCTGAGTCAGACTCCAGTGAAGAGTCGAACATTGTCGAGGAGGAGGAGGAGGAGGAGGAGGCGGAGGAGGGAGAGAAGGTTGAAGAGAATGTCGCCCGGCAAAGAGTTCAGTTCGAAATAGAAACTCTAGCAATGAAGAAGAAGAAGAAGAAATGGACGACGATCTTCTAGGAATTCGTCCTCCGGGTGAGCGTTTTATTATTATTGAAAATGAGGGTCATTATATTGCCAAATATAGGTTGGATGGTAGGCGTCTTTTGTTAAAAATTCTACCACCACCCCCGACAGATAATACTGTAAACCCCATTTTATGGTTAGAACTAGTTATACGTGATATTCATATTTAATTTCCTTGACGCGTGAGAATGATATGATTGGTGTAGCTGTAAGAAGTATAAATTTTGCTCGCGGGCCAGGTGGTCTATCACTTCGACCAGTCAACAATTTTTCTTATAACGATTTATGGACTTGATTAGCGGTTTGACTCAGAGTAACGATGCCTTTCAAATAGATGAAAGTTTTATTTTAACAGTAACGCTTGTGAATGTACCAAACGGTTAGGGAGGATGTAAAGGTAGAAAAAAGTTAACTATCGATGTGGTAGGTCAAAGATCTTTCATTTCCATAAATAATAATGATAATATGTATTTACCAAGGGCATTAGTTGTAGGCGATATATTTATAACATACAAAAAATCAGATGATGCGCGTGAAAAATGGTTCAATATACGTGTCAGCGTTGGTTCAATGCAAAAAGCTTATGCGAAACTTCTTATTGCTAGTGCTAATGTTCTGATTCCAGAAACCGGCTGCGGTATGCGAGAAATTAAAGCTTTTCAAGATTATTTCACAGAAAGAGATAGAGCAATCGTGATTTATGATAGTCTAGCGTTTGGCAATGGTGACCCTCATTTTTTTGATGGTCGAGCACTTATGAATAATACTGTTTACGATGTTATACATCTCTTATATGATGCACGAAGAAGACATTTTGATACTATATTAAATTTAACGGGTGCAGCGCGTAGTAAATTTTTCTGCGAACATTGTAATAAAAGATGTCAATACGTAGATGAGCACAGATGCTCAGCACAGTGCCGAATGTGCTTTTGTAAACCACCATGTTGTTATGAAGGTGTAGATTTGATAAAATGCAAAGCCTGTAATCGAGATTTTTTCGGTCAAATATACTTTGACAATCACAGAAAACATGGTTCCTATAAGAGAAGAATAAAAAATTATGTGATGTAGTGAAAGTTTGTGTCGCATGCTGTAAGCGTATTAATATTTATAAATCTAAGCATGAATGTGGTTATAATTGGTGTAATGTATGTCATAAAAAACATAGTGTAAACCATTTATGTTATATTCAACCGATTGGTCGTGAAACTAATTTATCCAATGCTATCGAAAAGCGCGGCCCCAAAAAAATATGTTTGTTTTTTATGATTTTGAGACTCGTCAAGATTCACCCTTTCGAGACCACCCTACGATAAAAATTCACATACCGAATATGTGTGTCGTACAAAAAGTTTGCAATGATTGTCTCTCTATAGAAGACCTTAGTCAATTTTGTGAATCGTGTGGTATATGTGAACATGTTTTTCGTAAAAATCCTGTAAAGTGTTTGCTTGATCTGACTATACGAGAAAAATCAAAATTTGATCAAATTATTTGTATTGCACATAATTCGCGGGGGTTCGATGCTCAATTTATTCTCAGAGAAATCGTCGAAAATACAACTATAGTACCTAACGTGATTTTAAATGGACAAAATATTATTATGTTACAGTGTGGCCGGACAAAATTTATTGATAGTTTAAATTATTTTCAAATGAAGTTAAGCGCTTTACCGCAAGCTTTTGCCCTACCACCGGCTACTAAAAAAGGTTATTTTCCCCACCTCTTTAATACCTTAGAAAATCAAGAATACGAATCCTTACCAGCATCCAGTAACTACTCTCCCAACACAATGTCAACGAGTGAAAGAGAAGAGTTTTTTCTATGGTATAACGAAAATCGTGATTCTTATAATTTTAACATGCAACGTGAACTTTTAGACTATTGTCGTTTAGATGTGAATATCTTGAGGCTTTCCTGCATGGCTTTGCGAAACATTTTTATAAAATGCGGCAACACTTGTCCTTTTACAGAAGCCACCACTATTGCATCAGCATGTTCAGTTGTATATAGAAAGAATTTTTTGCATGTAAATACAATAGGTATTATGCCAGCGGGTGGGTACCGACGCGCAGACAAACATTCACAAAAATCATTGCAGTAGTTGGTGCAATGTGAGCGTGAACTTGGTCGTGCGATAATACACGCTGGGAGAGCTCGCGAATTTATACTTCCTGAACGGTTTCGCGTAGATGGCTTCTTACCACCACTTGACGGCGAGCAGCAACATGCTAAAGGAATTGTTTTTGAATACCAGGGCTGTTACACACATGGTTGTCCTCGATGTTTCAATAAAAAACGCGATAAAACAATGTCTTACGGGCGAACGATAGATGAAGCGTACGAAAATACGGGTACAAAAATTGAAAACATTAAGTCACATGGACAATTTTATTTGTCAGCGACGTTTCGGCAGCATTTTACTGCCCTCATCAGGCTATACCTTTATTTAAATATTTCATATTACATCATTATTAAAAAGTATTGTAAAAAAAATATATTTATATGTGATTTTATATTTGTTGTTAACATAAATACTTACCATATTTACATGGTACGGATGTTACAATTTTTAAGACCAATAGATGTACAAGATATATACGTTACTCGCTATATGAACAATATAAAAATATAATAATAAGTTAGTGATTTTGTACTATTTTCTTAATTGCACAGAAGTTGAGGTTAAGTTGCCATAAACACCTTTCATTTTCTTAATCGTCCTTATTTTAAAGCTTATAATATTAAAACAATAAATAGCACATTGTAAATATAAATATAAGTAAAAGAAGTCCATAGTTAAAAAATGTTATAAGTTATAAATAAGTAAAAAATGAGACTTTTCTATCACAGACGGTTACCAGACGTTATTTTGAATATCTGAGCATGCTCAAAAGAGCCTTTTGATGGAGTGATTTCAAAATATGTAAAACTGACTAGTTTGTAGACTAAATAAAAGAAAACAGCATTATCTAATATTGCACAATTAATTACAATTTAATTATTAAAAACTTAATTATTAATATAGATAAACTAACTCTAATAATGCACAAATTATCACATGAAGTTAAAGAAAATATTTTAAATTTTTAATGCCTGTTATTATATGTGCGCACGCATCTCTTTGTATATGCAACGCGCGTGTGCGAATATAATGACAATAATGAAACTCGTCAATTTTGTCAGTGACCGTATGTGTATAGCTACTTCAAACAGAAGATATTTATTACTTATTATATTTGCTTTTCATGTTATTGATCAATGGAAAGTAATGATAGTTTAATTTTTGGGTGTCCTCTTTAATATCAATAGAATTTTTTTGTAATTCTATATTTACCATTTCTGAAATTAATCTCTTTTTCCAATTACGTTCTTTATCCAGGATTTTTGTATCGTTAAAATTACAGGAGTGACCGTTCCTAATGTGGTCATTAATAGCATATGATTTATTCTCAATATTCGTATTCGCTTCATGATCATCAACACGTACAGTCAGCTGACGTTTGGTTTCACCTACGTATGAAGCATTACAATCATGGCATTCTATTTTGTCGTACCTACTGATAGTATTAAATCTTCTGTGATATTTCATGTTTTACTTATTTATAACTTATAACATTTTTTAACTATGGACTTCTTTTATTTATATTTATATTTACAATGTGCTATTTATTGTTTTAATATTATAAGTTTTAAAATAAGGACGATTAAGAAAATGAAAGGTATTTATTAAAAGGCAACTTAACCTCAACTTCTGTGCAATTAAGAAAATAGTACAAAATCACTAACTTATTATTATATTTTTATATTGTTCGTATAGCGAGTAACGTATATATCTTGTACATGTATTGGTCTTAAAAAATGTAACATCCGTACCATGTAAATATTGTAAGTATTTATGTTAACAACAAATATAAAATCACATATAAATATATTTTTTTTACAATACTTTTTAATAATGGTGTAATATGAAATATTTAAATAAAGGTATAGCCTGATGAGGGCAGTGAAATGCTGCCGAAACGTCGCTGACAAATAAAATTGTCTGTTTGGTTTGCAAAAATCATTTATTAAACCTCACCATATCAATATCAGCAAACGAAGATAATGATCTATTTTATACAATTAAGTCACATGGTTACGAGGTTCGTGAGATGTGGGAATGTGCATTTGATCGAATAAAAGCAGAAAATCGTGAAATTAATGATTACGTGAATCATCATCCTTTAATGAGTCGCGTAACTTTGAATCCTCGTGATGCTTTTTTCGGTGGTAGGACGGAGAATATAGTTACTGAATACGAAATTCAAGAAGGTGAAAAAATCCGATACACAGATATATGCTCTCTCTATCCATACGTTTGTAAGAGAGGTCAATTTCCTATTGGTCATCCGCGCATATTCATTGGCAGTGAATGTGGTGCATTGACGCTTGGGGATAATGATAATCTAACGAATGTCGAGGGTTTAATTAAGTGTAGGATTTTACCTCCGCGAAATTTACATATACCATTGTTACCGATCAAAATGCACGGCCGTCTACTCTTCGCACTCTGTCGATCTTGTTGTGAGAAATTACGTCAGGGTGACTGTAATCATGAGGATGTCAAGGATCGCGAATTTACGGGCACGTGGGTTGCTGATGAGCTACGTAAAGCTGTCCAACTTGGTTATCGTGTAACGGAAATTTATATTATTTGGAAATATCAAATGACTCGTTACAATCAAGATCGTGGGACTGGTGGGCTCTTTGCGGAATATGTCAATACGTTTTTGAAAATTAAGCAAGAGGCTAGCGGCTGGCCTTTGTGGTGTACTGATGACATTGCAAAAACACAATATATTGATCAATATGAGCGAGACGAGGGTATACGTTTGGATAGAGAGAACATTGCTAAGAATGCAGGACTACGTGCAGTTGCTAAGCTATGTTTGAATTCATTTTGCGGTAAATTTGGGCAGCGGAGTAATTTGAAGCAAACAGAAGTTATAAAAAACCGTGAATCGCTTCTAAAACTTCTCCCATGTCCGGAAAGAGAGGTAATCGATAAATTGCCTGTCAGCGATGAGATTCTATATGTAAATTGGCAGTATAGAGATGAGGCAGTGACGCCTGCACTACAAACGAGTGTTGTCATTGCTGCGTACACGACCACCCAGGCGCGCCTAATACTTTACGAACACTTGGAGAGATTGGCTTTACGTTTATTATATTATGATACTGATTCCTGTGTCTTTGTCTCGCATGATAATGCAGAGAACGAATACAGCCCAGTTATAGGATTAAAACCGGGTGATATGACAGATGAGCTTAGAATTCTACGCTTACCGTGTCGTATCACCTGTAGACCAAACAAAAACTGAATGCTGTAAAGTAAAAGGTATAGCGTTAAACTTTTCAAACTGTTTGAAAATAAATTTTGTGAGTGTAAAAAGTTTGACCAATGATGCTTTTAATATTGACAATGATGAGCCTAACAACGACGCAGCTGAGTGTGAACGAACAAATAATGAATGTAGAAAAATAAAAATTAAATTTAAAGCCATTCATAGAACAAAATTGCACGAAGTTGTGACTCGAGATGAGTCAAAAACATGTTGTGTAGTATTAAGAAAACGGCGATACATTACACGTACGCATTCTCTTCCGTTTGGATTTAAATCCACTTAATATTTTTATAAAAACATTGTATAATATTGTAAAAATAAAAACTTTAAAATCTACTTACCATAACAGTCTTGTTTTATTTATTATTATTATTATTATTATATGTAAAAAATATATAATCTCTTGCAGAGTACGGATGTTTCCAGTACATCTTTAGCATTCGTTCGGAAGGCTGATCAGTCTCTGATATTTCAGCTAATTTGCCGCTTATTTAGCTTTTTTCTTGTAATTTTAGCTGATTTTGATCCGCGCACACATCAATCAGCTGGTACCCTCTGAGCACACGTATAAAACAGCTGATATTTACGTGTGCCGCGCCGCCTCCGCCGCCGCCGCCACCGCCGTCCCTCCCCCCAATTCTTGCTGCTTGTCGTGTTCTAGACTGTGATGCACAACTATTGGTCGTTTTTATTGCTGATACTGATGGTGATGGTAAGATTTAAGAATCCAGGATGGATACGCATTTCAAACATCCATTTGTATAGTCAGTGGTCCCACCGGTTGTGGAAAAACTGTTTTTGTAAAACGATTCCTCGAACATCTACCTGCAATGTGTGACGCGGTGTTCGATAGAATATTGCTTTACTACGCAGAATGACAGCCTACTTATGAGACGGAATTTGTACCAGGTGGACATGGTAAAAAAATTATCGAATTTCACGAAGGTCTGCCACAGGCTTTAGACTACTCTCACGACAATGATAAAAAGAAATTAATAATTACACAGCCCCACAAAAAAAAATAATTGTAAGTCCCAAAAACTTGACCACGGTACTTATATGTTTTTGGGATCGCTGAATCCGAATCCAGGGTTAGTTTAACCCCATCAGATCTTTCTCAAGGTCAGTTGAAGGTCAAATTATCGAAATACATGAGAAAAACACTAACACCATGGTATCTTGGGGTTTTCGGGGTCGCTGAATCCGAATCCGGGGTCAGATTAAACAATCAGATCTTTCTCAAGGTCAGTTGAAGGTCAAATTATCGAAATACATGAAAAATACACTAAAACCATGGTATCTTGGGTTTTTTTGGGGCGCTGTATCTGAATCCGGGCTTATTATAACCCTATCAGGTCATGGTCAAGGTCAGTTCAAGGTCAAATCAGAAAGATTCATAAAAAGTAGAGTCAAACCATGATATTTAGGGGTTTTTGGGGTCGCTGAATCCGAATCCAGGGTCAGTATAGTCCCATAAGGTTATATTTATGGTTAGTTCAAGGTTAGTTGATAGTCATGGACGTAAAGAGAGTGAAAAAATTAGTTATAAACCGAAACAATGCAAAAGGTAATGTAAACCATAAAGCAAAGAACAATGTATATGCAAGTACAATCGTATCCTTTAAAACTATATTATAGTTTGCTGCTCCTTCATTTACTTTAAATTTGTTAGAAGTATATGCAATTCAATAAAATACCCGTAAAAATATTAAGCCCATTACTCTTTTTTATGGTAACGAACTATTTTATTGTCAAATGATCTACGAAGTGGATTACGCTTCCGCTTCTCCGATGTTGATGGTAGATCTCTTTTTAACGACCAACAGTAATCTGCTAACATATTTACGTCCCATCTTCCTTGGTACCTGCGCTCCATTTCCTTGATATCTTGGTGAAATCTCTCTCCCTGCTCTTCGCTGTAATCACCTAGGTTTTCTGGAAATTCATCAACATGCGAATATAAAAAGTGTAATTTTAGATTCATTAGGCAGCCTTAATTTTTGTAACTATTTACTAAATTTAAAACTATTTGTTGGTAATTTGGGCTCTTATGATTTCCAAGAAAGTTTTTAATTACGTCCTTGAAACATAACCATGCTTCTCTCTCTGTATGATTCATTTTCGTAACAAAAATTTCATCATTTATCATCTTACGAATCTGAGGGCCATCGAAAATTCCTTCATTTACTTTAGCATCACTTAATTTGGGAAACTGATTTCGCAGATACTTAAAGCAGCTACCATCTTTGTCTAAAGGTTTTACCCATTGTTTCATAAGTCCCAATTTAATGTGCAGAGGTGGTATAAGAATTTTTGATGGATTAACAAGTGGCTTATCTTTTATATTCTTAGAACCCGGTTCGAACTTTCGTCTAAGGGGCCAGACACTCTTTATGTAATGATTCTTTCTATCCCTACTATCCCATTCACATAAATAGCAACGATATTTTGTGAATCCCGATTGTTGACCCAGAAGTATTGTTATGATTTTCAGATCCCCGCATATTTGCCATTTATGATCATTGTATTTTATTCGGTCTAATATTACTTTCATGTTTCAGTACTCTTCATTCAGTATTACCGAATATCCTATGGGAATGGCTGCATAAACATTTGTATTGTGTAACAGAACGGCTTTTAAACTTCTCGTTGACGAATCGATGAACAATCTCCACTCGTTCATCGTCAATTGATAAAAGAGAAGATCCACTGGGTATGCACGCAAGTGGAAGTATGGATCTTGAGGAAAATTTAGAAAGACATGATGAAGATGAAATCTTAGAAGAAGAAATGGAGGAAGGAGATATTATTGCGGAAGAAGAAATAGCGCCTGATGAAGACAATGACGTTGCTAGTACAAGTGATACAAGTGACGAAGAATACATCCCCTATAATACTAAGAAGGAGAAAGGTCCACTTACACAGGAAAAAGTGAATGATCTCATACGCGATTTGGGCCTACCAAAGGATGGGGCGGAGTACTTGGCTACATGGCTAAAAGAAAATACTAATGAAGCTGGAAAAATTAAAGTTTCTTACTACCGAGACAGAGACAAGAAATATCGTGATTATTTCGCTAAAGATGAAGAATTTTCCTTAGTTTACTGCAAAGATATAGTTGGGTTGATGAATTGCTTTAAACATGGATGTTACAACCCTAACGAGTGGAGATTGTTCATCGATTCGTCAACGAGAAGTTTAAAAGCCGTTCTGTTACACAATACAAATGTTTATGCAGCCATTCCCATAGGATATTCGGTAATACTGAATGAAGAGTACTGTAACATGAAAGTAATATTAGACCGAATAAAATACAATGATCATAAATGGCAAATATGCGGGGATCTTAAAATCATAACAATACTTCTGGGTCAACAATCGGGATTCACAAAATATCGTTGCTATTTATGTGAATGGGATAGTAGGGATAGAAAGAATCATTACATAAAGAGTGTCTGACCCCTTAGACAAAAGTTCGAACCGGGTTCTAAGAATATAAAAGATAAGCCACTTGTTGATCCATCAAAAATTCTTATACCACCTCTGCACATTAAATTGGGACTTATGAAACAATGGGTAAAACCTTTAGACAAAGATGGTAGCTGCTTTAAGTATCTGCGAAATCAGTTTCCCAAATTAAGTGATGCTAAAGTAAATGAAGGAATTTTCGATGGCCCTCAGATTCGTAAGATGATAAATGATGAAATTTTTGTTACGAAAATGAATCATACAGAGAGAGAAGCATGGTTATGTTTCAAGGACGTAATTAAAAACTTTCTTGGAAATCATAAGAGCCCAAATTACCAACAAATAGTTTTAAATTTAGTAAATAGTTACAAAAATTAAGGCTGCCTAATGAATCTAAAATTACACTTTTTATATTCGCATGTTGATGAATTTCCAGAAAACCTAGGTGATTACAGCGAAGAGCAGGGAGAGAGATTTCACCAAGATATCAAGGAAATGGAGCGCAGGTACCAAGGAAGATGGGACGTAAATATGTTAGCAGATTACTGTTGGTCGTTAAAAAGAGATCTACCATCAACATCGGAGAAGCGGAAGTGTAATCCACTTCGTAGATCATTTGACAATAAAATAGTTCGTTACCATAAAAAAGAGTAATGGGCTTAATATTTTTACGGGTATTTTATTGAATTGCATATACTTCTAACAAATTTAAAGTAAATGAAGGAGCAGCAAACTATGATATAGTTTTAAAGGATACGATTGTACTTGCATATACATTGTTCTTTGCTTTATGGTTTACATTACCTTTTGCATTGTTTCAGTTTATAACTAATTTTTTCACTCTCTTTACGTCCATGACCTTGAACTAACCTTGAACTGACCATAAATATAACCTTATGGGACTATACTGACCCTGGATTCGGATTCAGCGACCCCAAAAACCCCCAAATGTCATGGTTTGACTCTACTTTTTATGAATCTTCATGATTTGACCTTCAACTGACCTTGACCATGACCTGATAGGGTTGTAATAAGCCCGGATTCAGATACAGCGCCCCAAAAAAAACCCAAGATACCATGGTTTTAGTGTATTTTTCATGTATTTCGATAATTTGACCTTCAACTGACCTTGAGAAAGATCTGATTGTTTAATCTGACCCCGGATTCGGATTCAGCGACCCCGAAAACCCCAAGATACCATGGTTTTAGTGTATTTTTCATCTATTTCGATAATTTGACCTTCAACTGACCTTGAGAAAGTTCTGATGGGGTTAAACTGACCCCGGATTCGGATTCAGCGACCCCAAAAACCCCAAGATACCATGGTTTTAGTGTATTTTTCATGTATTTCGATAATTTGACCTTCAACTGACCTTGAGAAAGATCTGATGGGGTCAAACTAACCCTGGATTCTAATACTATTCTCGATCTCTTCACAAAGGTTAGTCATCATAAAAATATAAGCGTTATCTTTATTACTCAAAATATTTTTCATAAAGGTGTAGGGCAGCGTGATATTTCGCTAAACGCTAATTATCTTATAATTTTCAATAATCCTCGAGATCGTTCTCAGATTCAGTATCTTGCTCGTCAAGTTCATCCTGAAGACCCGAAATTTTTGCAAGAAGCGTATTTAGACAGTACTGCAGTCGCTCATGGCTACCTTTTACTCGACTTAAAATAAAGCACTAAAGAGGAATTTCGTTTTAGAACATGTGTATTTCCCGATGATAGGGTGCGATACGTGTATGTACCAAAATCAAAATATCGATAAAAAGCTGTGTAATAAGCTGATCAATTACAGTCGCTCTATAACTATGGCTGCGAAGACATCGAGAAAACAAAAGAAGTTGCGCACTGTTGGCGCTGCTAGCGAGCAGTGCGGCTGTTTACCGTCTCACTTTACCAAAAAGTGTGTAGCAGTTTTAAACGCTCTCTGCCACGCAGATGGGCAACAGCGAGCGGCTCTACTCCAGTCGGCTGATAAAAAACTCATTCAAAGTATATGTGAGTGTGCATTAAATGTGTTGCAAGGTATTGTAAAGATTAAAAACTCACACAAATTACGATTAAAAAAATAGAAACACGTGTTACGAAAATTAGTGACTAAGAGGCTGAGGAAGAAAAAGAAGTCGAACAGATGGTACTACTGCAACTAAGTAGCAGAAGAGAAAACGTGTCATCATACAAGACGATGGGGCATTTTTACCTATGCTACTGGCTCCTATAATAGGTGCATTAGCTTCAAAAATATTTAGTGGTTCTGGAAATTCATAGTAATTAAAAACATGGAACGTTCACGTAAAATGGTAATTGTACCAGAAGAAACTTACGACAGAGTAATTCAAGCTTCCTCAGTACAACGACAACAAGATTATATTAATGATAAGAAAGAGCACTTAGCAGAAGACGCATGACATTCTTTTTTCTAAAGCTCTCACTAATGAAAGAGAAAAATGTATGAAATATTTACAAATTCTTCGGTGGTATCTCCATTTTAAAAATCTTGAGCGTCCTGAGCACACATCCGATATGGATCATGAGAATGATGAGGACACACTTACACCTCTGTCTGAAGAGTCAATTCTAGACAGTATGCCCAAGGCTTTTGCGCGAAAAGAACGTCTATTGCTTCAACACTGGAAATCGTCTGCATCTGATCGTTTGAGATGGGATAATTCGAAGACTGTTACCCTGGACAACAATGTTATTCCTCAGTCGAATATTATAGAATTAATGCAGGATATTTTGAAAAGTAAAACTACTGATCAAGTGCCTATAGGTAGATTACAACTTGCTAAATTCATAGTATCAAGCGAGACTCCTCTGAAGCTGATTAGTAATCCTCAAGTGCTAAAATTAACTGAAACTTTTAGAGGTGCTGCAAAAAAATTATTGACTCTTAAGAGAAGAAGTTTGATAAATGTTGGTAGACTGGAGAAAGAAGCACGAACACCACAGCACTACGAATTACGTGCGAGAAAAACTGATGCAGACGAAGTGAATAGCAGGCAGAAGAAGAGTGATGTGAAAAATAAGTGGTTGAAGTTCCAAATGTAAAGTGTTAGTATAGCGTAGCGGTAAAAATGTCTTACGAAAACCAATATTACGATACTTCACATGAAGCTGGTTATGCAGGAGCTCGTAATTTGGTTCGTGTAAATGAAAAAAGCAGATCAAAGCAGGATAAAAAAAGAGAGAAAAACCGTATTTACAAATGGTTGAGCAATCAAGATACATTACACAGACCTATACGTCGAAAATTCCCCAGATTGAACTACAATGTTACGAATGTGGATGATTGTTGAAAAGTGGATTTATGTGGCATGCAATCTCTTAAAGATTACAACGATGGTTATTGTTTCTTGCTGGTAACAGTAGACATTCTTAGTAAATACGCTTGGGTCGATGTGTTACGGGATAAAAGTGTTAAAAGTGTTGTAGCTGTATTCGATAGAATCTTGAAGAGATCCGGTGGTCACTCTCCGGTTCTTGTGCAATCAGACAAAGAAAAAGAGTTTGTAGGATCAGATTTCCAAAATTTTCTTCAAAAGCGAGATATACAGTTTCGTGTGGCCCGCAATCCCGATGTAAAAGCAGCTGTAGTAGAACGTTTAAATCGTACATTGAAAGAACGCATGTATAGGTATTTCACATACAAAAACACTCACAGATACCTGGATGTAATAGGCAATATTGTTGTGAATAAGTGAATATTTACAATGCAACTGAAGCTCGAAAAAATTTACAAAAGAGAGCTCTTAATCAACGGAAAGCATCACGCTCAGCTATATATTCTGTCGGGGATTACGTTCGTATCAGTCGGTCTAAGGGCACTTTCGAAAAAGGTTATGAGAAGAATTACAGTGAAGAAGTCTTCAGGGTATCTCGTATTTCATGCAGACAAAATTTATACACATAAGAACTGACAGATCTACAGGATGAGTTGATTGACGGGTTTTTCTACCCTGAAGAAATGGTACGTGTTGGTGGGGCTCGTATTGGACAGGACGAGGAGCTTAAGATCGAACGTATAATACGTAGTAGAGGACGTGGTGAAAACGTCAAGTTCTGATTAAATGGCTTGGTTATCCAGACAAATTCAACTCTTGGATTAAAGCAAGTAAACTTGTGCCTATTTAAACACGGCTTTGTGATGGATTGTGAAAGCTTTTACCTAATTTTACCCAGTAATAGTAGTCTAAAGTATTTCCCTGATAACACGACATCTTGCTTCACTACACACTTATCACATGAGATTCGATTGTATGGATCTTGGAGTGTAGGTTTAACTGAAATTCACATACCATGTACAATGCTACATGTTCAAGAGGCTGAATCGAGTTTTTTATTTTCTACAGTTACTATAGGCGAGAAACAACGTGCTCCTTTGGATGTTATAGAATTAGAAACGGCTAATTATTACGATAATTCTTTTCCACCTGCTTTATACGACAATATTATAGATTGGGCACATGCTATAAACCATGTAAATGAAGTGAACAAACATCTGGTGCTTGGACCATCAAAAAAGAAAAGAGGTTTCTATTCTTTAAGAGGAATATGTGAATGCAAAGAAGCTCATTATATTCACTTTAATGAGAAAAATAGACGCATATTCGGTTTTGAGCAAGAAAAATATAGATTAACCGATTCTATATCTATAAATCCTCTTACAGGTGGTGGTGGTAATGGAAAAAGTTTTACGGTTGTTGGAGATAGACCTGCATCTCTAGCCACAGCCATAGCTGATCAATTCTTCATTTATACAGATAATTGTGTTCCTTACACAGTTGACGATACTCAAGCTTCTCTTCTTCGCATTGTAACGATCGATAACACAGGCCGACAAAATTTTCCTGAACCAATAACCCAGAGACCAGACCATACTTTTCCGAAGGTTTTTGGCACGCTGAATCCAAATCCGGCCTCAGAATTGCTCTATCACCTCAGGTTTTCGAGATATCCTAACCTAAAAGTGCAAAAATCACCGTTTTTGGCTGTTTTTGAGGTTATGTTATGCCGCTAACTGATTTTTTAATACAAAACGATCAGCGGCATCTGAAAGTACTAGTCTTGCCCTTCAAAATTCATTTTTGCTTGTTTCGATTCGACTTTTCCTTCTCGAGATATATCGCTTTCAATCTGTAATGTATCAGTGTTTCTTATCTACTAGACATCCTATCCCATAGTTCCGTTTATACTCGGATAAATAAACTCTTCCTGATATTGCTGTCAAACCGCTTGCAAATGCATACCTGGTAGTTTTTGGGGTCACTGATCACAAATCTGGAGTCAGAATCTCCGAATTCAAAATGTCGGATCCAATATGGCGGCTATGATTACCACGATCCGTAGTAAGTCACAAAAAATCCCGGAAAAGCTCTGGAGATCGGTTACTCGGGGGTTTTCAGGGTCGCTGATCTCAAATCTGGAGTCAGAATTTCCGAATTCAAAATGCCGGATCCAAAATGGCGGTTATGATTACCACGATCCATAGTAAGTCACCAAAAACACTGGAAAAGCTCTGGAGATCGGATACGCGGGGGTATTCGAGGTCGCTGATCTCAAATCTGGAGTCAGAATTTCCGAATTCAAAATGGCGGATCCAAAATGGCGGTTATGATTACCACGATCCATAGTAAGTCACCAAAAACACTGGAAAAGCTCTGGAGATCGGTTACGCGCGGGTTTTCGGGGTCGCTGATCTCAAATCTGGAGTCAGAATTTCCAAATTCAAAATGGAGGATCAAATATCGCGACTATCGTTGCCAAGGGCCATAGCCATAGTTGACCAAAATCTTGGAAATGGTCTTTTAAGTCGTCACTTGGAAGTTTCCCGATTCTCCGAGCTCGAATCTGCAGTCAAATATTCCAAGTACAGAATACCTACTGACCCACCCAATATGTTACAAAATGACGGATGTAATATAGCAGCTAGTCTTACATAAAGAACCTCACTTTGACTTCTTATGAAAACGTTGTTGTTGCTCCTGAAACGATTTTTTATATGACTTGCGCCTATAGACAGTCGATACGTTATGTCTATGCAGAGACCAGCAGTAGTCCGCCATCATCCACTCATCCCACCTACCTTGAAAATGCCGCTCCTTTTGTTTGAAATCCTGATGAAAGCGTTCACCCATTTCTTCGCTGAATGCGCCATTATTCTCAGGAAAGTAGTCTAAATGAGAAAACAAAAAGTGCAATTTCATACTCATCAGGCACCCTAATTTTTGGAAATTCGTTAGCATCGTAGATACAATAGATTTGTACTTTGGATCTCGATAGTTTCCTAAAAATTGTCTGTGACACTTTTGAAGCTCATCCAAGCATCTTTTTGTACGGGTGTCATGGTTTTTACAAAATCATCGTCTTTCATAAGTTTTCTAATATCAGGCCCAACAAATATCCCTTCTTTAAGTTTAGCATCCGACAAATGCTTAAACTTGGATGCAATGTACTGGAAACATTCGCCTTCTTTGTCTAAAGCTTTAGTAAATTGCTTCATAAAGCCAAGCTTGAGATGCAATGGAGGCAATAGGATTCGACGGGTGTCGACAAGACTCTCATGAATGACATTGTGTTTACCAACCTTCATCTGGATTCTTTGTGGCCAATTTTTCTTTACCCAGTGCTCCTGTCGGGAACGACTGTTCCAAAGGCAGAGAAAACACGGATGTCTCGTGTTTCCCGACTGCAAACCTACTAAAATATTTATCATTTTGAAGTCACCACAAATCAACCATTTGTGCTCATTATAATAATTGACTTTTTCAAGAAGAAATTGAAAGCTTTCGTACGATTCTTTCAATACGGTGGAATGGCCAATGGGAATTGCCGCATATTTATTTCCATTATGAAGCAGTACTGCTTTAAGACTATCTGTTTAAGAATCTATAAAGAGTCGCCAGTTCTCCGGCTTATAAACTTCTTCTATCTCATATAAACTAATCAAACCTTTAATATCGTTGCAATATACAAGGGAATTCTCTTTAGTAAAATACTTCACGAACTTATTATCTCTTTTCCTGTAGACGGAAATTTTTGTCCGAGGGGATAGAAGATTTCTTTCTTTGAGTCTGGAAGCGCATAGCTCTGCCAAATCTTTACTCAAATTCAATTCCCGCACAAAATCATCCAGAGCATTTTGATCAAAAAGTTGCGGTTTTCCGTCGTCAAAAGAAAATTCATCGTCACTGCTTTCGGCCTCGTCACTTTCAATCGTTTGCCTTTCTTGCTCCGCTTGTGGCTGAGGAACAGTATTTGTATTCCGTTCTATTTTTCCAATTTTTGGTGGTGTTACACTAAGCACCTTAGGATACACAAGCAAATGTTTATTTGTATGGTTTCTACCAGTTATATCACATCCACAAAAGTAGCAGTCATCATCATGATTTCTAGGTTCACGCCACACTACTGTTTCAACTACAACATCCTTTTTTATACTATTCCAGTTTTTCAAAGTTCGGCGACAATCTTCACAAATAGAATTAGGAACCCAGGGTTTATTTAGATTTCTCATAGGCGTTTGATAACATTCTTCGAACTGTGCTCTTATTGTATCACTGATGTTTCTACGGTAAGTTTCTGCCTCAAACTTTCCGCAAACATTGCAAAATTTATTAACTTTATTTGCGCACGGGATTCTCGACATTGTAGATGACTAATCCGTTAGCCTGTCGCTCAAACACGATCTCTAACACGGAAAGTCTTATGTTTCTTGAAAGCACTGAGTGATCTACACTGGATGTACATCAGATCCATACATGCACACTACGACGTTAATGTATCTAATACCGTATTGATTTATTTATGGGTTGATGACTAATCCGTTAGCCTGTCGCTCAAACGCGATCTCTAACACGGAAAGTCTTGTTTTTCTTGAAAGCACTGGCTGATCTACACTGGATGTACATCAGATTCATACATGCACACTACGACGTTAATGTATCTAATACCGTATTGATTTATTTATGGGTTGATGACTAATCCGTTAGCCTGTCGCTCAAACGCGATCTCTAACACGGAAAGTCTTGTTTTTCTTGAAAGCACTGGCTGATCTACACTGGATGTACATCAGATTCATACATGCACACTACGACGTTAATGTATCTAATACCGTATTAATTTATTTATGGGTTGATGACTAATCCGGTAGCCTGTCGCTCAAACGCGATCTCTAACACGGAAAGTCTTGTTTTTCTTGAAAGCACTGGCTGATCTACACTGGCTGTACATCAGATTCATACATGCACACTACGACGATCATGTATCTAATACCGTATTGATTCAGATTTCAAACAAAAGGAGCGGCATTTTCAAGGTAGGTGGGATGAGCGGATGATGGCGGACTATTGCTGGTCTCTGCATAGACATAACGTATCGACTGTCTATAGGCGCAAGTCATATAAACGATCGTTTCAGGAGCAGCAACAACGTTTTCATAAGAAGTCAAAGTGAGGTTCTTTATGTAAGACTAGCTGCTATATTACATCCGTCATTTTGTAACATATTGGGTGGGTCAGTAGGTATTCTGTACTTGGAATATTTGACTGCAGATTCGAGCTCGGAGAATCGGGAAACTTCCAAGTAACGACTTAAAAGACCATTTCCAAGATTTTGGTCAACTATGGCTATGGCCCTTGGCAACGATAGTCGCGATATTTGATCCTCCATTTTGAATTTGGAAATTCTGACTCCAGATTTGAGATCAGCGACCCCGAAAACCCCCGCGTAACCGATCTCCAGAGCTTTTCCAGTGTTTTTGGTGACTTACTATGGATCGTGGTAATCATAACCGCCATTTTGGATCCGCCATTTTGAATTCGGAAATTCTGACTCCAGATTTGAGATCAGCGACCCCGAAAACCCCCGAGTAACCGATCTCCAGAGATTTTCCGGGATTTTTTGTGACTTACTACGGATCGTGGTAATCATAGCCGCCATATTGGATCCGCCATTTTGAATTCGGAGATTCTAACTCCAGATTTGTGATCAGTGACCCCAAAAACTACCTGGTATGCATTTGCAAGCGGATTGACAGCAATATCAGGAAGAGTTTGTTTATCCGAGTATAAACGGGGCTATGGGATAGGATGTCTAGTAGATAAGAAACACTGATACATTACAGATTGAAATCGATATATCTCGAGAAGGAAAAGTCGAATCGAAACAAGCGAAAATGAATTTTGAAGGGCAAGACTAGTACTTTCAGATGCCGCTGGTCGTTTTGTATTAAAAAATCAGTTGGCGGCATAACATAACCTCAAAAACAGCCAAAAACGGTGATTTTTGCACTTTTAGGTTAGGATATCTCGAAAACCTGAGGTGATAGAGCAATTCTGAGGCCGGATTTGGATTCAGCGTGCCAAAAACCTTCGGAAAAGTATGGTCTGGTCTCTGGGTTAAAAATCTTGTCGGCCTGTGTAATTCGAAGTACAAGTTGGGTCCAACTATGGTTAAACACTTTTCACCACCAAACTATATTCCGTTATTAAATAACAATTTTCAAAATCTCATAATCGATATAAGAGATCAACACGGTAAGAGTATACTATTTGAGTACGGGACGTTGACGATTACGCTTCACTTTAAGCGTAATATTTAAACAGCAGAAATTATCAAGATGGGTCACTACGGTGCATATTACACTGATCAAATTGGCGGGGGAGGTGTACGTCGTGTATTTTCTGGTGCAAGTTATCAACGAGGACATGGAATCGGTAGCTTCTTGGCTGGGCTTTTTCGCAGAGTCTTACCTTATCTTACTAGTGGTGCTAAAGCGGTTAGTAAAGAAGCTATTCGAACAGGTATGAATGTGTTGGACGACATGGGGAACGGAGGTATTCATTTCAAACAAGCTGTACGTACACACGTGCGCGAGTCTGGGAGAAATCTTAAACGTAAAGCAGCTGATAAAATGACTGAAATAATGAAAGGATCGGGTTATAAACGACGTAGCAGGAAAAGAAAGCGACAGTCTCCCAAGAACCGCTCAACAGCACGCAGCATTAAAAGTGGTAGAGTGAAGAAAAGACGTAGCAGCAAGAAAACAAGTGCTCCACGAAAGGGTAAAAAGAACGTTAGTAGATGTAAAAAGAAAAAGAAGCAAGTTTTGCGAAGTATAACAGATATTTTTGGTCCGAAATAAAAACATCATCATGGCATTTCTACATTCAAATTCGTGCGAGTGCATGAAATCAGAATTGGATTTGTTTACATTACCTCCTACCGCAGACATCTCTAGAAAGTTCTCAATTTGTGCATTATAAACCGGTTTCTTCCCTTAGCGACGATGACCCTTTGGAATTTGTCGTTCCAGGTGGCGAAGATTATCTCGATCTTGCACACACCATGCTCTGTGTCTGTGTTCAAATTTTACTCAACGTCGCTACTGATGCAGTCGAGAATAGTAAAGTTGCACCTGTTAACAATTTTTTACACTCTATGTTTAATCAAGTAGATGTGTTCTTCAACCAGAAACTCGTTTCACCATTATATCGAAACATTATTAAATTATTCACCAGGAACCATGTCCTCACATCTGACAACTTCACTTTGGTATATAGACACTGCAGGGCGCATGGAGTCTCTGCCCAATATTCCTAGGTCTGACGCAACAGTTAATTTAGGACTCTCAAATCGTCAATATTTTACAATCAACGCCCAAACTGTAGATTTAATGGGGTTCCTACATTCAGATGTCTTGAATCAAAGTAAACTTTTACGGTGTTGAACTTCGTCTGCGTTTAGTAAGAAGTAAGGATTCATTTTGTTTAATGGATGCTGCTGCTAACGATAAATTTAGCGTTCATATAAGAGAAGCTTCACTTGTTGTAAGACGTGTAAAAATAAGTCCAGGTATTCTATTGGCCCATGCCAATACTCTCTCAAAAGCAACAGCCAAATATCCAATTAATCGTGTGGAGGTAAAAGCATTTACTATGCATAGTGGTATTCATGGCGATACACTAAATAACATTATTCTTGGTCAAATACCTAAAAGAATCATAATTGGATTCGTAGATAATCGAGCATTTAATGGTAACAGAAGCTATAATCCATTTAATTTTCAACATTTTTCCATAAATTATCTTTCTCTTTATGTTGATGGTGTTCAAATTCCAAGCAAACCGTTACAACCCAGTTTTAATGGAACTAATCCTCTATACTTAGAAGCTTATCATACTTTATTTTCTGATACTGGAGTACATTTTCTCAATGAAGCTTCAGATAAAGTTGCCGACCAAATAAAAGAGAAAATGCTGTTTAAAAATATGGTTTTTAGTACGGCTCTTATTATGGCTAATTATTGTTGATTTTTTACCGGAAGTTATAGTATTTCACCTAACAAAAACTGGACTTTTATATAAAAAACTAGGCTTTAAAAGTAGAAATTCTAAGCTTTCTAATGATGTATTGAAACTTGTATGTTGCTGTCCATTTTAAAATGATATTTAATAATAATGTAAATGATGTATAGGTTATGGAGACGAAGTCGCGAGCACAGTCGTCCGTCGCGAGCTCGGTAATATGGCGCGAAATACAAACATTCCTACAGAATATTTTATACGTACGTGCTTGATTGAACAATAATAATTTCAATTTCTATTCATACAAAAGTTACGTAAATTTGATTGCATAGAGTGTAAGAAATACATTCAGTACATAAAATCATTAAATTCACAAATAAGGTTAGTATGGTAAATGAAATATAAAAAATATAGGAAATATATCAAAATAGAATTAAAAGTAATGGAGAAAAAAAGTCAATTCAAATATTTTATTAACATTACTTTTGATAGTATAAATGTACGAGATTATCACATTTTTTGTAACATTTCTTTGATAATGAATATTATTTCTGTGATTATATAACATTTTTTAAATTATTTCTTATTCACTCAGAGATTACATCTTTATATCACATCAGTTTTTGAACTTCGATGCATAGAATAATCAACTTTATTTTATTACTTATAAACTAACGAATAATAATTAGTATCACAAAACTTATCAAATCATAGACATAGTATGACTATGTAGTAGAAAACATTCTACATATGTTTAACAAATCTTTTTTATTTTTAGTCACCTCTGGCTTACCATTAACACTTTTTCCTAACAAAGTACGTAAGCCTTGTTTCCACCCTTTTCAAAGCACGTTGCAAAACTAGATTATTAATACCACATTTGGCCATTTCATTTAACATTGTAGCAGATATACTCTCCTTATAAGCTACCAGTGAAGCCTTATTAAGGGGACGCCGGATATCTCTGTCCTTGTCTAATTGAGTTTTCATTCATAATTTTAAGAGAAATCATATTTTTCTTTAAATAATAGTTGTCCCCGCTTCGTTTTATAGTAATCTACATATATGTCCAAGCTGGGTTCATATGATTGTTTTGTTTTCGAGAAAACTTTGACACACTAAAAGGGCCAACTACATGGAGATTAACCTTTACATACTAAGTTTGTCAAAGTTTTCTCGAAAACAAAACAATCATATGAAACCAGCTTCGACATATAATTAGGTTACTGTAAAACAAATTGGGGACAGCTATTATTTTGTCATTAAACAATTAACTTTGTAAATAAATAACGAAATACGTGTGTAGGATAGTAGGAATCTACTGTCGGTATCCGACGTCTCCTTAAGTAATTTAGTATTATTTTTCCTTTCTTCTTCATAAATCATAGGTATACTTTTTGAATTTTGTATAATAACGCTATCCGAAATTCCAATTTTTAAAATTAGGTTTTTTAAAGCTTGAATATCGTCAATGGTATTATGTAGCGAATTCACATCAATTTCTGAAAGATAAGTAGTGACTAGAGCAGATACAGCAAATTTTTCTTTGTTCTTCACTCTTTCTGTGAGCGTTTGTCGAAAAATGTTTAGAGAATCACTAAAATCTTTGACTAGACTAATGAATTCTTCCATCAGTCTAACATTTGAAATCCGGCTCATTATTCGTGGTGAATCAAATCTATATATAAATTTGGAATTATTAAAATTTTTAAATATTTTATTAATATAAGATTAATTTATGTTTACGTACCTAAAACCGTTATGTGCGAGAAGAATGATAGGACAGTCAAATTTTTTAAGATAATCAATGAAACTCAGCATAGCTACTCTAGCCGGTACTGTATTAACTTTATTATCATTTAAATATAAATCACCGTCGATCACTTGAAGCCCTGTTGCTATCGATGTACTTTTTGAAATCGATTTTGAAGGGATGATGTAAGCATTGAATGGACTTTCCTCAGCACATAAAGCAGCAATCTTAAAAATAAACAAATGTATTTGTAATGAAATTTATAATTAATCAGATATTTAATGTATTTTTTATTTTTTACTTGTACTATTTTATCGGACATAGAAAGGCCGGTTGTTTCCAGATCATAAACAATGACTTTGCATCCATTCAGATCTATATTTTCGACAGAAGGTGTTGGGTTTTGATTTTCAATTAATTCTGAAACATCATTAAAACCAATCCCACTCTCATTCGCAATGCCTTCTTTTCTTTTTGAAGCTGAAGTTTGTGATGAACGCAATACTTTTAATTGATTTCTTCGCTTTTTTATCTCAAATTCTGTGCTGCGTTTAGACTTTAATCGACGACTTTGATCCTTTTTCATACTATAATTGTCAGTTGCCACACGCGGAATGAAGCCCATTTCCATTAGTACTTGTGTACCGTATTGACATCCAATATTTTTTTGAGATATGACTGCACCTACTCGGAAATTCAGAGACTCCGACGATCCATAATGCCTGGACTTTGAGTCGAACTACATGGAGCAATTTTATTCGCATTTCCAGCATAACGAGCAAATAACTGTGTCAAACGGATGCGATGTACCGGATCTGATAATGGTTTTTCATTTTGCAAAATGGCGTGTTTATATTCGCTTCCCAATACTATAGTTTGACACCAATCACCACATACCGTATGGTCACCATAAGCATGAGGAACGACTGCTTGTAACGTACGTTCAACTTTTGCTGCATCACCTTTATTTTGTTTTACAGCAATTGAAAAATTAGTGGAAAAATATTCTCTGAGCGTAGGTGATAGCTTCATATCATACAAGGCAGTTTTCAGATATTTATGGGTATGGTTAAGATTTGCTCATTTGTCAACTGTATGTTTAGCTTCTCTTTGAACTGTAGCTATTGTACTACTATCTTCGTCTCCGATTACAACATTTACTGCAACGTTTTCTTTATCAAGCAATTGATTCTTTGTAAACAGCTGCACAGCCATATTTGGTTCCATAGGCTTTGCAGAGCCATTATAATTTTTACGCCAATCATGATCGTCTTTAGGGTGACCAAGGTTACAGAGGCGGCAATCTTTTGAACGCACTACATAAGTATGACAAGACTTTGCCAGAAATAAATCCAATTGCAGTGCCATGGCCTAGAAATATTTTTTCTACTTTAGAAATAGAACAATAAATAAAATAAATACAACAAAAAAAAATAAAGCAATAAAAGTTTGATTTATAAAATATTACATTTAATTTATACAAATAAATTTAATTAAGTTAATGGTTAGCTAAAATTTTAAACTCAAAATTTTATATAGGGTAACGGTC
Organism: Gastracanthus pulcherrimus; assembly: GCA_949152435.1. Taxonomy (NCBI): domain Eukaryota; kingdom Metazoa; phylum Arthropoda; class Insecta; order Hymenoptera; family Pteromalidae; genus Gastracanthus; species Gastracanthus pulcherrimus. Next base: position 119,183,883 of record OX424572.1, read on the forward strand.
CGTATTAGTAAACCTGTCCCTATTAATGTACCCATTTTTTAAATAAAGCCTATTAGCAACAACTTGGAAATAAATAAAAGGAATTAATTTTAAAATAAAGATAGTCAGGTTATCTTAATTTTAAGAATAATCCCTTTTATTTATTTCAAGGTTGATGTTTATTCGACCTGTTTTAAAAAAAGGCACACTAATAGGCACAGGCACACTAATACGGACCATTACCTTATTAAGAATATTATAAAAACCAGTAAACAGTGACATTATATCATGAAATTATTTGAGTAAATATAACGATTTTAAAGTAGAAACATAATAAATCAAAATATTTAAAATAACGGTAGCAATTAGTATATGTACGTAAGATTCACGAACCAGATAAGCTGTTATAAACATAGCCGATCCCTCGTTCTTGCCATCCAGAATCAAAGAAAGATTTCACATATACTTTTGAGCTATCTACACCATTATTTTCTCTCTTATTCATCATATTCACTTCACTGCCTTCCATCATGTTTGCGGATACATCCATCCTATAGTCAATAACAAAATTCACATTTTTTCTGTCAAACAATCCACACACTTGGGAAGGATGTGAGCTCACAAGAATGAAAATGAAGAGGAAAAATAATATTGAGTCTTTTTATATAAATTTTATTTAAATGTATATCAATTTTTTAAATTAACTAATACTAAAGTGTAAAATCATGTCGGAAAAATCAGTTAATAAAAATAAAAATAAAATGATTAAAAGAAAACTATAATTTTAAGTAATATTATGAAATAAAAATAAATCATATTTCAAAATACAAAAAAATCGGTATTAAAAATAATTAAAAATAATTAATTTTGATTAAAATAAATTGATTTAGAAATAATTTTAAAAAATTAAATCAGATTTAACAATAATAGATTCAATTTTCACTAATTAATTCCTAAATTTGTTTTTAAATTTTTAATATGGTTACTTATTCTTAATCCTAATGACACTAACTCGCTATTTTTCTGAATTTCTTTCATCGTTAGCTGTTTTTCTTATAAGCGAATATTTTAAAAACCAACTCTTCTTTCATATCTCTTAACAGTAGTACTCGTTACTGCTGGAACGTCCAATGAAGTCAATAGCGTATTCGCATGGGACTCTCCCATGCCTGCATCAATAATACCTAAATGAATTACACAATTAAAATTAATATATTTATTAATACTTTATTAAGCTTAATACTTGCGAAGAGATAATCTTGCATTTACTTCATATGTACCATCAAATCGATCTCGATTGTCTGTATCGACGAAACAATCGATTTTGCACTGCGTACATTGTACAGTAAACACACTCGCCAAACTCATTATTTTTTCATCGGTTCTGTGTCTTAGTGATAAAGGTACATTACATACTTTGCACCACAACTCTGACTCTAACGTTTCCAAATCTACGATTCGCCTTCCTGAAGTTTTAGGGTCTGAACGAGTGAAACTTTCATCAACCTGTGGAGAAAAAGTGTGCATATTCCTTATAATATGTACAATACAATAAAATACAATACATTATAATTCACCTAGCTTATTTCATTAAGAAAAATATGATGCTATTTTAATTGAAAATTTATGAGTATATACTTACACATTTAGATTTCTCTTGCTGCAGCAATAGCTATAAGTAATTTCTCCCGAGCAACAACAACTTTTTGCTTACAAAACTTTCCTTTTCTCTTACCTCTAACTCTTTTAATACCAATTTTTGTCATGCTGGGAGTCATCACAACATCACAACATAAACAAAATTTCGTAGTACGAAAGGTTATAGGCTAGACGACGCGAGCTGGTACAGTTGAGCTGAACACGCGCATGCGCATATACAGAAGAAGAACTATGCTAGTGGTACTGTATACTTATGAAAATTATTATTTATAAAATTTCTAAAATAACATTTAAATTTATTTAATTTCCATGTACTATTTTTATGTATTTAAGGTATTTTATGCAAGGTTTAAACGAAATGCGTGCTTGACTAGGAAGTCGCGCATGAACCACCTTAAAACCGCCGATATCTACAGGCTTCAATGCCGCCTGGGGCAGCAGTCACACCTGTGACCTGGGGGACTATCTATTCTCCTCTTTCACCGACCAGAACCTCCTGGTCATCAACCGCGGCTCTCCTACCTACCTCAACAGACGCAACCCTCCTGTATCGACCTCGTCTTCGTCTCCTCCCACCTCTACTTCATTTGCTCATGGTCTGTCCTAGAAGATAATCATCTAAGCGACCATTACCCCATCTCTATTTCTATCGGCATTCCTTCCCCATCTACTTCCTTTCGCTCGCACCGTCCCAATTACCGCCGACTCTCCCCGGAGAACTGGTCTACTTTTGAGGACTCGCTCTCCAATTTCTCTCTTGACAATCTCCCTGCAAACTCCTCCCCTTCCGTCAAATATGAGGCTCTCACCTCAGCTATCCTCCATTCCATCAACGATCTTGTTCCTACCTCCCGCTCCTATAAGAGAACTCCCAAACCTCTCGAACCTCCCTGGTGGAACGAAGATTGCTCCGCAGCCGAGTCCACCAGGACAACCGCTCTCAAAAACTTCCGACCCTAACGCACTGTTGCCGAAGCCCACGCTAAAGCCACCTTTCACAGATGCAAGAAACAGTCTTTCCAAGACACTTGCGCCTCTCTCTCCCCACTCCAACCCCAAACACTTCTGGGGTTTGGTCAAGAGGTTCAAACATCGCAATCTCGGCTCTTCCACAGCTCGCAATAACATCGCGAATGTCGAAGCGCAAATGGATCTCATCCCCTCCATCTGTCCTCCCTCCTGTTTTTATCCTAACTTCCCCATAGTTTTCAACCCCTCTCCCCCCACTTTAAATTTCTTCTGTGAACCCTTCTCCTATTCTGAACTAGAAATCTCTGTCGATAAAAGTCTCGTCAAGCCCAACTCGGCTCCCGGCCTTGACAAAATCGACAATCTCCTTACTTCCCACCTCCCTAAACACATCCTTGTCTTCCTACTCTCCATCTTCAACGATCTCTTCATGAAGGGCGAATTTCCCTCTTCCTGGAAAAAATTGATTGTTTTCTTCATCCCCAAGGCAAAACCGGCAAGTTTCGCCCTATCCCTCTCGCTCAATCCCTTCTTAAAGTCTTTGAAAGGCTAGTTCTTCGCATTCTGAACTGGTGGCTGGAGAGGTACCAAATCCTGCCTCCCCTCCAGTTTGGCTTCCGCAAGCACAGATCCTGCGCTGACAATCTTTCCATCCTCACCTGCTCTATCTATTCCGGCTTCGTTAATAACGCCTACACTGTAGCCCTTCTTCTTGACATCAAGAGTGCCTTCGACGGTGTCGACCCTGGCATTCTCGCTCACATTCTTCGCAATTTAGGCCTTCCGTGGCAAATCTGCATATTTTTTTATAACATTACCTTTTCCAGGTTCATTTATTTTAACATTGATGACATTATATCATTTAAATCGTACTCGCGCTCACTATCAGAAATGGATACTCCCGCAAAATGTGAATTAAGTTCACCCGGAGAGAAACCATGGAGTTCCTCCCGAGCTCTCCGTTAGAGTCCAAGACTTCTAAGCTCTCTCCAGATGTCCTTCCCGCTTTCAAGGACCTCAAAAATCTTGCTTTGAATGAAGTTATCTCGTGCTTTCATCGTCCGATCATCCGCTAGAGTCACCAGAGTCTGACATTCCTGCCAAATTTCTTGATTCCTCGTGCGGAGAAACCGACGGCGCAAGGCATCACGTTTGTTATATAGCTCCTTAAGTTCCGAATCAACCCACGGTGGTTGTACACTTTTTTTCGGCCGAAATTCTTTAACTGGAGCTACTTTATCTAACGCCTTCATGATATTTACACCCAGATGTTCTAAACGAGTGTCCACGTCCGCATCCGAACAATTGATGGACGACCAATCGTACTCTTGTAGGAGAGACAGAAGCTCTTCCTGCTTTATTGCCTTAAAATTATGGTACGAGAAGTTACGTATGATCGGAGTCTTAGTTGTTGGGAGGTCAATAGTCACGTCAATGATGTTATGTCGATTTGGAAAGGTCGCCACCAAATTGTTCGAGTCAAGTATGACGTTGTCATTGTCAATAAAAATTATACCTATCCACATGCGAGTCTCTTTGGCATGATGAGTTGCGCCGTGATTAACTAGTTTTATGTTAAGGCTACATGCTAGCTGCCTAATAAAATCTGATTCCGCTGATGTTGATAGCATGTTTGCGTTCAGATCACCCATAATAATGCGATGTTTAAAATCTGCCGAATGACGTTCAAGAACATCGGCAAGGTCGGAGTTTCTAAGTTCAGCATCAGGTGCTCTATATATAACCGCAACAAAGACGGGTGGCAAGGATCCCTGTTGCACACTACACATCAAGTATTCAGGAGCGAGCGGCTTACCCTCGTCCTGCACTGTTGAGGAGGAACATAATACTGTAGCTTTGCATGAATTGTGGACATACAGGAGAACCCCACCACCTTTCCTATTCCTGTCTTGTCTAATGATGGAATAACCATCGATCTGAACGTAATCATCCCCAATACTTGGCCCGAGATGCGACTCAGCAATGCCGAAAAGATGATAGAAGGGATGAGCAAGTAGGAGTTGGCGAAAAGCAGTTATGTGTTTTATGATGTTGTATTTTAACCGATCTGGATTGTGTCCATACAACTCATTAATTATTTGATTATTCGGTCAATACTGCTCTCTGTTACCCGACAATTACCCTCTGGCGGACTCCTCCGATCTCGAGAGGAGGTTCGCTGAGCGGACGCCTGGACAAACGGCGCAACCCACGGAGATCCAATCTCGAGTTGTTTAATAAATAATTATTAACCAATTAAATTGTTATGGCTCATATAGGTGCTAGCTACGTCAATGATCTATAATATATATATATATATATATATATATATATATATATATATATATATATATATATATATATATAATCTTTCTGCCTTTATTTCTCGATAATAATATCTATACATAAATTACACTTATCGTTAATAACTATTTCAATAATTAGAGGTCGGTCCGTTAGCATTTCATATGCCGCCATAACTCTACTGGCTTTCTTAATTGTAACCTATACTTCTTAAAAATAATAATTAGGAAAACCCCAAATTTTATTAATTTAATTCTCTATACTAATTATAAACCCCAAACTTTAATACTTTAAAATTCTCTCCTCACCACGACTTTACTTATTTCCCGCTTTTACTATTTCGCTAAAGGCCTATGGTCGCACGTGGGCGGTCCAATGGCCGCTTTCTCCGTTACAAACACGCACCAAGTGCCGACCGCGTTGCCGATATTTTATACCACCTGTAAATAATAATAAACTCGTCTCGAACTCGGGAACTCTCGACCTAAAACACAGAAAAATAATCGGCGGCGAACACACGCAATGGTAGCTCCGTCTCTCCACCAAGTCTCCCCAAATCTCGACGGCACTGAAACAAAGAAGAAATACGGAAAGATCTCACCAAGTAATTTTTCTAGGCAAAATTACAAACTTCTTGAATCTAACGGTCGAGCGCTTTGTGGGCAAATGACTGCCGACCAATCAGTACTCACGTTACTGACTATCTCGCAGAGAATCCTCGCGCTAATCAGGCTCGCTCCCTATTTCTCCACGCGGACAGCTAAGCTTCTAGAGAATTGCGTGACACGACTGTCTGCCGTGAAGGCTCCGGACGGAATGGGCAGGGCAGAAGGACTCGAGTTCGCTCCTCGTGGCGTCCTTATACCCTAGCTCCCTCTATTCTGCCTTGCTCGATCTTCTCTCCTTTTCTAACACCTGTGGGCATAGGCCCTCAACTCGATTTTTACTAGAGTAGTAACCGGAGGTTAGTTACTGCTCTAGTTTTACCCGTCATGCAGTTCGCTCCGGGGACGCGCGTAATTCAAAATCTTAATAGCGCCCTCTATACTGCACGCTTCTCCGATACTCATCCCATTACTCGATATATCTTACATGCGGACGGGCGGAGCGCGACGCGTTCATTGTAAACGCGCCTTGCTCCCTTCTCAGTGCGCGCGCCTCTCTTCTCATCTTCTTTGAGGCTTCGTCCTCCGTCTCTCTCTCTCTCTTGCCGCTCGGCTCTCCCTCTACTCTCCCGGCTCGATCCCATGCGCATGACACGCGCTCGCCTCCTCATCATCTGCTCCAGTCGTCATCCTTACGGATGACGCCGTTGAGCCTCCTCGCGCTCCGATCGCTCTCTCTCTCTCCCGGGTGTCCGCGTACGCGAGTGTGTATGTGTGTGTGTGAGTACGTTTTCTTCTGCTGCCGCCGTGCTGCCGCTGCTGTGCTGCTGCTGCTGCCTCGGCCCCGCGGCTCGCTGCTGCTCGTGTCGTCTCCTGTTTCTTTCTTTCTAGGACGGCTGCTCCTGAAACAAATGAAGGCCTCGACCTCTTCTCCGTAGTCGCCGCTTCCTGGTGCTGCTCAGCTTGTCTGGAGGTGTCGGTTACATCGGCTGCTGTTTTTGTGGTGTGTCTGTGCTCGTGGTGTGTTTGTGTGGTGTTGCGCCGTCGATCTCCCCCCGTGAAACATAAAAGATATTCGCGGGTTATTAATTATATGAAAATTTAGCAAATTACAATAGCGTGCGTTCGGTGATTTGGTGCGTGCGTGATTCCGTCCGGAGTTTGTTTATTTAAATAATCTAATTTAAATAATAGTATATTATGACACTGTTGTGGGAGATGGTTTTCTACCTTGCTCGAGGGTTTTCGCACGAGCGAAGCGAGTGAGAAAATCGAGCAAGGTAGAAAAACACCTCCCACAACAGTCTCATACGATATTTTATAGCACAACAATCTCAAAATCGACAATAAAGTTGGCATTTTGAGGTTAGTGTGCTATAAACAAACATAAAATAATTCTTATTACTACTATTATAATTACTATTATTACTATTATTATTAGCGTCTAAAAACTGGGCGGATTTGTCTAAGTCTTTGAGTGACACAAATATTTGAGAATCGTCGGTGTTTACGCATTTTTATTAACACAGATATGATGCTGGCAGTATATTTATAAACGTGTATATATATTGTTTTTTTAAAAAAATCCCAGATCAACTTCAGTCCACATTTTGATCTGGTATATCATCAGTGCAAGCAATAAAACGTTAATATCTCGATAATGTAAAAAGAGGACTTGATTGGTTTTTTCGGTTCGCCACAGATATTTACTCTCTAAATTTAAAATAGTGAAAATTTCACTAGTTTTGCTTGTGAGTGCATATTTCACTGACAAAATAGTGCATATTCTCTGATTTAGTAGTTAATACTGAAACTCACTAGTCGAATTAGTGAAAAAAATTACATTCACTGGTTTACTAGTGAATTAATAGCTAGACCTGTTTTACAGATATTTGTATAATTGAAGGCATCGATTCTAAAACGTCCTTAGCGCTCGGCCCGGCTGCCGTTATATCAAAATTGACGTCATGGTGACCAAAATTTGCAATTTTACGGATATGAATTTCAAAAAATAGTATCGTGCAGAGGATCAAAAATGGCAACTTTTTATATATATACTTTGTTTGTACAATGTTTAGTATTTGAAAAAAATAAATAAAAACGGCAAAATTTTAAATCTTATTTGCACCACGTTTTTTAAACTTAGCTCGCTGCAGCTCCGACAAATATGAACGGATCTTGCTTATTTTTTGCATAGACTCGTAAAATAGTCTAGCGCTGCTAATAAACTCATAGATAGTTAAATATTAAATATTTTTCATTCAACAATTTAATTGCAAACCAGTGAGCTACCTTTTATATGGTTAAGTATGTTCAACGAAAAAAAGTATCGAGGGAAGTTTAAGACTCAACTAACTTTCAACGAGACATTTGTTTGTTAACATTTGAAGAAGTTTCTCAGAAAATTTCAGATGAATTGGATGAAAAGTGGCAGAGATAGAGCGAGTTTGCCAAACTTGCACGATACGCGCGAACATTAGCGGGTTTGCGCGATACATGGCGCTCAGTGTATGTCAGTCATAGAATAAGAAATAATTTAAGAAACATGATAAAAGTTATCCTGAAATAAACAAAACAAAGTCGAACTCGTTTCGCATTGAAATCACACTGATTTTCTTGTTCGTTTGCAAGCTGCATTTATTCACAAATTTGTTAATTTCTTTAATCTTTTTAAAAAACGTTTTACTTGCTAAATAAATTATAAGCATAATGTCGATCAATATAGGACGTAAAAGAATTAGAAATCCTCCATTCGAAATGGTTGCTATTTCACAGTGCGAAGTAAAAGATTATGAAAAACTGTTTGCGAAAGACGAAGACTTGCAGAAAAATGTAATTAAAATAAGCAAAGTTGTTAGAATTGTATATTTTCCTAACGGACAAATTGATTTGTATTACGATTATGATGGCAATCCAATTACAATTAAACTAAGAAACAGCAGTGAAGTAGATTTGTCGAAAGTATCATTAGCTAAAAAGGTAGGAATAACGAAAGAAAAAGAAAAGGATTTTAAACATTTATTGCAATTTTGTACTACTAATGGGCAACATTTTGGTGAAAAATTTTTAAAAGCAACTTCTATTCAAACTGTTGTCAGTAAAACAAAGAATGTGAAAGAAGAACATGGTAACAAAAAAGTTCGAAAAACGGAAGTTGTCTCAACAAAAAGAAGAAAAGTAAGCGACGAACAAAAGCAAAAATTAGAATTAAAAATTAATAAAAAAGAAAAGAAAACAAAAACGATAAAAGGAAAAAAAAAGTAATATGTTTTTGAAACGCATTGTATGTATTGCGACTAAATTGTAAATAAATCTTAATGTAGAAATATAAATAAATATAAGTATTAGTTATTTGAAGTTTCTAATTTACTGAACAATGTCAAAAATCTGTGAAATTTATATGTTTCCCAGAAATTTATATTTTTAAAGATTGTAATTTACTATTCAATTCATTTACGCTCCAATATTCTTTTTAATGTGTGTGAATTTCATTTGAACGCTTTATTATAACCATTTATTATCTAGTGTATATAACATTTAGAATTAACAATAATTTCTAAAACTTTCGTACAAAGATTTAAAAATTCAACAACTTTATGAATAACTGCCGTTTGATTTTGCCTTTGCTTTGTTTATTTAATTTCTTATTGTTTCATCAGATACTTATTTTTCTTAACTTCTACACTATAAATCGACAGTATTAAATAGTATGATTTGATTAAGTATGTATTTTTTAAAAAAAGGACAGCAAATCTTCAAGTAAACGGCATTATATGACTGACATACGCTGCGAGCGTCATGTATCGCGCAGACCCGCTAATGTTTGCGCGGAGCGTGCAAGTTTGGCAAAATCGCTCTATCTTTGCCACTTTTCATCCAATTGATCTGTAATTTTCTGAGAAACTTCTTCAAATGTTAACAAACAAATGTCTCGTTGAAAGTTCACTGAGTCTTAAACTTCCCTCGATACTTTTTTTCGTTGAATATACTTAACCATATAAAAGGTAACTCACTGGTTTGCAATTAAATTGTTGAAAGAAAAATATTTAATATTTAACTATCTATGAGTTTATCAGCAGCGCTAGACTATTTTACGAGATTATTCAAAAAATGAGCAAGATCCGTTCATATTTGTCGGAGCTGCAGCGAGTTAAGTTTAAAAAACGTGGTGCAAATAAGATTTAAAATTTTGCCGTTTTTATTTTTCTTTTTTCAAATACTAAACATTGTACAAACAAAGTATATATATAAAATGTTGCCATTTTTTATCCTCTATACGATGCTATTTTTAAAAATTCATTTCCGCAAATTTAAAAATTGGTCACCATGACGTCAATTTGTATATAGCGGCAACCCGAGCCGAGCGCTAAGGACGTTTTAGAATCGATGCTTTCAATTATCTTGTTCAGAATATTTCATAAATTTTGTCACAGTTTCTCATAGTATTTCACAGTTTTCACAGTTACTCACATTTTATCACACTTTCTCACAGTTGTAATTTCCTTTATATAAGACAATGTAACGAAAAAGAATGTAAGAAAATGTGAAGAACTGTGAAGAACTGTGAAGAACTGTGAAAAAATGTGAAAAACTGTGAAGAACTGTGAAAAAATGTGAAAAACTGTGCATATTAATTTGTAACAGATGTTTCAAAAGTATGTGTATTTTCACATTTTTTCACACTTTCTTGCATTTTTTTTCATACTTTTTCACAGTTTTTCACAGTTGTCATTTGCAGTAGGAAACTTCTATTTTTTTAAAATAACTAATAACTTTTAATACTACTTGTAGTATGCAACATTCTTTAACTCTATAACTTTTCGTGTTAGTTATTTTACTGGAGTCTGTTTATTTTACAGCTTCGTTTGGTAATAAAAAAAAGAGAGAGAGAGAGAGAGAGAGAGAGAGAGAGAGAGAGAGAGAGAGAGAGAGAGAGAGAGAGAGAGAGAGAGAGAGAGATTCTTTTATCCAATTATTATAGTAACAAATTTTTGATAATAATTATTAAACCCCCTCATACACATTCAATTTAATGCACACAGAAATATCCATCAATTAATTAAATTAATAAAATTTACACATGTGAATTTGCAAATTTTTTGTATTTGCTTACGATATAAAAATATTTTCTTAATAATTCTATTATGCCTAATCATACCAAACTGCGTAAAACTATGTCGCCCTATGCCAATATGTACCGTACTGTGTTAATCTGTACCAGACTGTGTACATTCGTGCTAAGCCATGCCAATCTTAAAAAAACGGTAGACAAAGTATTTTCTTTCAAAATTTGTGAGTATGCCACAAAGTGCCACAATGTGCGACACTATGCCTAAGTTTGCCGAACTATGCCAAACTGTGCCAAACTGTGAGAAACGTCCGAAATGGTTTAGCATGACTTGGCATAGTTTGGCACAGTTTGACACAATTGGGCACACTTTGGCACAATTTTCATTTCCACTAGGGTAAGACTAGTTCGACATCTAAACAGCAGTCTGCTGATTATTATAAAACTTGGAAAACAATGTTGATGTCTTTTAAGCCTATAATTGTTAAATAACAAAATTAACATTTATGCTTATCATGGAAATTATTCTTTAAACTAATCTTGAAAATCAGGATTGACACAAAACTTTAGGTTTGAAGCTGTTAAATGTTTATATACCACGAACAATCCGTTGATTGCTTATGTTATATAACTATAATAAATTCACTTGTTGCTGGTGAACAATGGTATACTCAAATCAACCAACTGTTTTAATTTATGATATTAGCTGAGCTTCATTTCAACCAATTATTTTGGACTTTCATACAGATCAATAACACACTAGGACTGAGGGCTATTATTTTAATTAATTAAATTAATCTGGTTGATTAATTTAATAAAATTAAATTAATTTTATTTATTTCATTTTATTTAATTAAATTTCTCTAAACTGCGTATTGCTGCTTCAACAATACTTTGTTATTCCTCTCACAGCTATATTATTTTGCTGTGACAACCGTGCAATATCACCGATCACCTTAATGTAGCTACGACAGCAATATGTATGGTTTCATGAGAACCCAATCCTTTCTCAGTGTACCTTTATATATAAGTTACAATATAGTATCTATTCCTTAGCAAGATAGTAAACATTACAAGCATGCCTAGTACTAAGTCTCGTACAACCAAAATAAGATACAATTGGCCCTCAAAACAAGAAGTCTAGTATTCAGTCGTAAATTTCATAGTATAGTAATGAGTAAAATTGACCTACATCCTATTGGATTTACTAGACAGTCTAATAATGGTTACTAATTTTTTCTCTCAGTTATAGGTATAAATAAAAATATTTTATAAATAAATATCTGTGCCTTTGCGAGATATTAACGTTTTATTGCTTGCACTGATGATATACCAGATCAAAACATCCCAGAAAAATTATATTTGTCAAATAAAGTGTCAAATATTATTCTAATCATAGTAATTGTCACATGAGAAATACTTTTTATTTTTCAAGACATTTCTCCCGAGAAATGTGGACTGAATTTGGTATGGGATATTTTAAAAAAACATTGTATATACACGTTTATAAATATACTGCCAGCATCATATCTGTGTTAATAATAATATATACAAAATAATTTTTAACTCGTCGTAGCGAGTTGCAATAAGCATAATTTGAATACCTTGTGCTGGATGGCGTATAAGTGGCGTTAGGTTATTATATACCGTTCATCAGTGTATTCTCTTGTACTATATTTGTGTAAAATTCTTATTTAAAATAAAAGTAGCTGGCCGCTGATTGCGGTATATAAATAACTAATAAGTGCGGCCCTCGTACACGGTTACCTATTAGGGCGATGCTAAAGCCACCAGTCACCGACAAATATGAGGAACCATTTTTCTCATTTTATTTTCAATTTTGAGTAAATATCTCTATGAAACGTTATTGTCCTACTAAAAAACAACAACTTTCCAGAGAGATATTTTCCCAAAATTAAAAATTGAATGGAAAAAGTGGATCCCCGTATTTAACGATAACAAGAGGGTTTAGCATCACATTAGGCTACCCTCGCGCTCGAGGTACACCCGCATTTTACCTCGCGCGCAAGCGTTTCGCCTCGACCACGAGCGTCTGCCTCGATTAGATGTGAGGGGAGGGAAGGAAGCCTCACGTTCAAGCGTACTGCCTCGCGTTCGAGAAGGGGCTCGAGAGCGGTCTGCTTTACACGCGCGGTTCGCTTCGGTCACCGAGCGGACGATGGTGCTCAATCAAACTCGCATCTATCGAGGCTGCACCCATACGCGCGTCTCACGCCTCGTGCCCTCGCGGTAGCCCCCGCGCTGAAGGGGTTACACAAAAGCACGCGGGTCGTGCTCGGGCATAGGTTTGGCAGAGGCGAGGTCACTCGCGTCCCTGCGGTACCCTCGTGTTCAAATTTTAGCAAGCAGCCCCGCCCAGGGGTATGGCGAGTGTACCCTGGTAGTCGACCCCCGTGCGACAGCTTTGCCACAGGAGCACGTGTATTCCGGAATTTTTTCTCGTTTCTGCGGGTAGGCATACGGGCGTGCGGATGTTCCTGTATCAGGTCTAGCGCACGCGGATGCCTTCTCGGACGGGAGAAAATTTCCCGGAATTCGAGTGCTCCTCTGGCAAGGCTGGCGCACGGGGCCAATTTCCAGGGTTCACTTGCGTTACTCGTACGTTGGGATACATGGGAGAATTTCACTCGGGCACTCGCTACTGTGAATGCACTGCAGCTCCCGCCTTGCTATCTTCTCCATCTCTTCGGCTTGCCCCCCCTGTTAACACTCCGCATGTTATTCCTTTTTTCACGGCACAACTCCCTCACAGGAGACCGGGGCTTGTCCACAGTCTCTCCCTGTTGCCCTCCGCCGGAGTCTCCCCCGGACCCGAGGGGAGGGTCTTGGAGATGCTTTTTTTCTTTTTTTTGTTTCAGGTCGCGGGCTTCCCGAAATTTGGATCATTCATCATTTCAAATCTCCCGCCTTTTTCTACGCATGCGTCGCATGCCACCGCTTGTTGATGGCCGTACAGACCTCTGCACTGTAAAAAATCATTGTGGAATTTTACTACTCGTTTCGTAATTTTACGACTGTGAGTAGCGTAAAAACACCATTGGAATTGTATTATTACCAAAATTGGTAAATTTACCACTTTGGAAATGGGTCGGTTTGTTACCTACTTTGCATATGGTGATTTTACCAACGGAAACGGTGTAATAATTCCGCAACAGTAGTAGTAAAATTCACACATGCATTGTAAAAGTACCACATCCGGAACGTTTGCGCATACGCCATCTTGGACGCAGGAGAAGCTGTCAGTTAGCTTCCGAAGTATTTTATATGACAAAACAGAAATTAAAGTTAGAGGCAGCTATAGGCTGTTGAATAAAGTATAAAATAGTAATTAAAAACACTGTTTAAGGAGACGTCGGATACCGACAGTAGACTCCTACTATCCTACACACGTATTTCGTTATTTATTTACAAAGTAAATTGTTTAATGACAAAATAATAGCTGTCCCCAATTTGTTTTACAGTAACCTAATTATATGTCCAAGCTGGTTTCATATGATTGTTTTGTTTTCGAGAAAACTTTGACAAACGTAGTATGTAAAGGTTAATCTCCACGTAGTTGGCCCTTTTAGTGTGTCAAAGTTTTCTCGAAAACAAAACAATCATATGAACCCAGGTTGGACATATATGTAGATTACTATAAAACGAAGCGGGGACAACTATTATTTAAAGAAAAATATGATTTCTCTTAAAATTATGAATGAAAACTCAATTAGACAAGGACAGAGATATCCGGCGTCCCCTTAAGAGTGACAAAGTGTTTCGAAATTTCTAACTGTCTGCATAGCCAGAGTAAAATGGCCGAAAGGCAATGAATTTGTGAAGTGAAGTCAAAAAATTTCAATTCTCTCGCGTATGAAACCAGAAACATGTTCAAGTAGTTTATCAAAAAATACTAAAAGTATACATTACTAAGATCAAGCCGTATACCGCTTAATTACTGTTTTATCGGCATTCACGTTATTTTTAATATTTATACATTTCCAAACATATTTTATTTTTTACCACTTATCGTTTTGTAGCTGGACTGCTTTTGTAACTGGTATACAAATTAAGAAAAGTTTTGAAATAAATATTATTAAAAATGTACGTAAAGTTTCTATTCTTAACCTAAATTTCACCATGCTCATTGAAATTTTACTATTCGGGTGGTAAAATTACTACTTCGGTAATTAATTTCTACTCCTAATCCCTCTACTCCTAAAATTACTACCCTCCGAATGGTAATTTTATTTCCGTACGGTAATTTTACTACCCTATAGTAATTTTAGTATTGTTTCAGAAATTTACCACTTTGGAAATAGGTCGGTTTGTTACCTACTTCCGATGTGATAATTTTACTACTCATTTTTTTTACAGTGTGGCGCCACTAACAACAAATGGAATAGAATCTACAGGCTTGGAGACACGCACATTTCAATGAATTTTTACAACGTTGCATTTGTAGAATAATACACATGTTTTTTTTATTTTATAATTTTTAATACTGTTTCATAAAAGGGACACAATTAAAAGGGTATTTTATAATGAGTGCATTTGCCTTATTTAAAATTCGAGCTCGGATAAACAATAACCAGAATTTTCTTTTAATGTAATATTTCATTTGAACAATATACACGGGCAAATTCGCCAAACTTTTAACCTTTAGTGTTTAAACTGTAAAACTGTTGATCATTTTGATACTAGTTATTAATTTAGATGATTGCTTCTAACAGCAAGTTGTAGACGAGATTTTTCGAGTGTATCATACATTCTTTAGCAAAAAATCTACTATATTTATTAAAACAACGGAAACTACTACTCCGCGGGCAAATACCCCTCCCAGCATTGGATTACACTGTTAATTCATAAAATATATAAATGTAATTAGCATTGAAAATTCAAACATTTTTCGTACTTTTCCTGCAAGTTTCTCGTAAACTTGTTAAATGGATAAAAAATGTTACGTATTTAGAGTGTTTCATACACTCTTTAATACAAAATAAACTATATATTCATTTGAACAACAGAAACAACTACTCCGCGGGCAAATACCCCTCCCAACATTGAATTAAACTATTAATTCATAAAATATGTAGATTTAATTTAACATTAACAACCCAAACATTTTCTGTATTTATCATGCACATTGAAATTTCTTTTTAGCAATAAAGGGAAACCCGTTTTAAAGTAGCTTTCTGCTAAACCTGTTACATCGTATTATTAGTTTTTCACTGTATTTATATGTAAGGCTCATTCTTATAGAGAAGAGTCTACCTCTTCAAAGCAAGAAATATATAGGTTCTTTAATATTATAAATGTAAAGATTAAAATCGTTTCGTCCTCAAGACTGCCTGTAGGCCTCATCACTATGATCAGGCAGTCTCTATCATAGACGCACGTATATTTAAAAAAATAAATAAAATTCTTTTTAACAGTATTTAAAAGAAAACAACCAAATTTAATTACTTTTTTCATACCTGTAACGTTTTTTAGAAACAATGTAACACAAACACCACATTTTTCTTCTGCAAAATTTAGAATTACAATAGAATGATAAATTCAAACAAAAGTCATATTAAAAACCAAATTATTAAATTTGACTTGAAACGTAAAACAAACTGTCAAATCGGGAGGTGATTTATGTAAAATTTTAGATTTTCCTAGCCGAACGACCCCCTACACGCACTAACACTCAACGAATGGTCAGAACGAATATCAGCAGTGAAATAGAAAGTCGAGAAGGACTTCGTCGTCCGTGCGCGGCGGCAAAACAAAAATAAAAAGGCTCATAAAATCTCTCCATTCTCTTTCGCACATGTGAGCGCCCTTTTGCCCCTCTTGGCTTTTCCAGCGACTATAAGACAGCCAATTTACGGATAATATTTTAAATTGAAAGAATTAATTTTGGATATAAGTATCTTCTAAATTATTAAAGTTGTATGATTTTATTTTTAATTACAATATATATTATTATCATTATTAAATAATAAAATTAAAATATAATAAAAAATTTATATATAATAATATAAACAGTTCCACTTGTTTACTGTAGTTCTAAAGGTTATATTAAAAGGTTAAACTTTACCATGCAAATAACATGCTGTAGTACAAAATGTTAGTAGAATTCTAAACGTGTAACATGCAATAACATAATGTATATAAATGGAAGGAATGGATTTATGGAAGGTATTTATATTATGATATATAATGGTTATTGTTAAGACATCCTTTTTTACAATACCATAATAGAAAAAAGTAGATTTTAAATCAATTTTAATTAAATGCCATGTATTCTTTTTATCTTGTACCAATAATAACAAAAAGGGAAAAAAGGGGATGAATAGAAAAGAGGAGGATGGGGGCGGTTGATTGTATAGTAATCGTGAAAATTTATCCATTGCAAAAGATTAAACTTTTATGCCTTATTTCTATAATATAAATAATTTAAGAATTGTTTGTTAATTGTGTAATATAGTAGATTTTTTATTAAGGCGTGTATGAAACACTCTAAATACGTAACATTTTTTATCCGTTTAACAAGTTTACGAGAAACTTGCAGGATAAATACGAAAAATGTTTGAATTTTCAATGCTAATTACATTTACATATTTTATGAATTAATAGTGTAATCCAATGCTGGGAAGGGTATTTGCTCGCGGAGTAGTTGTTTCTGTTGTTCTAATAAATATAGTAGATTTTTTGTTAAAGAGTGTATGAGACACGAAAAATCTCGTCTACAATTTGCTGTTAGAAGCAATCATCTAAATTTTATCAAAGATAGACGTTCAAATCATTTCTAAGAAACGAATGTTCGTATTAACATCGTATAAACATTCTAATAACTAGTTATTAATATATCCCAAGTAATCTTTTCGTTATTTTTACACATCATTAGCAATATATTGGGACAGCATAGACTATATATTTGGATTATATCCAATGATTCACGTCAAACAAAGATGAGAAATGTGTAAATTGTTATGTCCAAAGATAATTTTTTTATTCTTACAAAACATAAACGCCGTTTAACTTATCATTTTTATTCCAATTGCTTAAGTAAATTAATCCTAAACTACAGCTCTGAGTTAAACCTTATTTGTGTGACTCGTTCTGAAAAAACGTTATGGCACTTTAAATGTATCCCGGAATTTTAAAAATCTCCTAATTAAAGCAAAGTTATTATCTTAGCAGTTACGCCGTATTGTAAATCATCGATTTGAAATTTAATACTTATTGTTAACTAAATAACAGAGAAAATGATCCATGTCGCATTTATATACCCATTGATTAACTAAAATTAGAACGTGTAAAACACAATTTTTAAAAACACGATTCAATGAAAAAATTCTGTTTTTACCATAGCACATCTACAATTTTATCTAAAATAGTTCGGTTCCATGCGTGACCACATCTTATTATCCTACATACGCATAAAAAATAAGCAGCGTTTGCGTAATTTATAAATTTTAAATATTTAGCTCGTTTAAAATGCTATTCTTATGGGAGAAATGTCGTTCCGTAAAAATAAGGCATGTGCATCAATTCTTTTCATAAATGGCTTCAACTTGAATAATTTAATCGAATTAATTTGCTTAAAGATATGTTTTACTTTGCTTGTAAATATATTTTAGGAGATTAGAACTATATTATTTATGTGTAATTTTAAGTAAATATGTTTTCTAACTTGTACATAAGCACAATTGGCAAACGTGTAGACAAAAAACTTTATTTATTATATTCAAATTTGCAATTTAAACTATTGCAGATGTTGTGAAATATTTATAATTATAAATATAATTCAAAAACGAAGTCGTATAAATCAGCTGCGTTATTTATTAAGGCAGTTCACGTTATTTTATATTTCAAATCATTAAACGGCATTACTTTTAACTTATATCTTCAAATCGTAAAATTAAAATATTAAAATCAACCAGAAAGTTATGACATAAGACAGAAAAGTGCGGTATGAATTTGTCTGCAGACTGTACCACAATATATATATATATATATATATATATATATACTAATAACATAGGCAACATTGTTTACTTAGCCATATCTTTGAAAGGGGACCGCTAACTATATTTTTTCTTGTTCTACATAATAAAGGTATAAAAACGTTTTGTGCTAGTAGGGCAGTTGTCTTCTTTTTCTCAAGTCAGGCAAATTTTAACATTCAGTGCGGTATATGATAGTAATATATCAGTAAAACGTGCCGGAAAGTCGGAGTGTCTCAGCCTTATAGTTATTTACGGTAATTTTTACCGTGAATTTTGTTATAATTGTTATTAGAAAATTCTCTGTGTTATTAAAACTTTTCCGCAAAGATAATCGTTATATATCCACCAAATGAAATGAAAAAATTAATTTTGTTGACCAATAAAGATAATTTAAATAATTGTATACGAAGGTGACGGAACTAACTCAAATTTTTGTTCGTTGCAAAAATCAAAACCTTTGATAAGAATGCAAATATCAAACCTTTGATATTTGCATTCGTATACTCTGTATAAGGTTTCACTGAAAATCGTTTGTCGGACGGGAGGTGGAACTGAGATTTTGACCCTATATCACTGATTTATTCTAAAAATAAATTAACAAACACGATTCTTGTTATTTTTCGAAAAAGTTGACAACGTTATACGTACATTAGTCTTTCCGATATTTGTTTTCATCCCCGTACATTCGTATATGAGCTCTGGACGCTATGTGGGCAAGCTATGACAGAATCCCATGTACAATATATTGTGTCTATATACGGAAAGAAATTTGGTCCAGAAAAAGTTCCAATAGTTCCGGACTCTATAGAGTTCACTAACATTCTACTTTCATAACTCAATCTTAGAGTTATAGATATTCATTGATAATACGTACAGTAGAACCTCCCGACACTGTGAAACTCGAGACTAGCTACCCCCAGTACTGTGAATGGTGCGTCAGTCGATCGGTGCCTAATAATTAAGCATCAGGACCGTATCGAGGTCATATTATTAACTTACCTCCGAACCCTCCCTTTAATCAAATATTCCCAGTACAATTGATTTCCGTGTAGTTTTATTAAAAAAAAACTTTTTATAAACATTTATATATTTTATAATTAATTTTTATAATATTTTCTACAAAAATTTTCACTTGAAACCATTTCATAAAACTTTTTTTATAATAAAATTGTTGGTTCAAACCTATTAATAACATTTTTGCGCAAAAATGTTGTTTGGAGCCCCGCACATACATAGAGCCAGTCCTGGAAACATCACAGTGTCGAGATGCTCCGCAGTCACAGTACCGTGAGTTACACTGGCGGGAAGTTCTACTGTATTATTAATATCTTTGTTTTATAATCCATTAGCAGTGTATAAGGGAAAAATAAAAACATTTAGTTCAATCTAATGACATAACGATTTTATTTTGAGAAATGTGTTCAGTCGATGCCACATAAACATTTTACAATTATTTTGTTGACCCTAGAACTTTTGGCACTTTAGATAAACTTTAATCTAAACTGTTCCACAATTTTTAAAATAGTACAACAAAGTCCTAATGTCACATTGCCTTCTTAAGTTCGATAGCAATATCCATCAATAGTGACAAATGTCTGTTAAAAATTAAAATATTTGTATACATTTCTATGCATTCCTATTGAACACTTTTTTATTGCGATTTTCGCATAGCTTGAGTACCTTCTGCATTTATAACGTTCATAAGTATACATATCATATTCCTAAATTGATCAGCCGGAGTTGGTAAATGTACCGTAATAATACTCGTGTGAATTCAGTATATTCGATTTCATGTATCCTGTTTGTGGTTACAAAATTACCGGTATGTCGATTTCGTTGTTGCAAGAAGACAACGATAAGTCCTCAAGACAAAATATAAATTAAGCAGACAACGATTTTTTTCAGATTAATTGTTAATGAAAAATTAAAAATTTTAAATTAATTAGAATTCTCTAAATATTCATCTCTGTTATCCTAAACCACGTGCTACATTCTATGTAACTGAAGTTATCGGTATTGCATATATTGTGCATAGTGGTTTAATATGTATTTAAAAACTGACAAAAAATAAACAGTTTCGAATATACGGAATAAAAATAAGTTTCGATTGCGCAGAACTTTCGAATATTTAATAGAAGAGAGTAACCGTGCAAAGCAATTTGCAATTTAACAAATGAATGATGCAAAAGCGGTGTAAGCTCCGATTCTGTTTAAATATATCAAGGATTTTGGTCTATGACTTGAACGAATGAAGTTTTTTATCCTGTGTTTTGTAGGCCTGTTTTGGACTTAACCTTCGAGACCTAAGTTGCTGCCATGCGTCAGGCGTTTGTCGCCTGCAGCCCTATTAACGAACAAACTTGTTCGCTTTGCTACTGAAGGCGCCGAAGGCGATTGTGATGTGTTGGAGAGGACTGCATTTGTACAATCGAGAACATGCTTAGAGATAGACCAGCAGTTGCGAGGAAAAAAGCTGAGGCGGTTCCACGATCAACGCTGTTTCTGCGATAAAGTGCCGAGGATCCAGTCGGCTGTAATAGAAAATATCACTTAATAAATGTTCATACATATGTTAATTAAAATTCTACGATTGCAATGACATGATGCTTTCAAATAGAGATTTCAATTTACTCTGAAAATTCTCTACTATTTCCGAAGTAAAATACTTTAATTATAACGTATTCATGATAAACTATGAATAAAAATTTAACGATATAACCAAAACAATCTCATATCTTAAAAACAAAACAGGGGGTATAGATAATATAAATGCTTACGTAATTAAAAGAATGTGTAATTACATACGAGAGCCGTTAACTAATATAATTAACCTAAGCATAAAAACCGGAATATGTCCAAACCATTTTAAATGTGCTGAAATTATACCGATTTACAAATCTGGTGAAACAACAAAAGCTACTAATTATAGACCAATCTCACTAATATCAAACTTTGCAAAAATTTTTGAAAAAATTTTACATAGTAGATTGCTTAATTTTCTTGATAAATATAAAATTATCTCAAATAGGCAATTTGGATTTAGAAAAGGAATAGGTACGACACAGGCATTAGATAAGGTAACAGAATTTATATATAAAGCTCTAGATCAAAGTAAACCCATTATAGCAACTTTCTTAGATCTTGCAAAAGCATTTGACACAGTTGATCACGCAATATTAATTGAAAAACTAGAGAAATATGGCATAAGGGGCATTGCTCTG
Organism: Gastracanthus pulcherrimus; assembly: GCA_949152435.1. NCBI lineage: Eukaryota > Metazoa > Arthropoda > Insecta > Hymenoptera > Pteromalidae > Gastracanthus > Gastracanthus pulcherrimus. The sequence goes on from OX424572.1 coordinate 119,205,688, forward strand.
CAATTGATAAAAAGCTATCTTTATAATAGAAAACAAATAGTCAAAATCAAGAATACTAGAAGTGACACACTAATTGTAAAATCGGGTGTACCACAAGGCACCATTCTAGGACCACTATTATTTATTATATATATTAATGATATTTTTGATTTAATGCCAGACGGTTTTATCAACTCATATGCTGATGATACCGTCATACTATGTATGGCAGAAAATTGGGAAAAAGCTATAAACTTAATGAACAATCATTTGTATGCAGTGAATGAATGGTTAGCATTCAATCAACTGGCATTAAACGTTGACAAAACAGTTTATATAACGTTCGTAAACTATAATGATAAAATACCAAATAATGTAGAAATAAGAATACAAGATAAATCGTTAAGAAGAGTACAAAGTTGCAAATATTTAGGGGTTACTATTGACATGAATATGAAATGGAAAGAACATATACAAAGTGTTGTACAACGCACTAAATACCTTGTTTATTTATTTGCTAAATTAAATAAAGTAATGGACAAACATTCTCTAGTTATCATATATTATGGTTTGTTTAACAGTCTGGCTAGTTATGGAATTTTAGTATGGGGTTCAGCGTATTATAATGCTATGAAACCACTATACCAACTGCAGAATAGATTAATAAAGATAATAAGAAGTAACTCAAAAAGACAGATGGATTCTATTTTAAAAGTTAAAAAAATGTATGCACTACAAACATTATTAAATAATTACAATTTGCTTAGAGAAAAGTTTATAAAATCAAAAAGCAAAACTAGGAACAAAAACCTAGAACTACCTGAAATCAATCTTGAAATAGGGAAAAAAAGTAATATATATAATGCTACCAAATATTTTAACCAATTACCAAACGAACTCAAAAATATCAAGCATAGTAAGGAAAATATAAAAATCAAAATAAAAAAATGGGTGATATTGAATGTACAATTAAGAGATTTAGTTTAATAACGTTTTCACCACACTGCGCGTAAAGTGCTGACTGTACGCCCTCTCAGCAGGCCGTACAGTACCCCATGGACTGCCTAGGGAATAAAGTGACTTGCGCATGCGCGATGCGTCTTTTTCCGCTCTCGACTGCGTCTCGAGCGGTAAAACAGCGCGTCGCGCGTACACAAGTCACTTTACTTCTAGGCAGAGCATGGGGTACTGTACGGCCTGCTGATATGCGTACAGTCATTTCTTTACGGGGGTGTGGTGAAAAGTTGTATACGCACCTCTGGAGTACAGTAGGCAAGCATGCACTGTGTGAAATGCCGACCTCGCTTCGCTCGGTCGGCAACGTCACACAGTGCGTACATTGCCCACTTTGCTCCCTTGATGCATAATGTACTATAATAGTTTATAAGTATTTAGTTGTAAGTTATTTTTATACAGTAATTTAATTAATATTAAATAATATTAATTTTAATTACACATAATTGTTAAGTTTTTGTAACTAGGGTCGTGTACAGGTAGTTAAACTACCTCCTGCGATCCTTGATGCTTGCCCTAATGTAAAGCATCAAGGTACATTGTACCTGGTTAATAATAATAATAATAATAATAATATCAATACAAGAATAAACACTTTCACACAGTCAAGCGTCTAAAACCGTAAATAAGAAACAATGCATATTATAGTTCAAAATAAATAATATCTAGTCCATTCACAACATCATATCCTTTGCTTTATTAATTGCAGGAGCGAATCAGTCACCACAATGAAAAAAAGCAGCTCAAATTATGAAATTTAAAATGGTGAATCTAATATAGACACATATTTCCGTATATTGGATCCACCAGTATAAGTTATAAAAAAGTTTGTAAAACATTTTCTAAATAAAACATCAAAAGTACTAAAATTGTATGCAAATGAAAAATAACCATGTAATTGATTCACGCACTGGATAAATAACGTAGCCAAAATATTAGGCACACTAAAGCTAGGGTTACAAAAATATTTTAATATAAAAAAAATAAGAATAAAAAATGAACCTTTTTGCAATATCTTGAAGTACATTTAATTTGAAATAGTGAAACCTCGGAAATTTCACTGTAAAGCAGTGAAATCTCACTGTTTCGCAGTGAGAACTCAGCAACTAATTCATGTAGTGGCTGAGTTTTCACTGCGAAACAGTGAATTTTCACTATTTCAAATTAAGAGGGTATTTCAAATAAGACTGAAATTTTAAATGTTTTTGTCTTAGAATACATTTTTTTCTTAAATATGGTCAATAATTCATAAACAGTTTATCTAATAAACTTGACATCAATTGCAATCATTTAGAACGTTAATTAACTTGTTTTTAATTTTGAACATTCTTTTATTATAATACCTGAAATAAGTAAATGAAAGAGATTTTTCTTTCGCATTTTTGTTCTCGTATTCTTCTAATTGTAAATTATAGAAAAATAATTTTTTTTACAGCAACCAAATTTATATACATTAGCATGCAGCTTCGGTGCAGTTATTCAACAAGGTTTGTAAACAAATAATTTACTACAATGTGTATATATTTAGGTTTGAGTCAGTTATTTAAAGCATAAGCTCGTTATTATACAACAACACGTGGCTTTTAAAATATAATTGATTTGAAATATAAGGTACATAAATATAATTCAACTAAAGTTAACTAACTCGTGACAGTATGCAATTTTATAATTTAACTTATGTAATAAGGAGTATCAAATGATCATAAAATAAGTTATCAAGTATTACCTGTGTGAAAGACAGTCTCAAAGCATATTGAGCAGTTCGTGTTAGATGCATCTCAGTATTGAGAGTAGCTTACACCTAAAAAAATAAAATACACCTAAAATGACTCCATAGCTATAACATACAAATTTTTTAATAAAATATATCTCTTGAGAACAGACAATTTAAATTTAAAGAAAAATTCATTAGAAATTAGAAACCAATCTTCAACAAGATATATAAGTAAAAAACTTTTCATATCTTGTAAAATAACATATCGAATAATAACGCTATTAACAACGCCATGCACAGAAGTTTATGAAACAAATTTTTAGAAATTTTTTGATAAGAACCTTTGTTTCCTGTAAGTCTGACCATTTGTACAAAATGAATGTAGAATAAGTGAAGAAAATGCAATACACGACTCGCGAAAGAACGCTTCGCTTGCGCGAGCTTCTGTGTACTAATATTCAGCAATGGATTTGTTCGCAAGCTATAATTCAGATCTTGAAGTGGCAATCTGCCATTGATAATGGAGTGGGAGAGTTGTGGCGGCAAAATGTACACACATAACGGTGGCGCCTAAGCACATTGTAGTTATTACCTTCAATAATATACTAAGAGTTGGCTTTTTCTCGAATTTTTGCATATCAAACTCTTGCTTAAAATTGATCTTGAAATAGTGAAACCTCGGAAATTTCACTGTAAAGCAGTGAAATCTCACTGTTTCGCAGTGAGAACTCAGCAACTAATTCATGTAGTGGCTGAGTTTTCACTGCGAAACAGTGAATTTTCACTATTTCAAATTAAGAGGGGACGAAAAAATAACGTCAAGTAAAATAACATAGACGATGTCGAGGAAGATTTTGTTCGTATAGATTGTAACACAGAGGACACTTACGAATCGAACCATTTAAACGCACTTGATAAATTTACCTACGCACTTGTGAGTGTGTGCGCCTATCATAGATAGCTTTATAAATTTGAAATAGTGACAATATCACTAATTTCGCTAGTAGGTACATATTTCACTGACAAAATAGTGCATATTCACTAATTTAGTAGTTCATACTGAAACTCACTAGTCGAATTAGTGAAAAAGATTCACTGGTTTAATAGTGAATATTCACTAATTTAATAGTGAATATTTACTTTCACTATTTAACCAGTGAATAAATGGCAATATGACGATATTAGTGAATTTTTGCTGGTTCAAATTTAGAGAGAGAAGTTTCTAATCGAAAATGCCATGCTGATATATACGATATTTCTTAAGTCTTCAAGAAAGTATGTTAGAATACATTAGGCTCTTGATTAGACTGCAAATGTATAGTAAAAAATGTAAAAAGTTAGCATTACCAGTGCGTACAATCTCGAATGACGAAAGTAAGTTCCGATCTTAAAAAAACAGTGTCTTCTAAACCAACAAATTAATTTTTATAAATTTACAATAAGAAGATATATAGGCAAATATAAATAAACGTTATTTATAGATACGTGAATTTCATACATACGAATTAGAATCAATCATTTCAATTTTCATGCAATAATTACATCAGACTAAATACATTTTATATATATTTTAAATTATTATATTTTCAAGTTACAGGAAAATATACGTAGTAAAATATATTTCGCTTTTTTGCTTTTAATATAATAAATTTAAAAACTTCTAGATATATATTGAAAAGAACTTTACAAAAACTAGACTTAATTGTGCGTTTTAATAATAACTTTTTATGACCCTATGGAATAAAAAGAGGTGCTCATTAAAAGTGCAAACAACTCCATTATTGTATTCTTTCTTATCTCAATTGAAGGTGCTAAATTTAATTAAAGCAAATTAATCGTGTGATAGAGACGTTGCGTATTTCAGATGTGCCGTAGCGTTGGATAACTAATTTTTCGTAGAAGAGAATGCCAGTTTCACAGATTTAAAAAGAAATATTATAAATATAATTCTTTTCATTTTTTCGACAGTATAATTAAACTCACTTAAATTTAAATATATATAAAATTAATTAGTTTTAGATTTCGTTAGGATAAATTATTTCATGAACTCTGAATACCATGGTATTATCAAAACAGAACAAGATTAGATAAAAATGACCCATCGAAATTTTACTATAGGATGTGAGTTCTTTTCTACATAAGAAATTTGATAAATGTTTAAGAAGTAAATCAATACATTTTTTGCTATAAAGTTAAATGTTCAATCTTGCACTTAGAATTAAAAAAGTACATGTTACACATATTATTGATTTATAAAAGATAGCCGTAATTAACTAAAAATGTAATTTAATTTTTATTTATATGTATATTTGTTTTAATTCAGTCAGCGCACTTACATACGTCATTTAATCGTTTAATACAATGATAATATGCATTTAATGAACTGTTATTCACTCATTTGTAGCCCACTGTCAAGAAACTTACGTAAACATAACTTATTCCTGATGTTTCAAGAATATCGAAGGATACTGATTGAGGGTGAAAGGTCGTTCTGTTTCTGAGGAATATCTTTGATGTTCTTATAATTTGTCCTATCATGCATTGTTTCGTCTAAAGTATTAGGTGTGACGTAAATGATGATGTAGTTTCGATGTACACTAGATGTTTTATTGATAAATAAATTTCGCAAACACGAAACGCTAGTTGCATTTTTTTGATAAATTTAAGACAACAAATTTAAATACTTATTATATGAAAATGCACATAAAAAAATTGTTATAGTTTATTTAATTAAATTTTAGTAGAGTGACAATTCAGGAAATATCGTTTTCTTCATAGTAACATTTCTTACTTTATATATTTGAAATCATAAGTAAACTGTCTATCATAAACACGACATTCTTAAAGCTTCTGCCGGTGTAGCTGTTTTATTTACTGTACCTCAGAACGGGTAAGTAAGCAAGTGTTTACTTACTCATGTATTTAACAATATATTAAATCAATAAAAAAAAATAGTTTAATAAATCATATAAATTTTAATTTTTAAAGACAGCATATTTAATGTTTTGAATTTATAAAAAAAAATTGTTTGGTAGGAACATTCAATGTGGAAAATATCTGATTCGAACTATTCGAATTTCCTTGCAATCCTCCAATGAAATTAGCTAAAACGTGCAATTGATTCAATGAAATTGCAGTATTTCAAGAAAATTCAAATCCTTCGAATCAGATATTTTCAATATCGAGTGTATATCCTACGTCCCATTTCTTAATGGTGAGCGTCATGTTTACAAAATAGTGAATTAATTCTGATGACAATAACTGTTCCAGCAAAAATATTTTGTACAATTTTGGCACAAAGCGCTATTAATATTAGGAGTCAACAAAGTAATTGAAAAATGTTGAAAGCATGGAGACTAAAGAGATAAGGATGGCGAAGATACAAATATTTTGAGAAATACGTTGCACTCACCGAACACGTGGTTAACTACAAAAATAGACACATTTACAAGTACAAGAAATGGCGCTTACAGCTATACTACAATGAAGCTTACCGACAACTTGACAATAAATTTTTATTTCTATTTCACAGTAAGCATTCTGCAAGGTTCATTATACCTTCGTTACGACATGGTATTTTTTTATCTTGAAAACGAAATTTGGTAGAAATCGACAGTTATTTGTAGATGCTTTCAAAAGCTCGAGTTTAAGTTTAAGTGAAATAAATTTAGAATCATGCAAGGCATGTAACTGGATCGCATATAAAATTGATTTTCTATATTACTAGAAATTTTGGTGCTAAAAGTTTCTCCTATATCTAACTGCTTTTTAAATTATTTTAAAATAAAAAAATATAACAAAATTTATAGAAAATAAATATATAATAAAAAACGGACCCTTCAAAAATACAAAACCATAAAAAAAATAGAAAAACATATATAAAAAGTGAATTTAAAGAGCTTGAGTAGTAATTATTGAATGATTCACACTATATTATCTACTATATTATATTTATCACAAATCATTCTTTACAATTGCAAAAGCAAAAATAAAAATTAGTAAGCTAGCAATATTTAATCTTACATAATTTTAAAATATCTTAAATAATTTTTAAAAATCTAATCCATAAATGTAGTTCAACTGTTAAGCTTAAATTGAGATAATTCAGTTCACATCTAACATCCTACAACACATTCTTATTTATCGCTAGAGTTAAAGATACTGAATGTGTAGGAAAAACAAATACATTTAAGTAATCCACTTGATGAAACGTAAACAGATTCTGAAATAAATAAACATTTGACATTGCAAAGTAGAAAGGAAGCGATCATCTTGCTTTGAGGGGGTTGATGATCTCTCCATTTTTTTTGCTTATCTCGCATTCAATGCGATAGACCTCGTATCCGACTCCGAAAACTCTACCTAACCTCAAACAAATTACTCTTCTTCCATGCTTATAGACTGAAATAATTGAGGTTTTTATTAAACCGTACACCACAATTTCACAACTCACTTTTCAATGACCACTATCGCTTATCCAAATTATATGTCGTAACTAGACATGTTTTAGAGATTAGAACTAAAAAATGATTACGTAAGGTGGCACAACCCTTTGATACTTTGTGAAGTATAACACTTGAAATGCGCTGTCTTCACGATTAACATTAACACACATTTAAAAAAGAGTACCGACAAGAGCACTAACCTTTTCACATCAATCTCCTTGAGAAAAGAGACGAAAGGACCGCGAGCACCGCGTGGCCAGCTGATTTAGGCCCCTCCAAAGTTCGATTTTTCTCGAAAAAGGTTCGGCAGTCGCCTTCAGCGATACACTCGGTAAAAATATCAAGCTCGTCAGTATTTAACACCACTTATAGGACAAACGGGAAACTGCCTTACCGACAACCAATAAGATTGGTCCAACCAATATATATATATATATATATATATATATATATATATATATATATATATATATATATATATATATATATATATATATATATATATATATATATAAGTATTTATTTGTAAAAAATTCTCTATTATAATAGATGATAAAATAAAATAAAATATAAATTAATTTTAATTAAAAAAATATCACAAAATAAATATAGATTATTGAAAGATATTTCAAGATTTTATATAAAATAAAAATATTAGCATTTCATAACTTATTCCTGCACACAATCATCATATTACAAATATTTAAAACGTTAACGTACGATAACGCGTAAGAGAAAATATGAGATGTATGAGTAGTCAATAGTCATTCGTAATTTTCGTTTGACTCATGCGTTCAGAAACGAGAAGAAATAAATAATTATCTAGTGACGCATCTGAAGAGTTAGGCGTTTTATCTACTATTCGTTTCCGCGGGATGCCGCAGTATCCTTTGAAACTGCTAAGCGTGCAACAGTCTCTCAATATTATATTTTAATGAACGATGTCGAATATAATTTTTAAATTTACGTATTGTTTATATTTATTAAGTGTAACTACAGGAGATCCTCAAACAAATTATGATAGCATTTGTGCAGCCCAACAAACGTGTTCTCAGTGTCTACAAATTCCGACATGTGTTTGGTGTTCTGAACTGGTATATGTATAATTATATGTATAATTTTATCGTAATGTTAATACTAATTTTAATGAATTAAACTGGACTAATAAGAAGAACGTCGTACACCTCAGGGTAACGGATTTTTATGAACCCTAAGTATAAACTATTTTTTTTGCTAATCTTGGCAAACTTTGACTAATTTTGCTAAAGTTTTCCTGTAGCTTTATTATTTTTGTTCAACTCTACCGTGATTGATCACATAAAAATATTAAATTAAAACTTTATAATTGTATATATCGATCTATAATAAAAAATATTAACTTTTCCAAGGCCTTGTGTACTTTTGTGTTTATATCACAAACAAAGTTTTAAAAAAATTTAATCTAACCGGAAGTGTGACGCTCTTTACATTAGTCTATAATTATTTATTGTGGAGAATATGATAATATTTGTCTCGGTAATAAATCTTTAAATTTTAATTATGTAACAAAATATTTTATTTATGATATTAGTAATATACACTCGACGTTAAAGATATCTAGTCGATTATTTTTTAATTTTCTGAAATCCTCCAATGAGGCTAGCAAAAATGAGCATTCGTACTATTGAAGTTGCAACATTTAAAAAAAAATCAAACAATTTGGCCCAAATACTTTTAAGGAGGTTCGATAGTGAAGTCAAAATGATAAGATGTTTCTGAAAATTTAATATGTCCATTCTTCTACGAAGTTTATGATAGTACGTGAAATATGAAAGCATAATTAGCCATTACCGTTTTAAAGATAATTGACTTGAAAATTTGACTTTTATACACGGGCTCTTATGTGAGCGGCTTGTAAACTGACAATAATCGGCATAGTGCGTTTCTCACACATAAGAATTGTACACGTAATTATTGTGCACAATTTAGCATTGGTCAAATATATCTATATATAATTTGACCAATGCTAAATTGTGTACAATAATTACGTGTATAATTCTTATGTGTAAAGAAACGCGCTATGCCCAATAAACTTAGAGTGCGATTGTTTAAAAATGATAAGAATGAAATAAAAAACTATGTAAAATATTGGGAAAGTATTAAAGATCATGTACGCAAAATTTTAGAACGAATGAGAACACCGATTCCAGGAACTAAGCGAAAACGTAAATAGAAACACTAGCTTGTTGGCTGAGCGAGGAGGTGCGCGGTAAGAGGGGAGCCGGTGTGCGGTGCGGTGGGGCTCTCCTTCCCTCGCCCCGCACGGGAGATCTATCTAACCTCCTTAACATTGAGTATTATAGTTAAGGGTGTCCCGTGTAAAAATTAATCATACATATTATATAGGAGAGACCGCTACTTTGAAAACTTTTTGTTTAAACTTTTTAGTTCTTATAATCTTTTTTAAAATCATTTTTATGATAGGTGGTCATCAACTTTAGGTTTTTCGCTAGCTAAACAAATATTTTAGGTCTGCATGTTCGCAATTATTATTATTTTACTTGAATTATTTAAATAAACTTTTTTTACGAAGTTGCCCCAACTATGAGAGTTATATAAAATTATATATAACTATATATAATTCTTACCCGATGTAATAAATACTATATATAATAATTATTAAATTACAGCGTTATAACCAAAATAATGGATCGCTAATTCGTTGCGCAACAAGAGAAAAATTTGAAAATGTAAAAAATCGCTGGTGTCCTTCGGAATATGTTGTGGCTGAAAAATCGTTTTTTAAAATTTTGGAAAATAAACCACTTCTCTCCAAAAACAGCAAAGACACAGTACAAGTTCAGCCACAAAAGATGCGCATATATCTAAGACGAGGTATTTACTACAATCTGATAATAAAAAACTCTTTCTATACCAAACTCTAGAGCAGGAGTTTGATGGATTTTATACATACGACGCAAATATAATATAAGGAGATTTTAACGCGAAAATCGAAAAAAAAGATACGTTGTGACCGATTATAGGGAAAGAAAGTTTGTACGACGTTATAGTAACGACACGGAGTAAGAGTACTAAACTTTTCTGTCTCGAAGAATCTTATAGTTAAGGGAAAAAGATACACGTTTTTGGTAAAAAAACGAATTTTTTAATTTTTTTTTATACAAATTTTTAACTCTTTTTCTTAATAATGAAAATTGTTTCACAAGAAAATTTAATTTCTTTAAGCTGTTTTAATTTTCTTAAATATTTTTGCTTGTATCTAAAATTCAATGTTTTTTAACATTTGCGTGACAAAAGAGTCAAATAAGTACGCCCTAAGCAAGAGTAAACATCAGTAAAAGTCAAAACCCTATGTTAGTGGTGAACTAATAAAATGTATTCCATAAAACAAAGAAGGAATCATAAATAATTACAAATTAACATTTATATAATTATTACTACTATTTTACTTTAAAGTCATTTTTCTCAATTCTTTACTTTCATTACTTTTAGTTGCGTTTTGCGCACCAAATTTTCTTTTTATGTTTTACAGGTATGATAATCTACTTTTTAACTACATTTTTATAAATCTATGTTGAGACCTATTGATAAAAGTTTAAGTACAAAATTTGACTCGGCAATAATTATAATAAAATTCATTTGATGATTTTTTTCCACATGATTTTTGTTACAGTCACAAATTAAAAACTTAATTTAGCTATAGAATTCTTTTAGATTTCTAAGTTTTACTTAAAAGAATAGAAAATTCAAGCTGATCAAAATTCACCGATGTCTGTTGCACAAAACGATAATCAAAGTAAAGTCCTTTTTTCAAGGTTTTCCGTTTGCACTGATATTTTAAGGATGTAAAACTTCGATTTTTATATCTCTACTATACCATTTAAAGCATCAATACTAAATTGTATTTTACAGCAATAGAACCTGATTCATAAATCCTTATCCCCCAATTAGGGGGATTTTAACAAGTGCAAATATGTTCTTTTTACGAATTATTATGTACAAAAAAAGAAAAAATATGTTTGTCAATGATAGCAGCTTTTGGATTTTTCTATAGCTTCTTCCCTTAAAAAGAGGAATGTAGTTACCAAAATATTCGTTACTTCTATAACTAGTTACTACCTAACACTGATATAGATATAGCAACCAATGTTATTTCTTGTACTTCGCTAGTGGAAATAATTTTTCTGCCTAAATCTGCTTAGGTCTGCCAGCTCTGCCTATCTCTGCCTAACTCTGTTAAACTCGATACAGGTCTGCCAAACTCTGGCTAATTCATAGATTTCGGACATTTGGCAGAATTTGGCAGAGTTCTGCCAAGTTTGGCAGAGTTTAGCAGAATTAGGCAGAGTTAGGTAGAAATAATTTTTGTCTATAACATTAGATTTCTTTTACATAATTCGCAGAATTTAGTGGACTTATCCAGAGTTAAGTAGGGTTTGGCAGACTTTTTCAGAGTCAAGCAGAGTTTGACAGACTTGCGCAAAGTTTGGCAGACTTACGCAGAGATTCACAGATTTACGCAGAGTTTGACAGACTTACGCAGAGTTTAACAGACTTATGCAGAACTTGAAAAATTTACGCAGAGTTTGGCAGACTTACGCATGGTTGATATATTTATGCAGATTTTTATAAACTTACGCAGAGTTTGACAGACTTACGCAGATTTATGCAGAGAATATTTTGATAAATACTGAATTTCTTCAATAATTTGTTAAAAGTCTGCTAAACTCTGCCAAACTCTGAAAGAAGTCCGAAATCTATGAATTAACCAGAGATTAGCAGACTTGTGCAGTTTGACAGAGTTATGCAGGGTTAGGCAGAGAACCCATTTCCTACTAGGGTTATTCTTTATTCTTTATATTTGTTCCTTGTTCGTTTTTCTGTGCAAAGGTCTTACACGGTACATCATTTTTTGCTAGACCGTGGCGCGCGTTTCGCAGTTCCGTTTCCTCGGCTAATACGCTAGAAGTCGATTTTGCTATTCAAAATTGCAAATACTAATGAACTCGCCATCGTACGCATTCGGACTATCGAGTATACATTACATATTTTCTCGAAAAATTAAAAGTTTCATTTCCAAGTACACGCATTTTTAGCAAATTCTGAGGGTACCATCGGAACCACTGGGTTCCAAAATCCATAGAACTATCAGATCGTTTACCAATATCAGCTCTTTCTCTAAATAAATTGCGTGCCCATGTTTCACTGCAGGTTACTGTGTATAATTATATATAGTTATATATAATTATATTTATAACTAAACGAAATTAAACGATACAAAATGCTATTTACATGTTTTCTTTAAAAATTAACAATTTCTATTTCTGTAACATTCGTAAATTATTATAATATAAACAGGTATAAAATGACAAAAATTTTGGTCTATAAAGTATAAACTGATTTCTTTTACTAAAAATTGTTTTAAATTAAATTCAATATGATTACAAATACTTTAAAAACTAAACAACTCATCTGCAAAGAAAATATCATTTGCTGTTTTAATCTAACCTCAAAAATGTACTTAATTACCTTCACACACGCCACCAAAGCGAATAAACATTTTATTTTCATAATCTTTAGTACATCACTATTTAGGGAGTGTCACAGTCAATTTTTATCCTCCCTACCTTATCAAGCATGAATTCTGAAATTTTTACTATAATTGAAATAAAATAAATAGAATTATGAAAAACTAACAGCTCATTGCTTTTTGTTTTGTAATTATCTACCACTGGGCGAAGTTTTAAGTAAAAATTTTGCGTCTTGCATCAATGGCATTTAAATGAAATTTCGTGATAAAACAGAGATCTACGAAAGGTGATTCGAAATTTCGTTCAAATGCCATTTATATATGTGATAATATTATTACCTGAAACTGAGCGCAGTGATAGAATGGTACAAAAGGAAGGACAATTGGTTTTACATAATTAGTTTATTTACTAATTGTACACTTCGTCGCGATTCTTACTGTGGACGGGCTCTTACTCTTACTTCGTTAGGGAAAAACATGTACCCGAGGTTTCTAATAAGGCATGAAGCTTGCTCTTTGTTGAGTGGCTTGCAATAGGACTCAACGTCAACCTCGAATTTCTCATCAGAATTGCTTGTACTTCACAATCAGTGTTGGGTAGGTAGTATACCTCATGTAGAAAACATGGTTTACTACATGTAGAAAATTATGTAGTATACCGTCGCAAAGTTTAGAGGTTTTCTACATTTTACTACGCGGTTTTCTACACTCAGAAAATACACAAATGGTAAGGCTATAAGATACACCAATGAATAAAAAGTTATCTACATATAAGAGAACTTGACATTCAAATGGTTTATAGTTTACAGTTCTTTTACTTAATTATTTTAAGTAATCAGTACTTATAGATTTTAACTTTTTTATTTTGTTACATTTAAATTTGCGCGTATTCAAACATTGATTATACGCACGTGTATGACCCAGAAAGGACGTATTTTGGAAAGCATATCATATGCCATAAATCTGTTCGATCTCTTTCCCATATCCATCCAACGTTTGCAACGTTATCGGTGACTACTTGTGTAAAAAAATTAGCCTCGCACTAGTTTGGAATTATTCTGGCTTAATAAGTCTGGTGAAAGTTTGGCAGAAGTCTGGCTTTGACCATTATGCCAGATTTTTGGTGAAAATTGGAAAATAAAAGCATCGCGGTAGGCCAAGACTGCAGTAAGCTAAATTGTTGTCTCTTTTTTAACGAATATTTATATTTTAAACTAGATTACAATATTTTAGAAAATTTTTCTATTATTGTGTTTCCTTGCTATTCCAGCCGACGTAAATAATAAGTGTATTATTCTAATTGTTTATTTGTTAAATATGAGTTTTCGTGATATAATTATAATAAAAGTCTAGCTGTAAATATATTTTCATTAATAGCTTTTCTGTTGTTACATAGAATATTCTATATGGAATAATCGTACATTATGCAACTAGGGAGTAAAGTCGAATTTTATCCCCGTGAGTGTGTTTGCTGCCCGAGTGAAACGAGGGCATTAATCAACCGCGGGAATAGTTGACTTTACTCCCTTGTTGCATATAGAACTATATTCACGACTTAACTGTGGCCACTTCATTGACTTGGACACATTCTTTCTCCATTTTTTTAAATTAAAAGGAGTGAAATATACAAAAATTAAAATAAAAATTAAATACAAGGTAGAAAAAGCCTAAAAAACTGATAAGCGGGAGTAATAATAGTAAAAATAGTACATTATGCAACTAGTTAGGTGGGAAAATTGGCTTTTTCTAAGCGAGGATGTGGATTGATGCTCAAATCGGTATTTTTTGAGTGCTCAAATCGTGCTCAATGAGTACTCAAATAATCATAAGAGTCTGAAAAAGCCCTTTGCACCCGTGTTACACGTCGTATTTTTTTAACAAGTGTGTGGATAGGGCTTTTTTCATGCATGTAAAAGAAATAGGGAAATGGATATTTTGAGCCGTCCATTAGACCTAAGAAACCAAAAGAATAAATTTTAAAAATTCAAAATTTCGAAAAAATGTTTAAAAATTTTGTAATAATTTTTAGAGCTTTTCAGGAGCGGGAGATAATATACATGACCCCTCACTCCGGCAAAGACGCTCGGAATGCCCAATTTTCTATTCATTCTGCAAGCATGGAAAAGGGTCTTTTTCACGCACGTTTTGAGAAAAATCTATTATTCTCGGAAATGCGTGAGTAATGGCCCTTATTCCCGTATTTGCGGGAGTAATGCATTTTATTCCACACTCGACCGAAATGGCCACTTTTTGGGCCGAAAGTAGCATATATTTACCGGGGCGAAAGTAGCATATATTTACCGTAAACCCATTTTTAGAGTGCTATTCGTTGTATAATAAATGAATATACTTGTATAAGCCTCGAAAAGAGGCTTGGGCTAAACGTTTTTTTCTTTTTAGGTGAAGAGCTAGTAATAACTGTAAATTATAGCAAAGCTGAAGATTATCCCGTTGATCTTTATTACTTGATGGATTTGTCTTTTTCGATGGAGCCTTACAGGGATCAACTTTCAAATCTTGGCAATAAATTAGCAGAGACCATGAAAAAATTGACTTCAAATTTTCGCCTTGGTTTTGGTAGTTTCGTTGATAAGGTCGCACTGCCAATGACAAGCACTGACCCAGACATGTAAGAAATCACCAATAAATGATTATTATTACATATATATGAAATAGAATAAGATTCACATAAAGGTACATATAATTTTTAAAGGCTCAAATCACCGTGTAAAAGGTCAAAAGGTGAACCATGCGCTTCTCCATATGGCTACAAAAATCAGATGCCCTTGACTGAAAACGTGGCTCTATTTAAGGTAAAGTTATATACATTCTAGAGTAACATTTGAAAATTATAAAATAGTACATTATATGATACGTGTGACCTAAGTAGTTACCCTAGTAACACAGTCTGACGCACTCGCGATTGCGCCGAAAATGCACGGTCTGCTTCACACTCTGACTAGGTTTCTGCTGCACGACGATTGCGGCAGACGAGTGTGGCAGGATTGCAGCAGAAGTGCAGCCGACAAGTGCGACTTAGGGGGATGAAATAATGCACTCGCGAGTGCAGCAGAATTGCACCCGAATTGCGTACGACGATTGCGGCAGACGAGTGCGGCAGGATTGCAGCAGTCGTGCAACCGACAAGTGCGATTAAGGAAGACGAAATAATGCACTCGCGAGTGCAGCAGGATTGCACTCGAATTGCGTACGACGATTGCGGCAGACGAGTGCGGCAGGATTGCAAAAGACGTGCAGCTGACAAATGTGATTAAGGAGGATGATGTAACGCATTTGCGAGTGCATTAAGATATTCTTCAAAAAAGATCACATACCTCGTAGCGATAAACCTCAGATCACCGAGAATGGTAACAAAAAAAAGAGCTCCAAAGAGTTTTATCTCACAGACGGCTTGTGCGCGGTCTCTTATAGTATTTACCACGCCAAACTAGTCGAGAGAGCCCAAAACTGATGCGCTCGCCGCCTAGCGGCGGCGACTTATGTCCTATATGCTTTGCTTTCACTGGGTCTGTGGACTGCACGTCTGCTGCAATCCTGCCGCACTCGTCTGTCGCAATCGTCGTACGGGATTCGGGTGTAATTCTGCTGCACTTTCGAGAGCATTATTTCATCCTTCTTAGTAGCACTTGTCGGCTGCACGTCTGCTGCAATCCTGCCGCACTCGTCGTACACAATTAGCGTGCAATTCTGCTGCACTCGCGAGTGCATTATTTCACCCCTCTTAGTCGCTCTTGTCGGCTGCACGTCTGCTGCAACCCTGCCGCACTCGTCTGTCGCAATCGTCGTACGGAATTCGGGTGTAATTCTGTTGCACTTGCGAGTGCATTATTTCATCCCCCATAGTCGCATTTGTCGGCTGCATGTCTGCTGCAATCCTGCCGCACTCGTCTGCTGCAATCGTCGTACATAATTAGCGTGCAATTCTGCTGCACTCGCGAGTGAATTATTTCACCTCTCTTAGTCGCACTTGTCGGCTGCTCTTATGCTGCAATCCTGACGCACTTGTCTGCTGCAATCGTCGTACGCAATTCGGGTGCAATTCTGCTGCACTCGCAAGTGCGTTATTTCATCCCCCATAGTCGCACTTGTCGGCTGCACGTCTGCTGTAATCCTGCCGCACTCGTCTGCCGCAAATTTCGTTCGCAATTCAGGTGCAATTCTGCTGCACTCGCGAGTGCATTATTTCATCCCCCTTAGTCGCACTTGTCGGCTGCACTTCTGCTGCAATCCTGCCGCACTCGTCTGCCGCAAGCGTCGTGCAGCAGAAACCAAGTCGAATTGTGAAGCAGGCCGCACGTCGGCTGCTGTAATTTTTGTAATTGCACACACGATTGCAGCAGAATTGCGGCGAAATTGCGATGCTTTTGTTACCAGGGCATGTATAGCACGGCGGATATTAGCGCCCGAGCGTAGCGAGGGCGCTAAACGCCGTGCTATGAAGGACGACTTTTGACACGAGTATCGTATACTATTTGATAGAACTGCTGGTCTAAATCCGCAGTCCCGCCTAGCTGTGCCTTAAACAGTCTAGTATTGCACCGAGAGGTTAGCGCCCGAGCGTAGCAAGGGCGATAAGGACGGTGCAATAATGGACTACCTAAGTCACGGATAGGTGTGACTTAAGTGCGGATTTATGCCACACAGTTCTATAAATAATATTATAACTTTACGCAAATAATTATAGTATAAATAATCGTTTTCTAGTCGCGAGTAAAAGAAGCTCCAGTATCAGGAAATGCAGATATACCTGAGGGCGGTTTTGATGCCATCATGCAAGCAATAGTCTGTATTGAAAATATTGGTTGGAGAGACAAAGCTAGGCATCTTCTTGTTTTTTCCACTGATGCAAGTTTTCATTTAGCTGGTGATGGACGGGTACTCTTTTTATTTATACATAAGTTGATAACAATTTTTTAAAATATAATATACTTAATAAAATTATAAAGCTTGCAGGAATAGTTGAACCTAACGATGGGTTGTGCCATCTAGACAAGAATGGATTTTACAGCCATTCATTATTACAGGACTATCCGTCAATTTCTCAAGTAAGTTATTTCAAACAATTTTTTATTCTTTTTCATCTTACTTATATGATAGGTTCCCAAACTTTAGATAATTACATGTCATAGTTATTTATATTTTATGATTGCATGACCATTATCTAGAATTCAAAAAATATATAGAATAGAAAACTTCCCGTTAATCCTTTTGATCTTATTCTAAATAGTGTCTCTATTTTAAAACCGCTACCAATTCATTGTAACTTAGCTTCCTCCAACCTTATTAATTATTTCTATTTGTACTTATTTCTTCTATTTACTTCTGCGTTGAAAAGTCAAACCGACAATTTCATGTTGCTTCTTCAAAGAGGAAGCTTTGTGATAGTCAAACAAAAAGTTTTTCGAAAAACATGGTAGACACATAAGGAATCAAAATACATTATTTGTAGTAAATGTCCGTCTGGATGTGTGAGTGTGTGTGTGTGAATATATGTGTGTATGCGTGCGTGCGTGCGAGTGTGTGTGTGTGTGTGTGCGTGTACGTGTATATGTAGCATCATATCTTGAATTTTTAATCCACGGTTAAATTTAATGTTTCAGAGCTCATTTTTGTCTTTTTTAAGGAAGGTGACTCAAAAAGATTTTTTTTTTTTAGATGCGTTTAAATTTTTCTATCGGTTTTACGATTCTTGAGTTTTTTTTTCGGTCCTTTTAATTAATACCTTAGAAATATTATCATTGATTTAGTGATAATGCATTTGAAAGAGCTTAAAATTAACTATCTTTTCCGGTTCGAATTTTTTTATAAGCTACTTCCCTTTTTCTGTTATACATGGAAACGTCATATTTCTTTTTAACGGTTATATCTCGGAAATATATTGAATAAAATTGAGATAATCAGTAACATCGACTACAATATTCAGTTCTTCATACCTGCAGATAACCAGTGGGTTTTGTTTTAAAAATTATTGTATTTTATTTTTGAAGACTTTCCCAATCCATTGTTAAACATTTAATTTTAAGTCATTGAAAAACTTTTTCATAAGGTTGACGTTATGAATTGCACACGTAGTTTTATATGTACCATTATGATGTAGACATACCGTTACTAATTTTTCATTGTACATTTTGTCTTGAGTTGAGAATCCTGTATCCATTATATCGTAAACATTGAAATTGAAGCGTTTTAACCATTTCTTATTTGTTGAACCTTTAACTATGACTCTTGTGGCATCATATAATGCTTCTCGGAGTACATTTTCTATTTCAGAGTAATCTATGTCACCTGAACTTCAAGCTAATCCGTGATAATAATGTTGAAGCCAAGTATTTTATTTTTTGTACTTGATGGAGAGACGTCGCCAGGCAAATGGTTCTTTAAATAATAGAACCACTGGTTTGGAAATATCAGTGAGAGGTACTATTGCTAGTTCCTTGAGAATAAAATCATCGACTGACTGCTTGAAACCTTGCATGTCTACGACGTATTCCATCTCGTTGACTAATGATCTTTTTAATTTCGAGCGGTCTGCTTTATAACACTTCCCCTACCACTGACATTTAAGAACAAGTCTATACAAATTTCTTAACATCACCACGTACAGGATTATATTGAATTACTCGATCGTGCAAGATTAAGCAGTAAGCAGATGTTCCAGCAGGAAAATTATCTCTTGCTTCGAATTCTAGACGAACATCCACTGGCGCGCTTTTCAAAGACTCATTTTGTTTTGAACAATCAATTACAATGATAGGTAAGTATGTAATGTAATTTAATTTTTGTAACATAGATTCAGCGTTTTTGTCATAGAATACGTTCTGAAAATTTGCGTACATATAGTACAGCATACTGATTACGAGTTATATCCAGATTTAGATTACCATATGGATGGTGTTGTGAATTAAGGAAAAGTTTTACATTGCTTATGTTGCAGTGATCGAAGTAACTAGCATTAAAGAGTAACGCCACTCCAGGATTTTCAAAAAATCGATTTTTTTCGGCTTAAACAATACTTTAGGGTCATAAAAATAATATGCAATTGGTCCTATAGTGTCAAATAATTTTTAAAAGGTTCAAATATCGATTTTATGGCAGCGCCTCGGACCGCTCGCGTCCGAGCTGAGCGCGCTAAATGAGAGCGCGCGGCGCGTTCTGATCCATCGCTTTTATATTGATTTCATCTATCGGAATAATAGGAGACCTTGTTACTTACAGAGCCAAAGGTCCTTGAGGTTCCTCAGGCATCCTGCAGGGTGCGCTAATACTGAAATTAGCTTGTATCGGTGTGTATATGTGTTAGTTAGTACAGCTGCAAAGCGACGGCGTGCACACTCTTCGATTTGTATTTCTGCTGATTTTTCGTTTTTATATATTTATATATTACAAATTTCGTTGATTTTAAGTGAACAGTGTGAAAATTATAAACAATATGAGTAGTGAAAGACCAGTATATGATGGCAAGAATTCGACGAAGGGGAAAAAGATCAAT
Source organism: Gastracanthus pulcherrimus (assembly GCA_949152435.1). Classification (NCBI taxonomy): domain Eukaryota; kingdom Metazoa; phylum Arthropoda; class Insecta; order Hymenoptera; family Pteromalidae; genus Gastracanthus; species Gastracanthus pulcherrimus. The sequence goes on from OX424572.1 coordinate 119,225,880, forward strand.
TTGAAGAGACCGAAAATTTCAAAGCGGGTGCTAAGTAACCGTTATGAAATGGAGAAGCCAAGCGACGAGGCGGTTGGCACATCGGCTCGAAAATTATCTACCATCGATCCTGATGACTTTGAAATAGATGAAGGCTTTGCTTATCGAATTGTGAATTTTTTAACCGTATTTACCGCTATATCGCAAGCTGTAGTGTGCAAAAAGTGCAAGTTAGATGTGACATTCACCTAGTGTGGAAAGCGTGGCTTGGGTTTCGAAATTGTTATTTCATGCCGAAACTGCGACAACATTTCTATCCCTACTTCACCATTCATTGAAAAACCATACGACATCAATCGTAGAATGATTCTTCCTATGCGACTACTGGGAATAGAATTGAATGGAATAATAAAATTTTGCGCGTTCATGGAGCTCCCGCGGTCAATTTTTCAATAATTTGACGATAAAGTTGTGCAGAAGATTGCTGTCGATGCAAAGGAGGTTTGTGAGCAGAGTATGAAAAATGCAGCTAAGGAAGAGAAGAAAAAAAGTGATGAAAAAGGAAACACAAGTGGTATTACTGTATCTGGCGATGGTTCGTGGCGCAAACGCGGCTTCACGTCCCAAATTGATGGATGAGTACAAGAAATGACTGGAAACCCATGAAAACGAATGCCAATCGCACCATGACGGCTCGGCGGGAAAAATGGAAGTGGATGCCGTTATTGAGATATTCAAGCGCTCAGAATCTTTACACCAACTTAAATATGCCAATTATGTCGGGGACGGTTATTCAAAAACTTTTAAAGGTATCGTAGACTCGCAGTTTTATGAAAATTTGTCAGTAACGAAGAAAGAGTGCATCGACAACGTGCAGAAATGGATGGGTACTCGCCTTCGAAATTTAAAAAAGAAAACTAAAGGTCTCGGAGGAAAGGGCAAGCTCACTGGTAAATTAATTGACGAATTGTAAATGTATTATGGTCTAGCAATACGTAGAAATTATGATTCTATAAAAAATATGCGCAATGAGATCTACGTAACGCTAGACCATAAATTATCGACGGGTCACAAATCGAAGCACGAGAGATACCCGCGCTGCGAAGATTCATGGTGCTCGTGGCAGAGGGCCCAGAAGATTTGAATTATAAACACAAGCCAGCAATGTCGCAAGAGGTATTTGAAGCAATTTCTCCTATTTATGCTGAATTGAGCAGCGACGATCTGCTGACTCGTTGCCTCAGCGGATATACGCAAAACAGCAACGAGAGTTTCAACTCAATCGTGTGGTGTATGGCTCCGAAATCAGTCTCCAGTGGCAAGCACGTTCTTGACACTGCAGTATATATTGCCGCAGGCATTTACAACGATGGCCTATCAAGCATCATGAAGCTTATGCAGAAATTAGACCTTAAAATAGGACCAAATTGTTTCAATTTCTGCATTGAAACTGGTGATCGGCGGATCAAGTTTTCCGAGCGGTCGCTCACAGATGCAGCCAAGAAGGCCCAATTAGATACAAAATCGATGACAAAAGGAAGAGGAGGAGGCAAATATTATTTTGGATGGCCAAATGTATGGTGTAGGCATCGCAGATGAGAGGTAAACAAAAAATATTGATGATTTAAGTGCATGTAAAACTTTAAACGCGGTTTTCTCGAAACCAGTTTTTTCAAATTGGGAGAAGAGATTACTCGTAAACTATTGCATGGATTGGATTGAAATTTTTAGCCGTTTTTCGATTGAATGTAAATTTTTTTTATAAACAATTTACATCTTTTTTTAGACAAAAATCAATTTTTTTTTAGAAGTGCGCCATTTCTACAAAAATTGAAATAAAAAAAATACCCTACGTACTTCCAAAGTTAACGTTATATAGATTAAGAATTTCTTTGGTTTTTTGTTCCAGGTCTCATACTTTCCGAGAAAAGTGTTGTCCCGTTTGGAGGTTTGAGAAGAAGGCTTCTTACGAGATTCGCTGTATAGCCGCCATTTTGTATTTAAATGTAAAAAAAGTATATTTTTGTACCTCAATATATGTATAGTAAATTCTCAAAAAAGAAATTTGAACCCTTCTTTCCTACTCTTGTAAAAAATCATACAAATTAGGCATTTTTTCGGGCCGCTAGAGTGGTGTTACCCCTTAATATTTTTCTGAGCTTTTCTATTTGTTTGAAATCCTAGAATAACGAAGCGCGGTTTTTCCAACTGATTGGACGTTTTGATTGTCCAAACATGTTTCGACGAAGATGGAAGTATAGGATACTCGTATAACTCCCAAGTACGATAACTCATACCTATTGGTCTATCCTTCCAGATATAGTTGAACAAATGAATTTTACGTTTGTCAGATACCGATATATATGGCATTAACCACTCAATTCTCATCAATTCAATTTTAAAATCTTCGTAAACATCACGTTCAGCTACTTGTGTTGCTGTTTGAATAACCTCATTCAAATCGTTTGTCGGTCTTGTGAGTATGTGCTCATGTTTTACATCGACTAAGATTTTTCGATAGTCTTCAGCAAAGCCGAGAATCATACTCTGAGGTATAGAGACGTTGAAGTATCCGTTCGCATTTGTCAACTGTTGAGTTTCTTCAACGATCCAGCATTTTCAATAATTAAGCTCTGACTCGGATTTATTGAAAGCCAACCTTTCATGAGTGAAGTTAAACCTACATTCTTACATTTATCAATCTCTACAGCATTGATCTCATATCGAATTTCTTCAAACATGTGACAGATGGCATTGTTTACCAACTTGGTTCTCTCCACAGCATTACCATCAGTCTTAGTCAGTCTACCACACACGTGTAGCGAACTGCGGGATGGTAAAAGACACAAGTCTTGATGTGGAATGGAGATACGAATTTCATCGCTGTTGTTATAGGATGATGCTGTATATGGTTGATGAGCGTGTATCTCGTAATGCGCCACAGACTCATCGAATGTTACTGGCGACTGTATGCTTAGTATCTCTTCCATTTTTTTGAAAACAGCAAAAGAATATACAGGTTACTTTCCACCACGGGCGACGACTTTCAAACCGAGACTTTTTAGAAATTGAATGTTTTGCCGTGTTAGCGCTTTGATTGTTCGCTGACGACTGATTGCTGTTCGACATTTTGAACTGCTTTTATAGCCAATACTGACTCGAACGTTGTAAACGATACCCATTACGTTTGTTTAAAATGTAGCCTGATTGTTATGATTTCTCCTCGGAAATGAATCAAATTACCGCCTTGGTCGACTATACGTACTTGTAAATTATCTATACTCTTGACGACGATTGGGAGATAAATGACATGTGATGGAACTTCAATGATCTTATATCTTGGAGGTACTGCCGGGAAGAATTCGTGTATCGTACGAAGTCTTCGACTGTTTATATAGGCACCAGATGCTATATTACACTCGACTCGTAAAGCGTTAACCTTCAGAATAGCTACAGGTAGATCAGAGCTGTGAGTGATGTTTGCTGGTAGACGACGTTGAGTGAAGCCTAATAGTTGACCGATGGAGTCTCGCGGTTGAAAATCGATTGGATGACTACACTTTATTATACTGAGGAGGGTGTTATTGTTAGGTTTCAGACTGATCGATATACCTTTACTCACTAACGTTTCACGAAGGAAGTGCTCTATATCTTCGATCTCGTAACTACCTGTTGGTAAAATGATTTCTTCTATGCCTGCGTAAAACTTGTTGTTATCTAAATCTATATTGGGTATAGAATTAAAGTTCAGAAGTTCCAGTAATCCGAGAACATAGTTCTTATAAGGTGAATGTTCAATTGGTGGAAAATATTGAGTTTCCAGAATAGATGTAGTACCAGATACACATATAGACTCAGGGTCAATGAATCTTCCATGACTGTTCAAATAATAATGACTTTACTATGGCGCTTGCATAGCTTTATATAACATAATCAAGCTTCTTACACAAGAACTTTAGACAGAACTGTCCACAGTTAGAAGTATCAAAGTCTTGATATCTCTCATGATTGTATTTAACCTTGTCAACTTTGAGATATAGTATCAAGTCTAGAGATGGTTGAAGATGACTAAAACTATCGAAATATACAACATTACTTACTCGTTTACGATATGCCACCCAATGTGTACCAGGTCCATTTTTATCATCCAAATTTACGATAGCTGATTCATGGTAATGTGGTTCACTGATCGGTTAAGCATTTCGCATGAATACACCTCGAAAATTTGTAATTTTCAAAATTTTTGCATATTTCAACAAGTCAGCATGTAAGTGCTCTTTCTGGTAATCTTACTTTGAGCATCTTTTTTTTAAAAACTCCTTCCACCAGAAGACTTTAGACGCAGACCAAATCCTGTTTTATGTGGTTTCAGAAAGAGACCCTTACCAAGAGCTATATCCTCAATTTTCTTATTATGTCTTTGACTTTCCTTCAACTGTTGTTTTGCTGCATTTGCATCGTTTACAGCTTTCGCTATTCCGGTCGAACCACCTGCTACAGCGCCAGCTGCACTCAAACCGGCAAATATAGGTACGAGGAATGGTAAAAATCCACCTACTTTTGATGGAACAGGTAGGACACGTGGAATAATTACATTACGCTTACCGCCAACTTTTTTGACAGCACTGCGAGCTCTTTTTAGAGGAGAAAGAAAAACCTTACGAGCGCTTTTGCTTGGAATAATTGACTTAGAAGCGGCTTTCACTACCTTTTTGAGGGTAATAGATGTTCTCTTTTTCTTTTTCACAACCATGCCCAACTTAGATTTCAACTTCATGGCGTTTGTTATGGCGTAAGCAGCTAATTTCTCCCCAAGACCAGAGTCTTTTGATAAAACTCTCTGCCAAGCTTTATTAGCTAAAACTCTGTCAGCAACGTTTCTAATTCCAACTGTCTCACGATTTTGTGAATATGCTATATCGTGTTCTTTACACGCTACGTCAAGAAGATTAATACCTGAATCACCACGAGCAAGTCCCTTTGCTAATTTAGCACCGGGACCACAGTACTGATATCCAGGCAATTGAAATTCTACAGGAAGTTTATTAATGAATCTATTTAGCTAACTACGTCCCAGTCGATGATCTTTATGTACGATCATGACACTACGAAGGTTAATTTACAACTGATGTTGAGAGTATATAAGCGCTTTATTTATAGTATAATTACTAGTCGTAATTAAGATCTCATACTGGATACATGAATTTCAAAGAGCAGTCTGTCAAGCTCCCGATAGCGAACTTGGCACTATCGTGGAGCAGGAATAAAAAAAGTGAAGCAACATGGGCACTTACTTCCAGACAGTATACGAGCCGTATTTTGCGGTCCATCAAACTGTGGTAAAACAAATAGTCTGCTAGCTCTTATAACACATCCTAAATCATTAAATCAATCGAAGTGCAAATTTCTTAAAGAACTTTTGGAACCTGTGGATGGTGTGCAGTATTTTGCATTCAGCGAACATGCTGAAGTAGTATCTCCTGATAATGCACTTCCTAACTCTATCATGATATTTGACGACGTAGCCTGTGAAAAACAAAATAACATTAGAGCATATTTCTGTGTGGGGAGGCACAAGAACGTTGACTGCTTTTATCTTTGTCAATCTTATGCCCACGTTCCGAAACATCTCGTAAGAGACAATCTCAATCTTTTGGTGATTTTTCGACAAGATGATGTGAATCTAAGACATTTGTACGATGACCACGTGAATTCCTATATGACTTTTACACAATTCAACGATTTGTGCTCAAAGTGTTCGAGAGATGATAAATATGCATTTCTAATGATCGATAAGGATAGTGCAATCAATAATGGTAGATACAGAAAGGGTTTCGATTTTTTTGCTATAAATATAGCAAATACATAACATCAATTAGCAATCTATTATTGAATGCTAAAGCGTCAACATGGTCGACTTTCAACGAAACAAGAATATACTTCATCAGCTTGTTAAAACACGAAATGCTGTTAAGCACAAATACAATTTATTAAAGTATGGAAAGGATAGTTTTGAGAGAGCAATGGGAGAGATATTTAAACCAATTGTCAATCCTCTCATGAAACTTGTTGATACGTCAAAAAATCAGTCCATTAAGACTCCTACAAAAGAGAATCTTAATAAAAGTATTGATATAAATATGATTTCCGATGAGGATCTCGATGAGAGTTTCAATGAAACTCTACAAAATACAGGGAGACTTATGAAACCTCCTTCAAAACAGCCGATGAAGAAGAAGTTGATTCAACTTCTAGTAACAAACATATTCTCATGATAAATCAAAAGAAATATATTGATAAAGTTTATGGAGTGCATAAAGAAGGTAATATTTTTATGATTGATAATTCGAAGATAAACTTCGGAAATGATAACATTGAAGTTAAGGATGTAAAATATCCGAACACTACAGGATTGTTAGAATTACTAATTACAAAACATCCTAATCAAAAGCTTGTTGTTTCATATTCATGAAACAATTAATGCTCACAAGAGACGTTACAGGAGTGATGAATCTATTCGTGGTCATAATAGCAAGAAATATACTAATATTATCGCTCCACTATTCCTTAAAACACCTAAGAAAGTAGGCCAGGGATTACCAAATTGCTAGGAGAAATACAAAAATGGATTATGTATACTGGGATGATGCTAATGAGCTCGTGGATCGTCTCTGATTACTCATGGCTGAACAATCGGCTGGTAATCCTAGTCATACCAATGAGATTCACTCTATCATAGAGGAACTTCGTGAAGCTGGGTATATATATATATATATATATATATATATATATATATATATATATTAAGGTTACACAAATACTTGCTTCATTATCAAAATAAGCGTCGACGTGTTTGGACGTAATCTAAAACGAAGTGAGGGTAGTCGAGGTCCTCCTGGTATTGGATACAAAATCACAGCTGATGGTCAGTATGACTTGGAGAACAAGAGGTTATGCAACCTTGCAGCACCTAATCAACTGAGCGAAGCAGTCAATTTAGATACTCTGCATCGCATAGTTCGAGAGGAAATCCAGAAAGTTTTAAAAACCATAGATTTATTGAGAGAATTTAGATGAAATCATAGACGTACATAGAGACGAACTTGATAATAAATTGAAAAGTCAAAATTCCCAAATCGTGGCTACAAAAGAGGTGATATATCAAATCTCTCAAAACATTTCCTCAATAGATGCCAGTCTGTTAATATCGAATGATGGAACATCAGAGAGTAGTTGAGGAGCTTCATAAACCTGCTCGACGTAATTATCCATGACGAAAGTTTGATGTACGAGGTTTGGATGAAACTTGGCAAGCTGATTTGGTTGTAATGCAACCTTATGCTCGAGAAAACAAAGTTTATAGGTACATGCTTACAATCAAAGATATATTTTCAAAGTATGTTTGGGCCGTTCCAGTGAAACGGAAAGCTGGAGCAGAAGTTGCAACAGCTATGAAATCCATACTGCGTCAAGGTCGAGTGTTAAAACACCCATATGTCTTGTACAACTAGGTTTTTCAGCGTGGGGTAATGAGTTACCCCATGTGGCCGCTATGTGGCCTGGCTGAGGTGTGGCCGCTAAGGGTTAATTAATAAGTGTACAAAAAGAAAAATATTTTTACCATTTCATATTTATTAATAAATTAAAAAAAGAATTTTATAATATATTGTTGTTATTTATACACTTTCAAATTCAATATTATTATCTCCTAAATACTTGAGATATAATTCATATTTATTTGCTTTGTCTACCATACTGTTGAACATATCTTCGTTCTTCTCAAGTACAGTTGATACACGGTTAGGTAGAAACATCTGCATTTCAGAATCGATTTCTACAATGATTCGAAGTCCAAATTGTGTATTCACTTGTGTCTATGGATGTCACCATGTACTGCTTGTCTTTCTCCAAATCAGACATCGATTTCTTGGGTAGAAAGACATTTCCGCGAGCAATTTTGTTCAGTGAAGCAAAGTCCATTGTGTAAAGAATAAACAAGTTCACATTACAATCATTTTAAATAGTAAGAAATTAATTATTAATAATATTGTAATACGTACTCTGATGTTTTGTAGATCATTGCTGGTTTCACTATTGAATTCTTAGCCTCTTACTCTAGGGCTCTTCAATTGTACTGCTCTCTGACTTTACGTCTGTTGGAATGACGTTAGCTGTCTGGAAAGCCTCGTTATATAGCCAGATTTCTTCAATTGAAGCTACCCTCTCCACTGAAACTTCCCTCTCCACTGTAGCTTGAGTTTGCGCAGTAGCTTCTTTTTCAGTTGAACTTCTCTCTGACTGTAAGCCTGTTGGAATGACGTTAGCTACCTGGAACACCTCGTTATGTAGCCTGATTCCCTCTACTGGATTTTTCCTCTCCACTACAGCTTCTTCTCCCACCATCATGTTTCCTGCTTCCTCTTCGATAATGCTAAAGTGTCCCCACGGTAAAGTATCCGTATGCCCGGGAATTAAATATCGCTTATCGTCCTGAGGGTTTAGAGCCAATTTAATCTCTTTTTCAGTTCGAACGATATTAAGTCTTGCTCGGATGTTGTGCTGCTCAAGCGATACTGTGACATTCTCTCGAAGACATCGAATATAGTCATCAAAAGTAATTGTTGCTTTAACAACGGAGGTTTTCACACCTTTTGCCTTTTTGATTGATTTCTGACCAGCAACCTTGACGCTGTAAGCTTTACTACGGAGACCTACAAACTCCAGCATTATGTTACCATTGCATTCGTCTTTCATCAGACCAACAATCTTCTTATTAGCTTGTGGAACGTTGCATTGGTTATTTTCTGGATAATCTGATGTATCAAACTCATGTATATCTCTCTTCATAATTTCATACATATTTACATCACTAATATCATAGATTAAACTGTCGGTATCTGTGTACAGAAGCTTAGAGTTGACTCCTATGCATTTTTTCATATACTCATAGTGAAAGCGATAAACATGCACCTTTGACAGATCCAAAATCAAGAGTCCTACGTAAATGGGTTTCGTTATACAAATCTCTGTACGTGCAAGTTGCACTGCTATGCAATTTTCATCAAAAATAGCACAGCTATGAAAGTTTGGTTTTGCTATGTAAGTCTCAGCACCGAAACGTCCATTCCACTTACTTACAAGTTTAACATCCACTCGTCTGCGTTAATTCTCCATTGTTTTGCCGTATACTGCATTGTTAATCAATTTAAAGAAAAGTTTTTCAAACTCATTCTTCGCGGTCTTTCTTTTCAAGCTGTTGAGATCAATATAATCCTTAAGCCATGGCTTTTGATCAAATCGCAACGCTCTGTAGATTTTCTTCAAGCGAAGACCATGTTTCAGAACCTGCTTAAGAGCACGATAATGTATGACGTATCGTGTCTTATCGTGAAGTGTTGTCATTAACTTTTGCTGTTTTGTTCCAGGAGGCGACAGATGCTCAGGACACTTCGGTAGATCTTTGTGCTCATCATGAATTTCTTGAGGATATTCAACCTCAAGGATGTAACCTGTAGGACTGTCAACAGGTACGTTGAAAAAATCAACTCTCTCAACATTTTCGACCCACTTGAAGCCAGCATATGGAAGATACTGTGTCATCGCAAATTCGTACAAATTATTTACGTCGTAGTACATGAGGTAAGACGTTTCTTCTTCCTCATTAAAGTCTTCTATATACTTGTTATTGGCCTTAGCATATCTATTGCAACATTGGCTGATTCCACCTCTAATGCCGCGCTCGATGAGCAGCAACATATCTATATTAGTCAACAACTCTAGTTCGATCCTCGTATATTTGAGCATTGCATCGCAAGACAGACCTGGTGTCGTGATGTAGTGCGAAGGATCCAACTCGTAGGCTTCTATGCAGTTATCGCGAAAATTCTCAAAGACGTCAGCCAAAAGAAGTACATCTGTTTTTAGATACAAGTCGGAATATTCTCCAAGTGTCTGGATATTAATGATGCTCCATACGTTCTTGGCATGTTGATAATCTTTATCGGAGATAGAGATCAAGCTGCTATATAACTGATCCTTGTCTGGTATCTCTAGTACTTTTAATCGATTGAAGGAAGAAACGTAGTCATACGGGAATATCCCTTTCCTTTGTAACAGTTTTATTTAATTGATAGTATACCCATCCTCTGTAAATCCTTGATTTACCATGTTTAATCTATCAAGATAAGACGATAGCTTGTCCAGAGAAGGTGGCACAAAGCGAAGGAAGTCGATAAATCGAAAATGTATGTCACTATTCTCAATGTATTTTGTAAACGAGATATATCACTCTTTTGTTTGTGAAATGAGCTACACTCGGCCAGCAACTCTCGATGTTATCACTTTGAGAAAGAGGTGAGAATCATAACCACTCAAGTTATGAAATATTACTGAGATCATTCTGGAATCTTTGAAATTAATGTTACACTCATTGTGTGCGGGACCTCGATATCTAAAGAAAAAAAATAGTTTTAGGATAAAAGATCATTTATTATTAAGAAGAAAATATAATTTGATTATATTTAATGTCCAGTAAAGTGGAAATAATCCATGACTTTTTTAGACTTCGAAGTAAATGGGTTCTGGCAGGTATGATACGAGGTAGCGATAGCGAATTGATTTTTATCTCTATTTGTTAACGGAATCATGGCTTTTGGTTGTTTATAAATATTTTCTAATTCTTTGGCGACATTTAAGAGACTCTCAACAAACCATTCAGCAGGACCTTGACACGTTTCATCTTCTTATCTATAGCATTTGTACTCTGAACGATTCTCGTTATAACTACACTTAATATAGTAACTTACGCTGAATGCTTCATGCTGTTGATATGCACGTAGATCACCTTCAACAGGTTTCAACAAGCATTCAAAGTCGGCGTACACAACAAACGGCACTCGTGCTTTATTTTTAAAATTTTTGAATTTGAGAATGTTATCTTTTTCATTAGGAAGTTCCACTTTACATTTATTCTGCTGCATACAATCTATCTCATGATTCTTTAATTGAACCTCAGTTTTAAAAAAGTGGAGACATCTATCACAAATGTATAATTTTCTCTTGCCTTTTGATAAACTTGAAGCTACTAGTCGAGACAGACTCTTAACCCATATGTAGTGAAATTTAAATTCTACATTTTCAGCACCATCACCTGGACTTTCCGTTTCATCCTCATCTATGTAAGAGTTTTCAATGAGGAGGAGATTAACATGTTTATATCTCTTTAACGCTGTGAGATGACTTGGTGATACACTGAATTTGATACCTTTCTTCTTTAGAATATATAAATTGATTGAGATTTTATTCTGAATCTCAAACTTAACAATTTGCATTGGCATCATAGGGAACTCAATACCACTAAAATCCAACTCCTTCTCAAATTGTTCATAACTTGAAATACGATACGCATGTTGTTGAACAGGATGTAATGCAGATAATACAGCCCATTTGAAACATTTATTATCTTTATTCCACACGTTGATGCAGGCTTGTTTCTTTCTTATTGCGTCAGGGAAAGGAATGTATGAGCTTCCTCTCATTGGATTTAGCTTGTTGATCATTACAGTCAAACTAAAAATAGAGAGTAACGACCAACCAGAATCTCGTTCCGCAAATTCTTGCATGTAACGTTGAATAGGTTGCTGAACGTTGATTGTATACCAATCCTTTAAATTAGTCGTCTGGAAGATAGACTGCGCCTTCGTATTGAAATGCTTCGTTTCAATCGTGGATTCCTTCTCTTTGTAAATGATATAAACAGCTGTAAGCAATGAGTAAGCCTTTACTGCATTGTAATCTTTGAGAGCAATTTAAATGTTTAAGATTTGTAATCACGCATGATTGAATACGATTTTGGAAGGCAGACTGTACAATATTACAGCTTACTCGTTCCTGAGGATGCTGCTGTATATCTCCACTTCATTTAAGATGATCATTTAATCTCTCTTTAACTGTCGTAAAGAGTATAGCAGCATTTTCATATTGACGTTTCTTCGACGCACTTATATATATATGGAGAGAGCCCCAGCGTTCGCTCTCTACCTGTGAGGTACTGCCTAATAATCGTCTCTTGTAAGCCTCTTACTTTAAAAGAATTCAAAGTAAAAAAGCACACCCGTGACTTATATACCCCTCCATAGGATAGGAAATGGATAATTTTCTTTATTAATTAAACAGTTTTTTAACTTTTCAAACATATATATATATCTTCCTATATTATATAGTTGTTTGTAACTTTGTGTTCTTATAAGATTTACGCCCTCCTCGCCCCTCCTCGCCCCTCATTTTGCCCTCCTCATTCTACTCCTCTAAGAAGGTAATATCGTTTCAAAAAATACGTTATTTTGATCTTATTTTTTGCCCTCATCGCCCCTCCTCTTTGTATCCTCCTCATAGACCCCCTCCCAGCCCTCCTCATGCCCTCCTCATTTACTTATTTCTATTAATTATCATTTTTTATTTTTGTTTTTTTTTCTATATACATATTATACATATAAAAATTGTTTATAATAATGATTGTGAATGTTTATAAATTTATAAAGTGTTTTATTCATTATACATATCAGTGCAGTTTATTCCATTTTACTGATTTTCTGATTCTTTGTTTTCATCAATAATTTCTTGGTTTTTCTAAAATATAATAAGTTTATAAATAATATTCAGTATTAAAAAAAGTTTATTTTAATTGGCTGAAGGTTAAGGGCAACTTAATGTAAATATTATATGAAAATAGTATAATATAATACAAAATAAAATTTTTTATGGAAAAATAGTAAATCTTCATAAAAACAAAAAATTTCATGATGTTTTGGGGGTTGGCGAGCGGAGCGAGCAAGGGGGTACCCCCCTAGTATATATATATATATATATATATATATATATATATATATATATAACTGTTTAATTAATAATATGGAGGGGTATATGAGTCACGGGTGAACTTTTTTACTTTGAATTCGTTCAAAGTAAGAGGCTCACAAGAGACGATTATTAGGCAGTACCTCACAGGTAGAGAGCGAACGCTGGGGCTCTCTCCTGCCTTATATAACGTAATTTTTTTTTTTATATTTTATGTATTCAAAATTTAAAAGTTAAAAAAGAATATAGTAATACTTATATATATATATATATATAAGTATTACTATATTCTTTTTTTAACTTTTATATATACACGGTGACCCATTTTAATCGCCGCACCCGGATTTCTTGGAACCTAAGCCAGATAGGAAAAAACGGTTCAGACAAAAGCTGTAGGGGACAAAGGGGGCCACACAATGTCGCTAACGTCTTTGACCTTGAACTTGACCTTTAAGGTTATTTCAAGGTCAAAGTGGTTTTTTCATATGGGAACACCTAGTTTTGACCCCGGATTCGGAAAGTGCGGGAAATTTTACGTTCAAAATCATATTGAAAAAAATTTTTTCAAGGACATTTCAAGGTCAAATCAAGGTCAAACTCCGAAAAGTCCGTTTAAAATCGTTTTTTTTTTCATAAATCACAGGCTAAGCTGGTTCAAATTGATCGTAGGCTGTAAATAAATTTTTAAAATTGTTTATTTTTTTATGATTTCTAGGCAAAAACAATCCAAAGGTAAGTCAATTTGACCTTGAGATTAAATTGGAAACCCACAAATTCCAACTCACAAATCCTAACCCCACAAATTTCAAAACCAAAAACATTCGATCCGCAAACTTTAAACTCACGCATCCTTAACCAATATTTTCCTACCTCACACACCCTAAATCCACACACCCCAAACTCACATATCCTATTTTTTTCTTTAATTTAAATTTTGACTTTGTATTTGCATTTTTTATTAATTATTATTTTCTTTTGCTTCTACAATTATCTTAGTCGGATCCTAATTTTTTGAATTATGAGCTGTCAACAAATGTGATTCTTTTTACAAAAAAAACTCATAACTTCCTAAAAAATAAAGATACAAAATTTCTGTTTTGTACAAAAAGCATCGTAGCTATTTTTTTTAGAATCGAACTATTAAAAAAAAAACTTAATATTAAAACTTAATAAAAAAAAAGTACCAAGATGGCGTCGGGAGGTAAGAAGCCTCCTGACAAGTGTGAATTTTATTTCTCTTGTTGCAAAAAAAAATCGTCTACAGTTACTTGTATTATCTGCGAAGAATTATATCATTACAGTTGTTTGACACAGAGGTGCAACGGCTACAAATTCATTAGCTATAAATTAATAATATGTCCAGAACATAAGCAGCTCAACATAACCTCCAAAATTGAAGAAGAAAACCTGAGTGTTCTAGCTAGATTGTTGATTGCTCAAGTGAAACTTAAAACTTCAGAAGAAATAAGAAAGGATTTATTAACTGAAATTTCAAATAAAACTCAGGAATCAAATAATACAACAATTTACGAAGAGGATAATGACCCCCTGAATGAATTGCTGAAAGCTGAAAATGCATTATTGAAACAATTGGTTAGTGAACTAAAAGAAAAAAATGATCTACTTAAAGAAAAGCTTAAAGACAACCAAAAGGAAAATGAAATCAAAAGTTATCTGTATTCAGAAGTCACAAGTTTTCCCAAACCACAGCAAAAAAAAGTGACAAAAATAAAAGTAACTAAAATTAATAACGACGAAAATAGTAGCAATATTAATATTAAGAAAAGTGTCATTGAAATTCTGACAAAAGAAAAAAATATACAAACTAAAAAAGTCTATTTAAATAACAAAGATGAATTGTTAATAAGTTGTTCAACTAATAATAGTGCAGAGTTAGCAGAATCTGTATTGAAAAGAGAGTTAGAAGGTATACTTAATATCAATAAAGAGGAACTAAATAACCCTAAAATAAAAATCGTGGGAATTGATAACTGTGATAACATGGAAATAGAAGAGTTAGAAAATGACATAAATTCAAGAAATTTCAGCAGTTTTGCAAGAAAAGGTCAAGTGCTGCATATGTATACAAATGATACAAGCAACAAGACTACAGTTCTAATGGAAGTTCCTGCAGAGATATATAAATATATCAAAGAAAATAATAGCAAAGTTTTTGTAGGGTATCAAAATTGTAAAGCCTACGATTTAATAAACATTAGACCTTGCTATAACTGTGGCAGCAACGGCCACAGTGGAAAAAACTGTACAAATGACCCTACGTGCCTTAAATGCTCTGAAATGCATAAAACTAGTGAATGTATAAATAATATTATAAAGTTTTTAAACTGTGAATATAGTAATGAAAATTATAATACTAATTATTCAACTAATCATTATGCCAATGACCATAATGTATGTAATATTCTGAAAAAAAAATTACAAGATATATTGACTCGACTGATTACCCGATGAAACCTTCCTTACCACCAGTGAATATGGATTACCATTCGAAGAAGGGAACGAAGAAGACTCAAGTACCATCAGATGTGAATCCATCAACAAGTAATAGAAACCAGCAGCAACTCCAACAGGAACAGCACAAACACAAATCGAAACAAGCTAGACAAGCACAATTATCTACATCACAGACAGTAAAAACGGCAAAAAGAAAACAAGAAAATAATAGTAAAAATGGATAATTTTGATTTTTTAGATAAGATAAAAAAATGATTTAATACGCAAAGAAAAAATATGTGATAATATTTTTAATTTTAACAAAGTTATTAATAACAAAAAAGATTTAATAATGCATATTAATGTTAGGAGTATGAATGCTAATTTTGATAAAGTTAAGATATTATTTGAAAGTCTAATAAATAAACCTTCTATTATTATATGCACTGAAGCTTTTGAACAAGTAAATTACAATTTATACGAATTAAAAGGATCTAAATATGAATATCAGAGTTACTATAATGATAGTAGGATAAATAGAAATGATGGAGTTATTGTTTTTATTGATAAAAGCTTGGTACAAAAAACTGAAATTGTTAAATGTGGTAGGATTAAAATCATAAATACACGAGTTACACTTAATAATGATAGTAAACTAGAGATTTCTGCTATGTACAGATCTCATGGTATACCTAAGGCTGAATTCATTCTAGAACTAAACAAATACCTAGCCAAAACGAAAAATATTAAAAATCATTTAGTAATAGGTGATTTTAATATAGACATATTACAATGTGATAACATAAGCCAAGAATTCCTATGTAATTTCTGTGATAAAGGATATTTGCCAGGATTTACTAGTATTACGAAGCCGCCTACTACGATATGTAAAGGTTCATGTATAGACAATATATTCATTAAAACTAGTGGACTAAATACTAATACATACATACTCAAACATTCTTTAACAGATCATTATCCTATTTTCATTGCTATAGATAAGATTAAAACAGAATTAAATAAACCAAAGAATTTTTATATAACTTATTGCAATTGGATCTCAAAAATGAACAGCTTCGCTTGCAATATAAGAATTATGCTAAAATATTGGATAAAGTAATTATAGATGCCAAAATGAAATTTGATAAAAGTCTAATCCAAAATAATTCTAATAACCCAAAAATGTTATGGGAAATTATAAATTCAAAAATAGGTAAAAAGACGAAATCTAAGGAAGCTATAAGTTATATAAAAGTTGAAATTACTAAAAATATAAATAAATATTTGTGTGAAATAGGACAAAAATTAAGTGATAAAATTGTTAAACCCACCAATGAAGAAATCAAACTACCTGAAATGAATGTAAATTCTATTTTTCTCAATCCTACAAAAGAAAATGAAGTAACAGGTAATAATAATCAATAATTTAAAATTAAAAAAGGGTGGTGTTGACAAAATTCATGCTAAAGTCTTGAAAATGATGTGCAACTATATTGTTGAACCTCTAACAAATATTTTTAATGCATGTATTGATAAAGCCGTTTGGCCCGATGCTCTGAAAAGGGCTGAGGTAGTACCATTATTTAAATCAGGTGAAAAGCATAATACGAGGGTAGTTCAATAAGTCTTTAGAATGACCAACAGATGGCGCGCGAATCGCTCCAAATCATCTGTTTTCAGTCAGCACCACTCCCGACTAGATATATGGTGCAGTCACAGTCCACATCTTCTGAGTTTACGTGTTTTTATAACCAATTGAAAAAAAAAAAATTGCTTGTTAAGAAAAATGGAAAAAAACGAGTTCAGAGCGGTAATTAAACATTTTCATTTAAAGGGTTTAACTCCATATGAGATAAAAAATGAATTGGACTCAGTTCATGGCACATCTGCCCCTGCCTTAGCAACGGTTTATAACTGGGTAAATGAATTTAAGCGTGGTCGTACATCAATAAGTGACGAACCACGTTCAGGAAGGCCCGTAGAAGCAACTACTCCCGAAATCATCAATAAAATCCACGATATGGTTTTGAAGGATAGAAGATTAAAAGTGCGTGAGTTAGCTGAGGCCACAAGGATATCTATAGGTGCAGTTGTTTCAATTCTACATGAAAAATTAGGCATGAAAAAGCTATCGGCAAGATGGGTGCCGCGTTTGCTCTCAGCTGAGAATAAACGCAATAGAGTGGTCGCCTCTGAGGCTCTTTTGGCGCGCATAAGTCGGAATCCTGAGGAATTTTTTCGTCGATTTGTGACTGTGGATGAAACATGGATACACCACTACACTCCTGAGACAAAGGAACAATCCAAACAGTGGATTTCCACAGGCGAACCAGCTCCAAAGAAGGCAAAGACCGTAAAGTCAGCTGGTAAGGTTATGGCTACAGTTTTTTGGGATGCACGTGGAATTATACTTATTGACTACTTGGAAAAGGGTAAAACAATTACTGGTGAGTATTATGCATCAATATTAGAGCAGCTGAAGGAAGAAATTAAAAAAAAACGACCACATTTGGCGAGAAAAAAAATTCTCTTTCATCACGACAACGCCCGAGTTCACACATGCTTCGTTTCAATGGCTAAAATTGAAGAACTAAAATTCGAATTGGTCGAACACCCACCGTATTCACCAGATTTAGCCCCCAGTGACTTTTTCTTATTTCCAAACTTGAAAAAATGGCTCGGTGGACAGAGATTTACGGACAACGAAGATGTCATTGCCTCTGTAAGTGCTTATTTTGAGGAACTTCCGAAAACGCACTTTTCTGAAGGATTAAAAAAACTTAAAAAGCGATTGACCAAGTGTATAGAGCTCCAAGGAGATTATGTTGAAAAATAAAAAAAAATTTACCCAAAAAAATTGTTTTTATACTTTATTCTAAAGACTTATTGAACTACCCTCGTATGTCTAATTATAGACCTATTTCTCTAATTTCTAATGCAGCAAAAATCTTTGAAAGAATTATCTACAATAGAATTTATGATTTTGTGGAAAAGCATAATATTATATCTGAACATCAATTTGGTTTTAGGAAGAAAATGGGTACTAGAAATGCTTTAAATTATTTAACTAATACCTTGTACACTAATTTAGATAAAAGTAAACCGATAATTGTAACATTCCTAGATTTGGCAAAGGCGTTTGACACCGTAGATCATGAAATTTTACTAAACAAACTCTATTGTATTGGTATTAGAGGACAGACACTGGATTTGCTTTCAAGTTATCTCAATGATAGATACCAAGCAGTGGTTATTGATGATACTGAAAGTGATAAATTGTTAATAAATACGGGTGTACCTCAAAGTACAATCCTCTGTCCACTGCTTTTTATTCTGTATATAAATGATATCCTAAAGGAAATCCCACTGGAAGAAATTTTGTCATACGCAGATGATACTGCTATAATTGCTACTGGTAATAATTGGATAGAAGCACAAGACAAGATGAACAAGTATTTAAATAGAATTAATTTTTGGTTAGCTTTAAATAAATTATCACTAAATGTAGACAAGACTGTTTTTATTACTTTTAGCAATTATAGTGACAGTGTCCCAAATAAATTAGAAGTTAAAATTAATAATAAAAATATAACAAGAGTAGAATATTATAAATATTTGGGTATAGTTATAGATTTTAATTTAAGATGGGATAAACACATTCAGTACATTGTAAATAAAACAAAGTATCTTGTATTTATATTTTACAAAATTGCGAAAATAATGTCTACAGAGACATTAAGAATGATTTATTATGCATTTTTCCATAGTCTGATAAGCTATGGAATACTAGCTTGGGGTGGAGTTTATAAAAATAATCGAGTTTTAGTTCAAAATCTACAAAAAAAAATTTTAAATATCATTAATAAACGAAACTGTATTGTACAAAATAATCCTTTAAGCATAGAACAAATATATATTTTAGAAGCTATAAAATATCATTATGCAGATCTCAAAATGCAATATATCAAATCTACGAGTGTAACAAGGAAAAAGAATTTAATTTTACCGAGTTATAAGAAGAAAGTTGGTGATAAAAATTGTTATAAAAAGGCTATAGAAACTTTCAACAGTTTTCCCAATGAATTAAAAATTTTAAATATAGATAATTTGTCACATAAGAACATGATAAAAAATTGGATTAAATTAAATTGTTGAGGTTACTGTTTTCTTTCGCATTTTTTTTTTATTTTTACTGTTATGAATTGAAATTATTTGTTATAATACATATTATATGCTAAAACCAAAAATTTTTTATGTAGTTTGTACTTAAAGTAGTTTTAAGTTTAGATCTAAGTTTCAGTATATAATTTTAAAATATTTTCTTCTTTTGTATCTCTTTTTTTGTATTGCCAGGCCTGTGTACAGATAACGTGTTTATCTCTACAGGACTTTTACAGGTCATTCAACTACCCTGTAAATCTTTCTAGTTTAAATAAATAAATAAATAAATAAAAATGGGCGGAAAATCTTAAAATCGGTGAGCAGTTCAGATTTAATTAAAAGAACCATTGACGGAACCTATTTTCTTCGTAGATGTGTTTTTAATGATTACATTATCAAAATTAGTATTTCTGAAATTCGAACGCTACTAATTCACATTATTTACATAAAACAAAAAAATAAAAGGAAGTTTTAGTTTTATTTGCAATCAAAATAAGAAATAATGCTTTATTGAATACCTTTAATGTTTTGACGATTATTTTAATTTAAAATTTAAAATTAAAAAAGTGTTACAAACGAAGTATTTATGGCAAATACAGTTAGCTAAATAAAGTTACCGTAATTTTCCAACGTTATTCCTTTTTAGGCGCGACCGTATACGGGCGACCCTTATAATTATTAATATTTTTGATACCATTTTACTATTTAAATTTAATAGTAATTAATAGCTGGCTCTGAAATGGCTGACTATCCGCCCAACGAGATCGTTGATATGATTTTGGTTTTAGGAGCAAGCCAAAATAATTATCGTGGTGCGGCAAGACTTGATGCTGAACGCTATCCTGACAGACGACACCCTGACGATAGAGCTATCAGACGTTTAACTCAAAGAGCTCGTGGTGGACACATGGTTCGCCAACGTAGGCGCCATGAGTATGATGAAAATGATAATCGAGTTGTAACTATCCTTGCAATAATTCATCTTGACCCACACATTAGCGCTCGTCGAGTCGAAAGGGAAATTGGTATTCCAAGAAATACTTTTTTAAGAATTATGAAGGTGCTTCAATATCACGCGTATCATATTACTTTGGTTCAAGAGCTACAGTTTGAGCATTTCCAACAGCGTATTGTGTTTTGCCAATGGGCTTTACGAATGATAGAAAATGATCCAGACTTTTTTAACTTTGTTCTTTTTTCTGATGAGGCAAAATTTCAAAGTGATGGGGAACTGAATAGGCATAATTGCCATTATTGGTCTGATGTGAATCCTCATTGGGTCAGAACTGTAAACCATCCAAGACGTTGGAGTATTATGGTATGGTGCGGGATTATCAATGGATATTTGATTGGTCCTTATTTTTTTGAAGAAAATGTAAATCAACATACCTATTTGACGCTAATAAGAGATGAACTACCTGGATTGATGGAAGATATTGATTTAGAAACTCGACGAAGAAAATGGCTCCAGCAGGACGGCGCACTACCACATTTCGCTCGAATTGTAAGGGCTTTTTTGAATGAGCACTATGGTAACAGATGGATTGGTCGAGGAGGTCCGGTTAACGGGCCTGCTTGCTCACCCGAACTTACATCACCAGATTTCTATTTATGGGGGTATTTAAAAAATGTTGTTTTTGAGCAACAACCCACTACAAGAGCAGATATGCAGGATAGGCCATTTTCAAAGGCGTTTGACTATGTGTCTTGAAGCAAATGGTCGTCATTTCGAACACTTGCTTCGAGGTTAAATAAAAATTTATTTATATTAGTGAGAGGCGAGGGGACTCACTATAATCAAGCAACCCGAACAGTGAGAGGCAAGGGGACTCACTATAATCAAGCACCCCGAACAGTGCGAGGCAAGGGGACTCACTATAATCAAGCACCCCGAACAGTGAGAGGCAAGGGGACTCACTTTAATCAAGCACCCCAAAGGAAACAATCCTTACTACGTCCACGTTGTTGTTTCTGGGTAGCGCGAAAAGTAAGGTTAATACAATTATAGCAGAAGCTTCAACGATCTTAAAGTTACCGTTAAAAAATCATTTTGCCCTTGAGAAAAATTTTTCAGGGTTCAGGATGTGTGGGTTTGGGGTGTGTGGGATTAGCATGCGTGGGGTAGGGATATGTGACTGGGGGGTGTGGGGTATGGTTGTGTGGGACTGAGGTGTAACAGTTTAGTATGTAAGGGCACGAAGTTTATGGGGTTAGGATGTGCGAGTTTGAGTTCTGTTTACTAGGATGTGTAAGTTTTGGGTGTGTGGGTTCCCTTATTAAGCCTACGATCAATTTGAACCAGCTTAGCCTGTGGTTCATGGAAAAAAACGATTTTAAACGGACTTTTCGGAGTTTGACCTTGATTTGACCTTGAAATGACCTTGAAAAAATTTTTCTCAATATGATTTTGAACGTAAAATTTCCCGCACTTTCCGAATCCGGGGTCAAAACTAGGCATTCCCATATGAAAAAACCACTTTGACCTTGAAATAACCTTAAAGGTCAAGTTCAAGGTCAAAGACGTTAGCGCCATTGTGTGGCCTCCTTTGTCCCCTACAACTTTTGTCTGAACCGTTTTTCCCTATCTGGCTTAGGTTCCGAGAAATCCTGGTGCGGCGATTAAAATGGGTCACCGTGTATATATATATATATATATATATTAAAGTATCTTTTCTACCATTAAAATATTTTCATTTATACTTATAAAAAGAATATATATATATATTCATTACTTATATTCTCATAATAAATTTGTTTGAAAGTTTCAAAGACTTTGAGAACCTTTTTCTCAAATTTAATTAAAAAAACTTTGAATATTGAATTTTTCATACCTATAATACTTCAGATTGATTTATACAATATAATAATTGATTGTTTTACTCAGTTATCACATTGTATACCACAATACATTTATTAAAAGTTAAAGAATTTATTTTAACTAAAAAAATCTCACTTTCCGCTAAACTAGCCCCATAGGTCGAAATGCATCAAATCTGAGATCTCATAAACTGAAAGAGCTAGACATCTGAAATTTGGTTTGTAGGTCTAAAGTGTACAAAGAAGTAAGAAAAAAATAGTTTTAAAGTCTTTCATCAAATCTTCTCCTATCGAGTAAAAATACTTTGAATATTGAATTGTCCATACCCATACTGCTTCAAATTGATTTATACAATGTAATAATTGAAAAAAATTGATTGTTTTACTCATTTATAACATTGTATACTTCAATACACTTATTAAAACTTATAGAATTCATTTTAACGGAAAAATCTTACTTTCCGTTGAATTAGTCCCATCGGTCGAAATTCATCAAATCTCAGATCTCATAAACTAAAAGATCTAGACATTTGAAATTTGGTTTGTAGGTCTAAAGTGTATATAAAAGAAAGAAAAAATAGTTTTAAAGTCTTTCATCAAAATTTTCTCCTATCGAGTCAAAATACTTTGAATATTCAATCCCCCATACTTATAATGATTTAGATTGAAATAAATTGATTGTTTTACTTAATTATACATTATATACCTGAAAACTCTTATTAAAACTGACAAAATTCATTAAACTTGGAAAATTCATTTCAACTGAAAAACTCAGAACTCAAAAACAAAAGCTTTATTTCAATAATCTTTTTTACAATCTATACATAAACACTCTTACCTTCATTATTAATTACATAATACTTTGTTTTAAATTATTTTTACACATTCATACAGAAATATTAATCCACAATCTTGCTGCATTAGTTTAATTTTATTTATACACAGACATTCTCTTTCATTTTCAACCACATACACTACTTTATTTTAAAATATTTTGTTTTTTTTAAAACCTTCATACACATTCATTAGAATTCATCTACAATTATTCACCTTTAATTTAAATTTTATTTTTCTCATTCATACACTGACAGTCACTTTCATTCTCAATTAAACTACTTTATTTTAAAACGTTTTTTTTTACACTTTCATACACATTCTATATCATTCATCTGCATTCATACTACTTGAATTTAAATTTTATTTTTCCCGTTCATACACTGACATTCACTATCATTCTCAATTAAACTAATTTATTTTAAAATGGTTTTTTTATACATTCATACACAAACGTTCTCTCATTTACACTGCTTTTTTATTTCATATTATAATTATTATAATAATATAACACATTACAAAAAATAACAATACATATAAAGTAAAAAAGTATACAAAAATTAATGTAAATAGAAAAAATTATATTAAACGCGAGGCATCCATCTAATTCTCTTGGTTTTAGTCGGCTTCATGATGCATGCTTTTCCTATAATTGACGTCTTACAGGCTTGTTAGTCTTGAGCTGATCTTTTCGTGCTTCTTCATCAATCAGCCCCTTTAAATATATAGCACTGCCTTCCTTATTTCTAAGCATTTCGGTGATATGGGAGGTGGAGGAGCTGCCATCGGACTTTCCTCGGGAATCATAGCTGTACTGAGAAAAATAAAAAGTTTTTTTTAATTTGCTTTCTTTCTAAAGCATCTTTTTTATAAATAATTTTTATGATTAATACTTACGAGGGCTGTGATTCACACGCAACAAATATTGAAGGGTGTAGCACTGGCAGCAAGCGACGAGAAGAGGATGGGCAGTCTTCCAGTGTTAGAGGAATCCGCTTTCCATGCAGCATATCAACAATTTCACTCTCGTTCAACGTCCTTTCCTTCCAAATTTTTGGACGACGACGAGAAGACAGGATTGGAGATTCGGTAGGCAGAGAAGACTTCGGTGGAATCATCTCGTACAGCAGTGCGAGAGTTTCACCCTCGCTGAGTATTTTATTTTCCCAGACCCTCATTCTTAAGCGAGTGGTAGAGAACTGTGCTGTTACCGTAAAATAACGCTGACTTTATACACTTGATTAAACGGAGATAATTTGCTCATTGACGCGGGGTAACGCGACAGTGCGGAGTGGGAATATTTCACCGTCCGTAAAAAGCAAGCGGCGGCGCTGGCGGCGCGAAAGAGTTTCATGTTGCTCGCGCAAGGAGACACACGTGTCGGCAGTCGTTCACGTCCATGCAGAGGAGAATCTTACACCGTCACGAGGATGAGCCACAAGCCTGCAGAGAGTGACAGCCTCGTGTACGCGCGCCAAGCCGGAGAGAGGTTAGGCTGCCGCTTTCATCCACAGCCCGCGCAATGGGTTGTGCAACGGATTTTATTCTTGCATACCTCGTGCAATGGGGTATGCGAGTCATCGTCTTCGCAGCCTACACCGCCGCTACATTCACCGTTGGCGTTGTCGTCTTTCTTAACCCGCTGTTTTTACAGCGAATTTGTATAATTATGTGTGTGCATGTCACGCACATATTTTTGTGTGCAGTATATCTATGAGGACGAGCCACGAGGATGAGCCATGAGGACGAGAATACAGCTCGAAAAGTGACAGTCACGGAACGCGCGCCAAGCCGGACAGAGGTTAGAGTGCCGCCTTCGTTCACGACCCGCGCAATGGGTCGTGCTTCATATGTTTTTCTTGCGTACCTCGTGCAATGGGGTACGCGAGACGACAACTACGCGTGCCTTCGCCTTCGCAGTCTTCACCGCCGCTACGTCCAACGTCGCCGCCACTACCTTCGCTGCGCAGTTCTCGCTGCCGTTGTAGTCGTCGTCTTTTTTAACCCGCTAATTTTACAGCGAATTTGTATAATTATGTGTGTGCATGTGCGTGTGTATATATCTACGAGGACGAGACACGAGGATGAGCCACGAGGACGAGAATGCAGCTCGAAAAGTGACAGTCACGTGGACGCGCGCCAAGCCGGAGAGAGAGAGAGAGAGGTTAGAGTGCCGCCTTTGTTCACGACCCGCGCAATGGGTCGTGCTTCTTATTTTTTTTCTGGCTTATCTCGTGTAATGACTACGCGCGCCTTCGCAGTCTTCACCGCCGCTACGTCCACCGTCGCCGCCACTACCTCCGCTGCACAGTTCTCGCCGCTGTTGCTTCAATTATTTATTTGTATCCTAACCTACTTTCCTTTTTATTTAATTAATTAATAATGATCAATTTATCCGACTACTGGGCGACCTCAGAAGCTACAATAGCCGGCTTTGGGATCATCTGAGCTCATACCGAATCATGTGAACTTGCTCAGCTACGAGCCCTGGTGGGAAGAGGCCAGGTGGCTTAGGTAGGCGTGGAGCCAGGCCAGGCGGGGTGGGGCTGGGTGGCTTAGGTGGGCACGGATCCAGGCCAGGCGGGGTGAGGCCGGGTGGCCCCGTACCCGCCTGGCCTCGTACCCGCCTGGTCTCGTACCCGCCTAGCATAGCTACTGTTATGGTCGCGACATTTTTTTTGCTCGTTTTTAGTACACCTCTTTCATAATAGTATATTTCGACAAGAGTGCGGAAGTAGATTATTTGCCGCGTGTGACGCTTTTTGCTCGAGCGAAGCGAGAGGTCCCTAATAAAAAGATATCTGAGTTACTTAACAGTAAATCTGTACCTCGGAAAATTTTATATGCCAAAGTATAGTTTTTATTTGCACTTTAAGTACTTTCTGTTGATTGGTATGTTAACAAGTAACACCTGCGTCCCGTAGAACTGGAAAGTGTCATGAAAAATAATTTTCAAATTAGGATTATGCACTGATCGTGAAGTCACACGGCTTTGCAACTCTCTGTAACTAGGTAAATAATCGCCTAATTCGAAAAATAAAAATATTTTTCAAAATTCTCTCGAACGAACCTAACGGTTTGGAAATTTCTTTTTCATGCAACTTCCCAATTTTTTAGCTAAGCCAAGCGCTAGACGCCGATATTCAGAAAAATAGACTTTTCGCAATTTTTTAGAGTCTTTTTTTATATCTTTTTTTGGGCCACTCTATTTTGGGCCTTTATAAAATGATAAAGGGCCAAAAAGTTTTACTAACTTAACTTTTTTTACTTTTTGGTAAATGATTTTCTATGAACAAATTTGTATTTTTGTATTGTTCAATTAATGTAAAAATACTATAATTTACTAAAAACTAAACGATTAATAGTGAATAGATGTCAACAATGCTAACTTAAGCTTAAGGGAAGATGATACAGGTTTTTGGTAAAACAAGTGATTTATTTTTTATTTCTTTATACTAATCCTTAACCTTTTTTCTTCATAATGAAAGAGGATTCACAAGAAAATTTGACTTCTTTAAGTGAAGAAGGTACCGAAGACACTGAAATCCTTTAATTTATGAAAAGAAAATTATTTTTTACGACACATGTAATACAGAAAAAGAAAACATATTGGAGCACTTTGGTCCCACTCCACCTCCGTTTTGAAGTAACCGTAGTGAAAAGACCTATAATAACAAATATATATTTGATTTTAATTATGCGCATGGGGTTGCGATGAATTGATCTAAAATTCTTTTTACATATTTCTCATATTGAAATTAACACATTTATAGAGCAATATTTGTATTTTTGTAAAATGAGCAGTATTTTAGTACTAAATTGCATTTTTAAAATGAATATTTTAATACATAATAAAAAAATACTCTCTATATGGATGAAAGTCAAAAAGTCGACCAAGTCGTGTCTCCGTTATTTTACACAAAATTAAAACAATATATCGGTCTAATATAAAATTAGATATATTAGATATAAGATGTAGAACATTACTGCAAAGTTTCAATATTATTGATTGACTTGTGTTCTCACACTAGCCAGCCAAATTAGTATTTGTTAGTACAGGACATTTTAACAATCCTTAAAATGATTGACGCGGTTTTAGTGTTAAGCGAGTGCAGCGGGGCACTGTAATATCCCGGAGCACGTGCTCCTAGAACAGGCAATAGGCGTGAAGGAGAGTAATAGGGTTTAACTCTGTATTTATTAACAGTAACTGAGTATTTATTCACTCTAAAAAATAAACAATAAATATGTACAGGTATAACTTGCTTGTGTGCGTGTGTGTGCGTATGTGTGTGCGCGTGTGTGTGTGTATGTGTGTGTGTATGCGTGAATTTAATAATTAATAAGTCGACCGGGTGTGTGCCGCCTTACACGTGGCGATGGATATTTGCGAAGGCGGAAGGCCGTTACCTTGACTGGTTATGATTGAGGCCACGGTCTGAGCGGAAAGAGGCCGAAATTGCCCGGTGCTCGCAGTTTTGTTTCAACTGCAACGCCGTGCAATTTCGGAGAAAGGGAGAAAATCTTTCTTGGTAGTTGTTCTGATTATTAGTACTTCTAAAATGAATTTGAATTCTCGCGCCGTAATTCGCAGGCTGCCGCGACGCTATAAGCTAAACGGATGCGCGCGTCCTCGCGGGCCTCTCGCACGGATGAGGTAGTATTGACAGCGCGCTCGAAAGGACCGGTCGAGTTTTTAGTGCTTGCACGCGTCATCGTTCGACGTTTTCTCTAAAACGAATTTACGTTTCGATATCGAGACGACACGTAGGTTCTTATCAGAACGGTCATCTCGCGTAATTATAAGTCGCGAGCGAGCGTGATTATTGCGTCGGGTTGTGTGTGTGTGAGAGTGTGTGTGCGAAGCGTGAGTTTGTTTCGTGTGATTTGGGGAGTTTGACCACGCGCGAGCTTTCTCGATGTGCTGTCTCTCAGGGCGTTCATCAACGTGGCAGATCCCAGTGTTCTGCCCGTGGCCCCGGTGTTGGTTCCCTCGAGACGTTGAGGCGTTCTGCGGCTTAGGAAGGTGATCCCAGTAATCGTGCGGCTAGGGCCTTGCGTCGCACCGTCCACGTTGTTACCCGTGTTCGTGATTAAGGTAAGAGAGCTCTCAAACGTGCGTATGCAGGATCCTCGCGGCGTCTTCTAAGATTAAGTGCTTGTAACTTCTCTTTCTCCATTTGGTCTATTACAGTCTCTTTTTATTGTATAATTTCCTCATTTGTTTGTAATAAAGTATTCGCTTATACCGGCTTTCTTCTCTAGTCCGTGAGAGATTTTATGCCTAGGCAAGTTATCTATTTCTCGCGAAATAAATTGTGTTTTATTTATCACACCTCTCCTCACTCATCCCATTATTCTAAATTATTTATTTATTTATTTAGTTAATAATAAGCTCTTGTTCATGGTGCCCCGAGTGAGGAGTGAGTGATTGGTTTGTTGAATAAATCAAATTTTCAATCAGTCCGTTAATTATATGCCCTTGTTTTCGTGCGCGAGTTGTAACCAGCGCCGTCAGTCATTCTCGGTATTGAGCAGCGACCAGCACATTTTGCCGCGTATCACTCTCGCCCTTTTATTTTCTTTCACCCTTGTTATGACTATTTAGTGTAGGAATAAAAAATAACTGCATTTACGCTGTAACGTGTTTAATACGTAAAATTGCATTATTTAAATTCATTGACTTTCAGTTAGAAACACGTTACAGTGTGAACACGTTGTTGCACTGCGCCGCGTGCGATAGTTATATTTTCCGCAGAACCTTATTTTCAAATACCCTAAAACGATTTTCTTCCGCTTTAGTGAGTGCCCAGGTTTCGCACCCGTACAAGATTACCGGCATTATTATAGTCCTATATATCCTTATTTTGACATTTTTCGACAGTAGCTTTGACTTAAGTAATCTATTCACAGCGTAGAAGCAGGCATTACCCGAATGAAGTCTCTTATTAATCTCGGCTTTAATTTCGTTCCGATCATTTATAGTTGTACCTAAATATCTGAATTCACTAACCTTTTCAAAAGTGAAATTTCCAACTATGAGATCCCCCTCTCCTTCCCGAATGTCCAGTTTCTCCATGATCATATATTTCGTTTTTGATTCGCTCACTTCTAACCCTACGTCTTTAGCCGCATTTATAAGGATTTCCGTGTTTCTCGCCACCGTTTCACCATTATCTCCCACTATATCCAAGTCATCCGCATAGCCTAAAATTTGCGTTGTTCCGTTGAGTGTTGCGCCTAGCTCGTTAGCCTGCATTTTTCTAACTACATACTCTAGCGTTAAGTTAAAGAGTACCGTTGAAAGCCCGTCACCTTGCTTCAAACCGTCGCGTATCATGAACGATTCGGATACATTACCGCCAACTCGGACCTTTCCAGTGCTTCCGTTAAGACATATTCGAATTAATTTACATTTTCCTTCGTTTGATAGAGTCGTACGCTTTCTTAAAGTCCACAAATAACTGGTGTATAATTTCGCAATATTCCCACTTTTTCTCTAATAATTGTCTTATACTAAACATTTGATCGCTCGTCGACCTGTTGCGCCGGAATCCACACTGATAATCACCTATTATATCTTCCGTGAATGGTGTGAGTCTGGCCTGTATTACGTTTGACAGAACTTTGTAGCAGGTATCCAAAAGTGAGATTCCTCGGTAGTTATTGCAGTCTGTTTTATCTCCCTTTTTAAAGATCGGTATGATGATGGATTCTTTCCAATTTTCTCGTATTGTTTCATTTCTCCAAATAGCATATACTAGATAAAAAATTTTGGATGTAAGCGCGGTGTCCCCATATTTAAGTAGTTTAGCTGGTATAGAATCGTTTCCAGCGGCTGTATTGTTTTTTAGCTTTTTGATCGCGGCCTCTACTTCTTTGTAGGTCGGTTCATCCATATGGAGTTCAGCAGTGTGGATTTCGTCTCTCATTTCCTCAGAGTTTTCATGCACGTTTAATAACTTATCGAAATAGACTTCCATAATTTCAATAGTTCATTTTCGCTTGTCACGAGGTTCCCGTCCGTATCTTTCATTAACTGCGATCTACTCTGAAAACCCTTCCTAATAGCGTTTATTCCTTTGTACATCTCGCGCGGATTATTTTCCTTACTATTAGTTTCTATTTTTCTAATTTAATTTTTCTGATACTCGCGCTTCTTGTTTCTGTAAATCACACCCACTTGCTTTCTTATTTCATGGTATTCTTCTACGGCCCTACCGCTTTCATTGTGTACGCTATCTAATTTAGCTTTCTTGCGCCTTTCAAACCAGAGATCGCACTCTTCGTCAAACCATGGTTTACTCTTCGGCCTTTTTTTCTTACCCAGTACTTTGTTCGCGACCCTTTTTATAGTTTTTTCGATAGCCCCCCATAACCTGTTCGGATCGTCATCTACTCCTGTCTGTGCATCCGTTTCCTCGAGCACCTGAAATCGGTTGCTAACTTTTACTTGGTACTTGATTCGCTCTACCCCGCTTCGTAGTTTTCCAATATCAAAGGTTTCTACTTTGTTCGCTCGCTTACTATTTTGACCGGCTACTAATCTGGCTCTTAATTTAGCCACTACTAGATAATGATCCGAGTCGCAATCCGCCCCCCTATAGGTCCTTATGTCGAGTACATTGGTGTGGTGCCTCTTATCAATAAGAAAATGATCGATTTGATTGTGTGTGGCCCCGTCCGGCGATGTCCACGTTGCCTTGTGTATATCCTTGTGCTTGAAGCACGTGGTCTTGATTATAAGATCTTTTGCGGCCGCGAAATTTATGACCCTAAAACCGTTATCATTGCTGGTTTCGTGCAGACTTTCTTTGCCTATAGTGGGCCTAAACATTTCCTCTCTCCCTATTTTAGCATTGAAATGCCCCACTACTATTTTGGTGTCGTAAGACGCGAATTGATCGATTAATTGCTCTAAAGTTTGATAATAAAGATCTTTGACTTCTTCCTCTTTGTCCTCCGTAGGACAGTGGACGTTAATAACCACATAATTATACCACGCTCATTCGATGATGATATACGAGAGTCGGTCATTCACGAAATGGCAACTTTTACCGGAATGGATGATGCTTTTGTTAACAAGAAATCCGGTTCCTAGGGAATGCCCGCTCGCGCCCCCATATAAAAAGGTGAAGTTACTGGATCCTAGCATCGCGTTATCTTTCCATCGGGTTTCTTGTATTGCTACCAAATCTAAATTGTACCTCTTAGTTTCATTTATGATTTCCCGGAACGCGTCCGCTCTGTGTAGACTGCGTACATTCCAGGTTCCCACCCTTAAGTTCCTTTTGGTTTTGGTTTGGTTTTCTTTGAGCCATGCTAGTAAGTAAAACCTGCGCGCTTTGGATCCTGTTCCGATCGTAGGTGAGTCCATCCGTCTAGGGGTGATAACCCTCATACCTCCCTAGAACTAAGTATGAGAGCTTTTCGACTTTGGCGAGGACATAGTCAACTCGTCGTCAGACACACTCGGTTTCATTCTCATATCCTAACGTCCTCCTGCAAGACAACGCGCCTTCGCTGGCTTCGTTGCCGTGTAGGACCCGGTGGCGAATCATTCTACACATCCCCTTTCAGGTTAGTGGTCATCGCTCCCGCATCCTCCATGACAGCAGGATTTTTGGCCCATTTTTTGTTTGAAATGTGTGGTAAAAGAGATAGATTACAGAGTAACGTAGAAGAAGAAAGTAAGATAGGAGATTTTTTATAGTGTTTGTAGTTGTTGTGGTGCTTGCGTAGTATTTCTAGATGAACGCGTTCACCAGTGCGGGCTCATCACACCCACACCGGGGCCTATCGGATGTCCGCGACTGCTTATTCAATTTATTTGCAGTTAACCTCTTTCTCAGGGGTCGTTCCTCTATCCGCAACCTGAGGAGGCGCTGTGTAGTGGTGATAGGCACCCACCCGTCCGCTCTGGACGACTACGCCCAGGACCCGCTTAGGGTAACGGCGTTGCAACAGCACTCCAAACTCCTTACGTACGCAAATTTACCACAGCAATCGGTGTCTCGCTATACCCGCTCGACGTTAATACCGCGCTCGACTAACAAATAAAAGTTCAGCCGGTTAACGCGCGAATGAAAAAGTAATTTTTCTGTATCCCTCGGGCGAAAGTACGCGTTTTCGCCGTTTGTTTACACTAGAAGAAGAAGCACTTTTGTCCACTGCGTACATCACTTGTTTCACTTGTTTGATATGAAACTCGTGTGAAATTTTGAAATCGAAGTACTATTAATCTGATAATTTATGGTCTATAATATTTTTATTTTTGTTTAGTGGTTCCTTAAATCGCATTTTTAAGTTTTATATATCATTAAAATTAAGAATACATTATAAATTTCCTATTTTTTTTTTAATTTATAGGTATAATAAACAAAAATATCATTCAAAATCTGACAACTACTTTAAAGGTTTAATAAGTGTAGAAAATCTTCTGCAGCTTTATAAAAATCTAAAAAAGATTTTTTATATATAAAATCTTTCACTTGAAAGAAAACAGGGTAAAAAAGTGTTTCACCGCATAAAAAGAAAATTGATTTTTTGGCAAAAAATCGGAACCTTCTTCCCTTAAGCTGTTTTAATTTATTTTAATTTTTCGTATGTATCTAAAATTTAATGTTTTTACCTTTTGCGTGACAACAAAAATTGAATAAATACGCCCTTAGCAAAGCTACATGTCAGTTAAAGTTAAACCCTATGTCAGTGGTAAACTAAAGAAAATTATCCTATAAAACAAAAAGGGAACCATAAATAATTACGAATTGACTGTTATTTAATTATTACTACTATTTTACTTTAAAGTCATTTTTCTTAATTCTTTGTTTTCGTAACTTCCAGTTGCGTGTTGCGCGCCAGATTTTCTTTTAATGTTTTAAATGTATGTTAATCTACTTTTTAAATACATTTTTTATAAATCTATGTTGAGACCTATTGATAAAAGTTTATGTACAAATTTTGGCTCGGCAATAAGTATAATAAAATACGTGATTTTTGTGGAAGTAAAGAATTAAAAACTTAATTTAGCTATAGAATTTTTTAAGAAGAAAAAAATAATAATATTGCTTCATAGATTTCTAAGTTTTACTTGAAAGAATACGTAAATTCATAATGATAAGAATTCACCGATGCATGTTGCCTAAAACGATTATCAAAATAATCGTCCGTTTTTGGAGGTTCTCTGGCTGCACTGATATTTTATGGGCGGTTTAGGGGGATTTTATCAAGCGCAAATATGTTCTTTTTACGTATTATTATGTATAGAAAGAGAAAAGATATATTTGTCAATGCTTAACAGATTTTGAGTTTTTCTGTAGCTTCTTCCCTTAAATATATTAATATTAATTAATTGGTAAAGCTATAATCATGACTACTTAATCATGAAGATTCAAGTGCTATAATAAAACTTTAAGTTAGAGCTGCGGGTCTAAAAGTCTGAGAGGATAGCGTTCTCTTTAGAGACTTTTAAAGAAGAGAAGAAATAATAAATGTACGTATACAAATTTGATGTTAGGTAGGTAGCTAACTTGGCGACACTTTAATGAAAACTTGAAAATGTCAGTAAAATCATTATTTCTAATAGAACGTCTTCCAATAATACATGCCTTGGTTTCAGGATTGATCCAAATATAAAAGAGAGATTGTATAGCAGATTTTCTTATTTCAGTATAAATATTTTTTATTTACAGGTGGTCAGAATTAAATTCTTTTTTTTTTATCAAGGGAGTTGAGGAAAAGCGCAGACACTGTGTCAACAATACCCACTAAACCTCCACCTCCTTTCATCCATCTCTTTTTGTCGAGATGCCATCCCGGAATCGCTTTTGCATTACTTCAGGGTGAATTTCTTCGCTACTTCAAAGTGTTGCCTACGGTTCTTCTTATTTTTCGTTACTCGATGATCGTGATGACGTCCACCAAGTTGTTATGTTTCATCTGCCGTAGCACATTTTCAATGAAGGCAGCGGTTTCATACCAGCTTTTCTTGTCCTTCAGCATTAATCCAACAATATTTTCGGGAGTAATTCGCCCTGTTGTTGTCTCCAGTTCTCTTCTTTCTTCAGTTCAGCGGTCACAGTCGAAGAAAGTGTGTTCTCGTTTACATGTCCGCATTGCAAGCACTTTGCATTATTCACCTTCCTCATGTCTCTGAGATAAGATCGGAAGTACCCATGTTCGGTGAGGAACTGTATTACACAGTAGTTTACCTCTCCATGCCGTCGATATATTTACTTATATTGATTTGATTGATCATTCTCGCGGCCCATCTGCCTCTGGCATCTGCGTTCCATCGCTCTTGCCATTTCTTGATCGTCATCTCTGTTTTCTCATTTTTGACTTGTTGTGTGTTGTCTTCTGTTTTTCTTTCATATATTCTCTTTCACTCCGTGGCGAGCAGGTCGATTGGAATCACGACTGCCACAACCAAGACCGCTAGTATCGGTCCATATCTCTGCACCATACAGAATATTCACTAGATCTAAGAAGTTTCACGAGTAGTTTTCCATCCGTATGTAATATTCATAGCGGTCTGTTGCCCAATGCCGAGTTGGGGTCTCCTTTTCCCTTGATCAGCACTAGCATTTGCATCTTCCATTTTTCATAAAAACACCTGGCTCGAGTCAGCAGCGATTCTCAATTCTGCTTATGTGAAGAGTGGTATTTCTTCCAGATTCTGATCTTCGTTGTCTTCGTTTTTCGAGATATGGAAAAAGTATGCTAATAATAACTAATAATTAATAACTATAAATATAAAATGAAGTTAAAAATTAATTCGATCAATAATGCATGTAAAGCTTGATTAAATATTTTTAATTAATGAAATCTAAACAATGATTACATTTCTTATTTAATCATGTATAAAAGGTAGTATTTATGTTGAAGTACACCCTAAAAATGTTTTCTCTTTACTTTCGAAGAATAAACAATGCTAAATTTATGAGGAAAGCAAGTATGCGATTATCTTTTTTACAATTCAATTCTCGAATATTTTTTTAATGATAATTGATTTTTATCTAATTTTTCCGGCTTACTTTACGAGGGTCGTTCAATAAGTCCTTAGAAAATCCAAGAGATGGCACTTGTAGTATCGAAAATTAATTTTTCTTACTGAGCAGTACTATTAACTTAAACTAGACAGCTATTAAAGTTTCAGCTCTATCCATCACATAGTTTCATTTTTATTGTCCATAGTAAACAACTTTCGTTTATTCATAGCAATGGAAAAAAGTGAGTTTCGAGCGATGATTAAACATCTATATTTCAAAGACATAACACCGAAAGAAATCAAAGCTGAGTTGGATGAAGTTCATTGTACATCTGCGCCTGTGTTTGCAACTGTTTACAATTGGGTGAATGAGTTTAAATGTGGTCATACATCCACAAAAGATGAACATCGTTCGGGACGCCCAGTGGAAGTGACTACCCTCGAAATGATTGACAAAATCCACGATATGATTTTAAGTGATCAACGAATGAAAGTTCGCGAAATAGTTGAGGCTATAGGAATATCGCAAGGTACAGTCGCTTCAATTTAGCACGAAAAATTGGGTGTGAAAAAAATCTCGGCAAGATGCGTGCCGCGTTTGCTCACAGTGGAGAATAAACACAATCGTGTGGTCGACTCTGAGGCTTTTGGCGCTTTTCCGTCGCAAACCTGAGGAGTTCCTGCGTCGATACATAACTGTGGATGAAACATGGATACACTACTACACTCCAGAGACAAAGGAACAGTCAAAACAGTGGATTTTTGAAGGCGAATGGGCACCAAAGAACGTGAAGACGGTGGAATCGGCCAGCAAGGTGATGACTATGGTCTTTTGGGATGCACGCGGCATCATCTACATTGATTACTTGGAAAAAGGAAAGCCGATAACAGAAAAGTATTATGCGTCGTTATTGCACCGGTTGAGTGATGAAATCAAGGAAAAATGTCCTCATTTGAAAAATAAAAAGATCCTCTTTCATCAAGACAGAAGACAAGAATTAAAGTTCGAATATTACAACATCCACCGTATTCACCAGATTTGGCCCCAGTGACTTTATCTTATTTCCGAACTTGAAAAAATGGCTTGGACGATGGTTTACGTCGAATGAGGAGGTCATCGCCCAAACAAATGCCTATTTGGAGGAGCTTCCGAAATCCTACTTTTTGGACGGCTTAAAAAAATTGGAAAACGCTTGGTAAATGTATAGAGCTAAAAGGAGATTATGTTGAAAAGTAAAAAAAAATTTACCCAAAAATTTTTTTTTCTATCTTTTTCTAAGGATTTATTGAACAACCCTCGTATTAAGATCCATGTATTCTTGAAAAGATTAAAAAAGTGGGATCTCACATGTGGAAAATCTGACCTTTTGTGATTTAAACACTAAAGTGAGATATACTTCTGACATAAAGTAGATAAATAAATATATGGACAATCGCTGTCAATTCATTCGCACGTAACTTCCTCCAAACTAATCGACTGTTCCAATATGAAATGAGCGCTGCATAATCATTTGAATTAAAACCAGTGTAGCCAACGTGTAGATCAGTAAAAATAGAATTGAATATAATAGAATAAGTATTTACTTTTTAATAAATCAAAAAATAGTATACGAGTGATTTTCATGAAACTGTCCCTTTTGATGTCCCCTCCGTAGTATCAAACTGCTCTTATTACTTAAACTAGAAGCTTATATATTTGAATTTTTATAAATGCATGTTATACATTTGTTAATGTTTGATTATAATACATTATATTTGTGGACTTGAGCATTATTTTCGATCAGATAGATGTGCATGTTTGTTGCCACGGAGAGGACAGAGACGCTGATTGAGTGATATTTTAAACTAGTAAATTAAACTTTTACAAACTCTGACCGTATACAATATCTATAAAATCTATATTTTATTAATATTCCAAATAATCATGAAATTTAGTTTTTCATAAATATCTTAGCGCTTCCGTAATTTTGAATCGTTTTTGTTTTGCAATTTATTTTCTTTTATTATGTTGTATTAATCCATTACAAAAAACCTCTTATATGTTCGACTTAAATTTTATTTACAAACTCATTTACAAGCTATTTTACATATATTTTTATGCATTTTCGCATCCATCTAAGCCTCTCTTTATACAACATAATATTCATTTTCCTAGCTCTACTTTCCCCTCTTTCTTAAATCAGTGCTTCCGGTTCCCCCTGATCCTCCTCAGTGCTGGCCCTCGCTACTTCTTCAGACTTTCTACTATACTCACACATTCTCACCTTAAGTTCCCCTCTCAACAGTTCCTTCATCCTGTTCTTTACCTTTTTCTCATTTCAGCTTAACCCCATTTCTTCTATTTCCTTCCCCCACTTTTGCTTAATGATCCCCTTCGCCTTCTCGCAAACCCATATGTGCTCTAATACCTCTTTCTCCTTCTTACATACTCTGAATATGATTTCTTTCCCGCACTCCCGCATCTCAGCCTTACCCATTGCTCCTTCATCTGCCTATCCCACTTATTACTATTCCAGTAGCTTTCACATCCTAATCCTAGCTTCCATTCTCTATACCCTTCACAGTAACTAGACTTGTCTATCTTGCTCCACAGTACTTGAGTTTCCTGCTCTGCCCTTATTTTCCTTTCTCTAATCTTTCCCTGATCTCTCCGATTTCTCTTCCCTCCTACATCCACTTTATACCTTTTACG
The DNA here is from genome assembly GCA_949152435.1 of Gastracanthus pulcherrimus. Taxonomy (NCBI): domain Eukaryota; kingdom Metazoa; phylum Arthropoda; class Insecta; order Hymenoptera; family Pteromalidae; genus Gastracanthus; species Gastracanthus pulcherrimus. Next base: position 119,263,661 of record OX424572.1, read on the forward strand.
TCCCCTGTATCCTCAACGATTTTTTTTATCTTTTTCTGTTATCATCCATCTTTAATATTTCTAACAAGTAGTTCCCCGCCCTTCGTATGGATTCTAACGCCAGACTACCCCTTTGTATCGTTTCTATATCCTCCCATCTTTCCCACCCCCAAATTTCTGTACCGTTCATACCCGCTTTTGCTATAGAGTCCATGAGATATAGTCTCCTTCTTAAGTTGTTTAGTTTCGCCCTTTTCCATATTTCCCATACTGTATTTATAGTTTTCATCACTTTTTAATTAAACCAGAATCCCAGGTACTTATATTCTTTAACCACCTCTATTTCCTCTCCCTTATATCTCCATCTCTCTTTCTTCTTTCTTCCCCGCCCTTTTTACAAATCACTACCTTCGTTTTTTGAGTATTTACCCTGATCCCGTTTCTATCGCTTACCTCTAAAAATCATTAAACATTCCCTGTAGCCCCTCCTCCGTATCCGATATCATTGTCACGTCATTCGCGAATTTTAAAGCATATATTTTAACCCCTCCAATTCCTGAGCCTCCCTTTTTTTTCTTCTCCCACTGTTCCTCCAAATTTTCTAAATACAAATTAAACAGCGGCGGGTTCAATGGGCATCCTTGCCTTAGCTCTTTCCTTGTTTCGAACCTCTCAGATATCCCTTCCTTCGTAATAATCTCATTCTCCGTTTTTCTATATATTGCTACAACCATTTTTAAAAATCTACTCTCAATCCCCTTCTTTTTCATTTTTTCTATTAAAATTTCCTTGTGAACTGTATCATACGCGGTCCTGAAATCTACGAACCCCACATACAATTTCCTTCCTTTGTTCTTTGTTTTATTATTTATTAAACTGTTTAGCACAAAGATATGGTCCCTAGTTCCTCTCCCCTTTCTAAAACTTGTTTGGCTTTCCCCAATTGTATTGTTTTCTTCCATCCAAGTCTTCAATCTCTCCGCCATTATACTTGTTATCAACTTATATCCCGCATCCAAGAGAGCTACCCCCCTGTAGTTCTTAACTTCGCCCTCATCCCACCCTTGTGTATCGGGAAAATTCTCGCTATCTCCCATCCCTTGACTATCTTTCTTTCACTAAATATCTCATTTAAAATCCCTGCTAGTTCGCTTGTCCATCTTATTGGTAAATTTTAAAAAAATTCTGCTATCAGACCATCTTCTTCTGCTGCCTTGTTCGTTTTCATCTTCCCTGTGACCCTCATTATCTCCTCCACACTAATATCCCTGTTCAAAGCCTCTAAATCTTTTACCTCATCTATTGGTTTTTTATCTTTCTCTCCCCCTATATCCCCTTTAGTTCCCTCCGTCTTTTCTTGCTCTTCAGTCCCTAGCAATCTTTTAAAATGATCAACCCAATCCCTGTTACCCTTTTCTTCCTTCTTGGTCTAAACTGGCCTATCGCTTCCCAAAAATCAGTCATCCCCTTGCTTTTCTCTAATTTTCTCCATCTCCCTTCCCTTTCTTCCTCTTATCTCTTTCTTTTTTTGTTTCGACCCATATTTTTTAAAGCTTCCCGAACTCTCTTTTTCTGATCGAATATCTCATAATCTTCTCTTCTCCCTGACCTGTTATCCCTCTTTCTCGTTAACCCTATCTCTCTACTTGTTTCCCAAATCGTATTAAACAATATTTCCCATCTCTCTTACGCCTCCCTTCCCCCCTCGTTAACCCTTTCTGCCCGACATCTCAACCTCTCGACTTCCGTCCCACTCCTTTCCTCCTCATCCTCGCTCATACTATTCCCGTCCCCTCTTCTTATTTCTAGTTCGACCGGTAAATGATCAGATTCTATCCTCTCTCTAATTGCCATATTCACTATCACACTTCCCGCCTTATTTTCTCTCTCTAATGGGAGGTCAAACACTGAGTGATTATCACTTCCTACAAAGGTTTTTTGCCTCCCCAGTCCCCCTCTATGCTCCCATTCTTTATAATCATTCTTAGTTCTTCACAGCACTTTAATAATTTTCTACCTTCCGCATTTACGGTCTCGTCACTCGAGTTTCTGGATCTTTCTCTTTCCTCTTCTTTATTTATTTGCCAATTTCCTATCTTCGTATTGAAGTCGCCTACCATTATAATCTGCTCTCCTTCGTTTATTAATTCTTCCGTCATGTTTTTATTTTCTTTTTCGCAGCATCTATATTTCCACTTATATATGCAATTATCATGCTTAAACCACTCTCTTCCTTTATTTTTACACCACTTACAATTAACCCGCAACTCCACTGCTCTACATTATCTGTTATTACATTTTTCTTTATACCTGCAATTACCCCCCCCCCTTAGCTCTTCCTTTCTTTTTTTCCATAACCGCCCCCTTCGCTTTCCAGTTATAATTTTTGGCTCAATTTATCGAACCATTCATTCTCTTTACTTTTTTCTAACCACGTTTCCTGCAATACAATTATCTCAAAATTATCCAAATATTCCCTATGTCTAACAGTTTTCTTACTCCAGATACATTCTACGAAACCATTTTTATAATCCCTTTACCTTGCTCTTATTCTTGCCTCTTTTGCATTCCATTCGTAACACTTTCCCTGTATTCTTCACCTCATTTCTGCTTTCTTCTCTTACTATCGATTCTAGCCAATTCTGTATTTCTTTCTCTCTCTCCCTGTAGTCGTCATCTATCCAAAGATTTATACCTTTAAATCCTTGTTTCTTCATGATTTAAATTTTATTTCCCATTGACTCTAATTCCACCACCAACCCCCCTCCTATTGCCCTTATTTTCTTAATGTACGAGGGTAGTTCAATAAGTCTTTAGAATAAAGTATAAAAACAATTATTTTGGGTAAATTTTTTTTTATTTTTCAACATAATCTCCTTGGAGCTCTATACACTTGGTCAATCGCTTTTTAATTTTTTTTAATCCTTCAGAAAAGTGCATTTTCGGAAGTTCCAAAATAAGCACTAGTTTCAAACCTAGTTTCAAAATAAGCACTTACAGAGGCAATGACGTCTTCGTTGTCCGTAAATCTCTGTCCACCGAGCCATTTTTTCAAGTTTGGAAATAAGAAAAAGTCACTGGGGGCTAAATCTGGTGAATACGGTGGGTGTTCGACCAATTCGAATTTTAGTTCTTCAATTTTAGCCATTGAAACGAAGCATGTGTGAACTCGGGCGTTGTCGTGATGAAAGAGAATTTTTTTTCTCGCCAAATGTGGTCGTTTTTTTTTAATTTCTTCTTTCAGCTGCTCTAATAATGATGCATAATACTCACCAGTAATTGTTTTACCCTTTTCCAAGTAGTCAATAAGTATAATTCCACGTGCATCCCAAAAAACTGTAGCCATAACCTTACCAGCTGACTTTACGGTCTTTGCCTTCTTTGGAGCTGGTTCGCCTGTGGAAATCCACTGTTTGGATTGTTCCTTTGTCTCAGGAGTGTAGTGGTGTATCCATGTTTCATCCACAGACACAAATCGACGAAAAAATTCCTCAGGATTCCGACTTATGCGCGCCAAAAGAGCCTCAGAGGCGACCACTCTATTGCGTTTATTCTCAGCTGAGAGCAAACGCGGCACCCATCTTGCCGATAGCTTTTTCATGCCTAATTTTTCATGTAGAATTGAAACAACTGTACCTATAGATATCCTTGTGGCCTCAGCTAACTCACGCACTTTTAATCTTCTATCCTTCAACACCATATCGTGGATTTTATTGATGATTTCGGGAGTAGTTGCTTCTACGGGCCTTCCTGAACGTGGTTCGTCACTTATTGATGTACGACCACGCTTAAATTCATTTACCCAGTTATAAACCGTTGCTAAGGCAGGGGCAGATGTGCCATGAACTGAGTCCAATTCATTTTTTATCTCATATGGAGTTAAACCCTTTAAATGGAAATGTTTAATTACCGCTCTGAACTCGTTTTTTTCCATTTTTCTTAACAAGCAATTTTTTTTTTCAATTGGTTATAAAAACACGTAAACTCAGAAGATGTGGACTGTGACTGCACCATATATCTAGTCGGGAGTGGTGCTGACTGAAAACAGATGATTTGGAGCGATTCGCGCGCCATCTGTTGGTCATTCTAAAGACTTATTGAACTACCCTCGTATATTTCTATATCCAGCTTATTTTTTATTACCTTCTTTATCTCCGCCTTTATCTTCCCTCCTACTGTTCTTATACCCCTCATAAAGATGTTTCTCCTTTTGCTCTTCCTTTCCGCTATTTCCCACTCATGTTTGTCCTCGCCTAATTTACCGGGCAATTTTTTCAAATATTCCCTCTCTACCACTATCCCCCCACCCCCTTCTTCCTCCGCCTCGTTCTCACCGTTCTCTCCCTCAAATGCGCAAATCCCCCCTCTGCCTTTCCTGCATTCGCTGTGCTCGTTTCCCTGTCGCTCGTTCTCTCCCGATCGCTATTTACATTGTTATTGTTCACCTCATCCATACCATCGTTTGCTTCACTATAACCTAACCTATATGCATACGCATTCCTCTCTTCTCTGTTCCTCTTTATGTTTTCCCACATTTCCCGCATGTTCCCTTTTAACTGACTAATTTTCTCCCTGTCTTTTTCTGCTTCTACGCTAAGATCTGCTATCTTTTTTGCGAGTGCAACTTTTTCCAATCTGCCCTTATTATATTGTTGTTTTAGCACCTCTACTTCCATTTCCTCTTCTTTTTCTCTATCCTAGTCTTTTCCAGCCTACTCTCTAAATCATTCATCCTTCCACTCCAACTCACTCCTTCTTCTCTCGTTATTTGCGCTGCCGCGTTCGTTTTCTACTCCTCTCCGTCGCTTTCGCCCGCCGCCGTCATCTCCGCTGTTGACTCGCTACCCGTCGACTCCTTCGTTGTCCCGCTGCCTGCCGCCAGAGCCGCGCTCTGTTCTTCCGTTCTGTCTCCTTCCCCATTTCCCCCTGCCTTGTAGCTGCCGTCGGTCCCAGCCATCTTGTCTGTACCCGTTGGCCGTGTTCTCTGCTTTATCGGCGAGTGATCCAGAATTCTTCATTTGCCCAACTGTACCTCAAACCCTACAATCTTTCCTTTTCAATACCATATAAAAGCTGCATTTCTAAAGTAAATTATTAAAGTGTACGCATTACTAATTAAGTTAAAATTCATATAGCAGTATCATGATTTATAATTTAAAAAAATATAGTTCTCTTAAACAAAAATATTAATAAATAGTCATTTTATTTTCAAACCCAAATTTTGTAGAACAGTGCAAGAAAAAAACAAATAATAAGAACATTTATTTTATATTGGATTGTACATAAACAGTATAAGGAATCTAAATTTTGTCATTGAGTTTAATCTCTTTTAAAAATTTGATCACTTTGATAAATACTTGAGAATCCTTAAGCATTCTCTTGATATCTTGAGGAAGATTGTTTTTTCTTCTTTCTTCGTTAAAAGAAGGACCTTCTGATAGAATGTGCGGAATAGTCAATCTCACTTTGGAGGTGTCACATTCAGCAGGAGCATTTTTTTCAAAATGTGTTGATGTCTCAAGGGCGTGTGTCCTATCCTCAGTCTTGTTATTATTTTTTGATCTTTACGTGTTAACCTGTGGTCTTGAACTTTATGGAAGATATCCTCTCTAAACGAGCTTAAAAAAGTCGGATTTGAGTCACGCCATTTATTTTGCTAAAATAGTGTTACTGCTTTAACTAGAAGTTTTTGTGCATGATTTATCAGAAGAGGGCAGTTTTCTAAGATAGGTTGTTTACCTGTGGACTCTTGAGCGAGAGCCGCTGATCTTATTTGATTCGAAGAATTTAAGTTGGCTTTGGTTATTACAATATTACATTTTTTCTTGATAATTTGGAGAATATTTTTTTGGATGGTTTGGATCAGCTGATTTTTTGTATAGGGTTTAGTCAACAGTTTTAAGATGGAGTCTGAATTAATACAAATTATGGCTTTCGAGTATTCATGTCATTCTACTATTTCAAGGGCGTTTTTGAGGGAAATGCATTTTGCTTCTGTCTCTGAATATAAGTTATGTAGTGAAAACCTTCAGAGTATAAAAGGACCGTATCTATATGGTCCTGGGTCTCGTCGTACTCTGAGTTTAGTGATGATATGATATCTACTATCTCTATCGGATTTATTGGTTGGATTCTTAAGAGAGTTTCTGGAAGATCAATATCTAATTTGGTAAAAAGGTTGTCAAGTCTTTAGGCTAACGGATGTGGGCAACGTTTGTTCATAATTCCACAGTGGTTCATGTCGCTGAAGATTTTTTCACATGTAGGGTTGTTTAGATTAGCAGAGAGTTTGCAGGTGTATTTACACATTAGGGGTTTTCTTCGGTAGATTAGTGGAGGTAGGTTTGCTTCTGCAAGTATGCTGAGTGTAGGGCTAGTGTGGAATGTTCGTAAGGCAATTTTGAGTCCTAAGTTATGAATTGGTTCTAAGATTTGGAATGCCGATGAGGAGTCGTATAATATACTTCCATAGTCTAATTTAGAGAGGACTGTAGCTTTATAGGTGTTTAAAAGCACTTGTTTGTCTGCTTCACAGCCTTTGGCAGCAAGAGTTTTTATCAAATTTAATTTTTGCTTAGCTTGCATTATTAAATCTTGTAGATGAAATTTCCAGCTTAATTTAGGGTCAAAAGTACATCCAAGAATTTTCATTCGGTTAGACTCTTTGACTATATGATTTTTGATCAAAAGTTCTATGTCAGGATATTTTTGATAATTTATTGTAAATACAATGAATTCTGATTTTGTACTTGAGAATATGAATCCTGAAGTTTGTGCCCATTGTTGAAGTTTGTTCAGAGTGTTTTGTATAATTTTTTGAGTGGTTTGCAAATTTTTTCCTGAGTAATAGATTGTTAAATCATCCGCAAACAAGCAACAGTGTACTGGAAAATCTATGTTTTTTACGATATCATTGATAGCTATAAGGAATAGAGTAACACTTATTAATGAGTCCTGTGGCACACCATTTTGCAGGGTTTCGATTTGAGAAATAATACCATTTGCTTTAACTCGTACTAGTCTATCTTTTAAGAAATTCTTTATAAACTCTAGCATATTACCTTTTACTCCAGCTTCAAGTAGGATATCTAGGATGCGATCTTTCCATATCATTTCAAAGGCCTTTTCAATTTCAAGACTCACTGCTATTAGATGTGATTTATTCTGGAACGCCGTACAGATTGCATATTCTAGCATAATTAAATGGTCATATGTAGTTCTATTTTTTCGGAAGCCACTTTGTTGGGGAGAGGAAAATTGGATTGAATCAAGGAATGATTTTAGGCGATTGTTAATAATTTTTTCCATTAGTTTGCAAAGGTTGTTTCTCAAAGAAATTGGTCTGTAATTTTTCGGGTTGGACGTTTCCTTACCAGATTTAAGTATGTGAATAATTGTAGTTAACTTCCATTGGTCAGGAAAGACTTGGTCAGACCTAATTTTATTGAAGATTTTATGAATAAGTTCTATTGCAGATTGTGGGAGGTTTTTCAACATAATATTAGGAATTTGATCAGGTCCAGGACTTGAGTTTTTGCATGATAATAATGTATCAGAAATTTAGACTGTTTCAATTTTGTTTGTTATAAACGGAATTATCTAACTACAAAATGTTACTGATTATATTTCATTCAGTAACTGTTTTTATACTGCAAAAAGTTTTGATCGTAATTTTCGTTACTCGAGTTTTCAGCAAAAGTTTGCGCGAGTTTGTCATCGATCTCATGTGATTCAAAAATCATTTTGTTGTTTTCTTTAAGCATAGAAATTTTAAAAGATTTGAATTTACCCCGTATTCGTTGAATTTTTTTCCAGATTACTGATGAGGAAGTGTTAACATTTAATTCGGCAACAAATTTTAGCCAAGAATTTGTTTAGGCGTGTTTAAGTGTTCTTTTGGCTATCGCCTTACGCTTGTTATGCTCTATCTTGTATTCAGGAGTTTTATGTTTTTTGTAGCGATTGAAGGCGTGTTTGGATTCTTTGTTCGCTTTTTCACAGTCTGTTCCACCACGGGACTTGTTTTTTGTTGAGCTTAATCATTTTTACCGGAATTGCTTTGTCTGCCGCTGAAAGAATAATCACGTTGAGACTTTCTATTTTTTTTTGTTGATTTCAAAATCTGTATCATATGAGTTTTCCTGGAGCTCCAAAATGTTATTGCTAACATCTAACTGAAATAGTGGTCAAGTTGCTGTCTTATAATTGTAGATTTTTTTGGAGTTAGATTTGAGTCCTTTTGATTGGGAGACATGGTGGAAATTTTCTGACTTATCGGATAATGGTCACTGTCATATAAATCGTCGAGCACTTCCCAATCTAAATTCTCTGTTTCTGAGGATGAGACGACGGACAAATCGATTGCACTGAAATTGCCGTTTGCTGGGTCGAATCTTGTAGGTTGATTTGTGTGGAGTAGCGAAATTTCAGGGTCATCCAAAGGGTATTATGGGAGTTGAAGTCATCCAAAATTACGTAAAGTTTTGGCAGTTGGGCTTTTAAATGTTCCAGTTGTTGTAAATCTAAATTTTGACTATTAGGTAAGTAAACGTTACATATCGTTATTCTATTGAGTAAAAAGCATTCAACGGCGACTGCCTTTAGATCAGAGTTAAGGGATAATTTGCTAGAGTGTATACTATTTTTTACGAATGTAACGACTCCTCCACTAGCTTTCGTAGTGGATAATCTGTTTTTAAAAAAACTATCATACCCTTTAATTGAAGCGCAGAAGTCCTTTTTGGAAGTTAGTTTCTTGCAAACATATGATATCAGGGTTTAAGTCATGTAAAAGTTTACATAAAAAGACGCACCTCTTTTAGTATCCGTTTAGGTTACACTGACACAGTGTGATAAGTTTATTTATTATATTTTTTGTGTTATCCATTTTGGTGTGGTTTTTGAGGAGAGGAGAGTTCAATTCGTTTTATAATCTCTGTAAATGTCCATTTAATGCCTCTGTTTTGAAGATGTGGATACAGATCTCTCATCATTGATGATAAATTAGTGATTTCATGGGAGAATTCTGAGGTTTACCTATTGATTTCGGAGTTACCTCTCGATCTATTGAGGAAGTTCAAAAGCTGGAGATAGGTGAGGGGATAATTGTTGTTTGGATTTTCCAGTATTTCTTTAAGAGAGAGGATTTTAGTTTCTAGGTTGGAAGGTTCGTCTTGTTTTGAGTTTACTACTTTACTTCTCTTGGTTGGTCTTTTTGAATTTTTTGAATTTTCTAGATGTACTGGGGGGATTTTTGAGCCTTCAGTCAGAATTGGAGAGACTGCGTTTTCGATGGAATACAAATGTTCTGATAATGACTCTAGGCTAGTTTCTGAGTTTGAGAAATATTTAGAATTTACAAGAGATGTCGAAGATGATGATTCAGTGAGCGGACGTTTGAATGTAGTATCTGTGGGTCCCTTTGACGTAGAGTGAGTCAATTGTAAGTCTGTGCTGTCAACCGGTATCCCCACCACCGTAGACTTGGCCGCAGCTCCGCAGTCGGCTTGCTCCGATTGTTTTTGTGTCGAGGCTATTTCTTCGTTTGTTATTTCAATTTGCTCAGGAGTAGTAGACGTTGATGCTTGAGTAAGCGGTTTTTGGCTGTTTTGATTTACTTCACATTGTCGGGCTACGTGGCCTTCTCTTTTACATATGAAGCATTTGAGAGTATCGGTAGACGCGTATATCCAATACATGGTGTTATCGTAGTCGACTTTGAAGGAATCTGGTACTTTCTGAATATCTTCTGGGTTTATGTAGATTTGTCGCCTAAAGCTTGTGCGCAAAGCCCAGTCCCGTGAAGCCCGCTTTGATAAAAGTCTTTTTTGATTCTAGTTTAACCTTGCATGCAGTCAAATAATTTTCTAAAACTTCATGAGGTATAACAGGACAAACATTTGAGAGAATTAACCTTTTAGCACGCTCCAACAGAGGCCTGATTTTTATTGTAACATCTTTTATTATTATTTGTTTTTCAATAAGATCGTCAGCGATTTGTTTAGTAGCTAGGTAAGTACAGATTCTGTTATTTGAAATTCTAGAGGTGAATTTAATGTTTGTTGATGGGGTGAGCTTTGCAATTTTGTTTGCGTATTCTTTGATCGAACTTCCTTCAATAGAATCTATTACACCGGCACACAAAAAAAAGTTGTCTGTACAAGAAACTAGACCCATCTATCCTTATGTTTTTCGGGTCGCTGAATCCGAATCCGGGGTCAGTCTGGCCCCATCACGTCAGGGTCAAGGTCAGTTCAAGGTCAAACTGAAAAGAAACGGTTTAAACGGATAAAAATGCCATACATAATGTTTTTTAGGTCGCTGAATCCGAATCCGGGGTCAGTCTGGCCCCATTGCGTCAGGGTCAAGGTCAGTTCAAGGTCAAACTGAGAAGAAACGGTTTAAACGGATAAAAATGCGATATATTTATGTTTTTTAGGTCGCTGAATCCGAATCCGCGGTCAATCAGGCCCCATCACGTCAGGGTCAAGGTCAGTTCAAGGTCAAACTGAGAAGAAACGGTTTAAACGGATAAAAATGCCATATATTTATGTTTTTTAGGTCGCTGAATCCGAATCCGGGGTCAGTCTGGCCTCATCATGTCAGGGTCAAGGTCAGTTCAAGGTCAAATTAAGAAGAAAAGGTTGAGACCGATAAAAGGGTCATATATTTATGTTTTTTAGGTCGCTGAATCCGAATCCGGGGTCAGTCTGGCCCCATCATGTCAGGGTCAAGGTCAGTTCAAGGTCAAATTGAGAAGAAAAGGTTGAAACCGATAAAAGGGTCATATAAAAACTTCCCAACAATGGAAAAAGATACCAAAAATTGTAAAAAGTCTTATTCAAGAGATTTGATCACATAATATCTTCCTTCTGTACAGAGCAAAGTTGCTTTCGTTTATATTTCTTTCTTATTTTTATTTTTTTTTCACTAGTTTAGTAACTGTCGATGTCTTTCTTTACTACTTTTTTCTCTTGTAACGAACTCTTTTTTCTTCAAATGAAGGCATCGATTCTAAAACGTCCTTAGCGCTCGGCTCGGGTTGCCGCTATATACAAATTGACGTCATGGAGACCAATTTTTAAATTTGCGGAAATGAATTTTTAAAAATAGCATCGTATAGAGGATAAAAAATGCAAAATTTTATATATATACTTTGTTTGTACAATGTTTAGTATTTGAAAAAAAAAAAAATAAAAGCGGCAAAATTTTAAATCTTATTTGCACCACGTTTTTTAAACTTAGCTCGCTGCAGCTCCGACAAATATGAACGGATCTTGCTCATTTTTTGAATAATCTCGTAAAATAGTCTAGCGCTGCTGATAAACTCATAGATAGTTAAATATTAAATATTTTTCTTTCAAAAATTTAATTGCTAACCAGTGAGTTACCTTTTATATGGTTAAGTATATTCAACGAAAAAAAGTATCGAGGGAAGTTTAAGACTCAGTGAACTTTCAACGAGACATTTGTTTGTTAACATTTGAAGAAGTTTCTCAGAAAATTACAGATTAATTGGATGAAAAGTGGCAAAGATAGAGCGATTTTGCCAAACTTGCATGCTCCGCGCGAACATTAGCGGGTCTGCGCGATACATGACGCTCGCAGCGTATGTCAGTCATATAATGCCGATTACTTGAAGATTTGCTGTCCTTTATTTTAAAAAATACATACTTAATCAAATCATACTATTTAATACTGTCGATTTATAGCGTAGAAGTTAAGAAAAATAAGTATTTGATGAAACAATAAGAAATTAAATAAACAAAGCAAAGGCAAAATCAAACGGCAGTTATTCATAAAGTTGTTGAATTTTTAAATCTTTGTACGAAAGTTTTAGAAATTATTGTTAATTCTAAATGATATATACACTAGATAATAAATGGTTATAATAAAGCGTTCAAATGAAATTCACACACATTAAAAAGAATATTGCAGCGTAAATGAATTGAATAGTAAATTACAATCTTTAAAAATATAAATTTCTGGGAAACATATAAATTTCACAGATTTTTGACATTGTTCAGTAAATTAGAAACTTCAAATAACTAATACTTATATTTATTTATATTTCTACATTAAGATTTATTTACAATTTAGTCGCAATACATACAACGCGTTTCAAAAACATATTACTTTTTTTTTCCTTTTATTGTTTTTGTTTTCTTTTCTTTTTTATTGATTTTTAATTCTAATTTTTGCTTTTGTTCGTCGCTTACTTTTCTTCTTTTTGTTGAGACAACTTCCGTTTTTCGAACTTTTTTGTTACCATGTTCTTCTTTCACATTCTTTGTTTTACTGACAACAGTTTTAATAGAAGTTGTTTTTAAAAATTTTTCACCAAAATGTTGCCCATTAGTAGTACAAAATTGCAATAAATGTTTAAAATCCTTTTCTTTTTCTTTCGTTATTCCTACCTTTTTAGCTAATCATACTTTCGACAAATCTACTTCACTTCTGTTTCTTAGTTTAATTGTAATTGGATTGCCATCATAATCGTAATACAAATCAATTTGTCCATTAAGAAAATATACAATTCTAACAACTTTGCTTATTTTAATTACATTTTTCTGCAAGTCTTCGTCTTTCGCAAACAGTTTTTCATAATCTTTTACTTCGCACTGTGAAATAGCAACCATATCGAATGGAGGATTTCTAGAATTTTTTATTAGTTGCATATAATCATTTTCTGTTTCAATTCTTTCTTGCTTTTTTTTCTTACTACCATACAAACCGAAATTTCGGTCACACTGGCAGTAGGAATGCCCTCTAACAGGAAATAAATGTTGGATTTCTAATTGCAATTTGTAAGATAAAAATGAAAAGAATTTAAAATTAATGTAATTTCGATTTTGACCTCCTGCAGCATCAGAAAATAAAAATATTTTATCGAAGACGTTTAGTTGTAGTTCTTTCCTTATCGCATACTCAACCATATTACATACGCTGTTGACGCCCTTTTTTAAAATCCCTTCAAGGGAATGGAACATGTAACTTCGATCACTATCGAAAATGTGTACATTAAACAAATACATCCAAACTAAACAACGAAAAAATTGAGAATTAACTGGTAGTTTTGGCAATGGCAAGTTTTGACCAAAGTCAAATTCACATTTTAGTACATTTACAGTGGACAACATTGAATTTTTTAAGTTTTTATACTTTTCAACTTGCACGATATGTTCAAAATACTCATTTTGTCGTCTTTTGTTAGTTTCATAAGTAAAACAAAGATCACATACATCAGTACGTGGCAGACCAATAGAGAAATTCACAAAATGATTAAAATAATTAAAATATGTTGTTTTATCAATAGGAATAGCTTCACTCCCTGCTACAGCTGCATAAAAATCCAAAAAGGAAAAATAGAGTGAATGTAATGTTAACGATGTATCAAGAAAATAGTAAAGCTTTGAGCTTTCTCTAGTATAATGTGACTCAGAATGCGGAAGGCTTTTACAATGTTCCAGAATTAAAGTTTTGACATCTTCAGTTAGCTTTACCTTGTGATTATCTTGTTTTATTTACTTACTATTTTTTCTTGAACCGTTTTTATTCTTCGTTCTCCAATTTGGAAAATACTGCAAACAAACTTTCGACAAATATCGATACTAGTGCTTTTGTAGTAACAATGAAATTGCCACTGTAAACGTTTTAATTCTTGTGTCGATTCTTTTCTTACAATCATATTTTCTAATATTGTATTCTGTACTTGAAAATCTCCACTGCGCCAAAATTTATGAAACATACTTTTTTGCCATTCATGATCTACTTTTAAAAAACACTTTTTAGGACAACAATTTTTGATTTCTGTGAACGTCTTTTCAAGCACTTTCTTTCCACTAACTGATTCATATTCTAATCCCTATATAAAAGACGTTTGGAAATCATCATTTTATATATACGTATTAATGAAAAAATTTATTTTACAAAATTGATTACAGCTTCATTTTAAATGATTTGAAAATAGTGCATTTTGACACGGGTGTGGAAGTTGATTAACGCATGGGATGCATAAGTAATTAAAATAATTAACCTCAAATTGTTTATTTACATAATATTTCACAACAGCATAAAAATTTAGAGAGTTCTTCGTTTTAATTAATTTCGAGTTTTATATACATGTCATTCAATCATATTTGCAACAGAAATTCTTTTTTATAACACGTCTTACGATATTTTACTTACCTTATTTTTACAACTTTTATTAATAGTTTTTTTCCATGCATGCTCATTTCTAATTCTTTTACGTCCTATATTGATCGACATTATGCTTATAATTTATTTAGCAAGTAAAACGTTTTTTAAAAAGATTAAAGAAATTAACAAATTTGTGAATAAATGCAGCTTGTAAACGAACAAGAAAATCAGTGTGATTTCAATGCGAATCGAGTTCGACTTTGTTTTGTTTATTTCAGGATAACTTTTATCATGTTTCTTAAATTATTTCTTATTCTATGACTGACATACACTGAGCGCCATGTATCGCGCAGACCCGCTAATGTTCGCGCGCATCGTGCAAGTTTGGCAAAATCGCTCTATCTCTGCCACTTTTCATCCAATTCATCTGAAATTTTCTGAGAAACTTCTTCAAATGTTAACAAACAAATGTCTCGTTGAAAGTTAGTTGAGTCTTAATCTTCCCTCGATACTTTATTTCGTTGAACATACTTAACCATATAAAAGGTAGCTCACTGGTTTGCAATTAAATTGTTGAATGAAAAATATTTAATATTTAACTATCTATGAGTTTATTAGCAGCGCTAGATTATTTTACGAGTCTATGCAAAAAATAAGCAAGATCCGTTCATATTTGTCGGAGCTGCAGCAAGCTAAGTTTAAAAAACGTGGTGCAAATAAGATTTAAAATTTTGCCGTTTTTATTTTTTTTTTCAAATACTAAACATTGTACAAACAAAGTATATATATAAAAAGTTTCCATTTTTGATCCTCTGCACGATACTATTTTTTAAAATTCATTTCCGTAAAATTGCAAATTTTGGTCACCATGACGTCAATTTTGATATAACGTCAGCCGGGCCGAGCGCTAAGGACGTTTTAGAATCGATGCCTTCAAATGACCTATGCAATGGGTTTCTTTTTCTCTTTTTGTTATTTGTTTTAATGTCTCTCTTCAGCGTCCAGCAAAAATCTGCCATCATGTTGACATTCCATCTTCCTTGGTATCGATTAAGAGGAAAGTAATCAAGATGGGAATGTAAGAAATGCATTTTATGACTCATCAAGCAACCCAAATTTTTGAAATTTTCCAACATTTGTGCAACTAGTTCCTGATAGTTCTCACTCTTTTTATTTCCTAAAAAGTTTTGAAACTTTGCCATGCAGCTTTTTCTTTGTCATTCATTTTTGTGATAAATGTTTCGTCTTCAAATAGAGTACGAATTTGAGGATCATCAAAAATACCTTCTTTCAATTTAGCATCACTTATTGCGGGAAACTTTTCTCCTAAATACTGGAAACAATCGCCAACTTTATCCAGAGCTTTGACGAACTGCTTCATGAGGCCAAGTTTGATATGAAGTGGTGGTAGCAGATAGTTTGATGGGTCAATCAATGGCGTACGTATAATGTTCGTCGATCCTGGTTCAAAATGTGTTCTAGTTGGCCATACTTTCTTAACGTAGTGATTTACCCTGTCTCTACTATCCCATAAACACAAGAAGCAGGGATTTTTTGTAAAACCTGATTGTTGTCCTAAGATCATGGTTGCAATGTTAAGATCACCACAAATTTTCCATTGATGTTCCGAGTACTTTATTTTTTCCAATACAATTTCTAAATTTTCATAAGTTTTTTTCAGCTTAGTCGAGTGAGCTATGGGAATAGATGCAAACTTGTTTCCGTTATGAAGCAGAACAGCTTTCAGACTTCGTTTTGACGAATCAGGTTTTACAAAAAATCCCTGCTTCTTGTGTTTATGGGATAGTAGAGACAGGGTAAATCACTAAGTTAAGAAAGTATGGCCAACTAGAACACATTTTGAACCAGGATCGACGAACATTATACGTACGCCATTGATGGACCCATCAGACTATCTGCTACCACCACTTCATATCAAACTTGGCCTCATGAAGCAGTTCGTCAAAGCTCTGGATAAAGATGGCGATTGTTTCTAGTATTTAGGAGAAAAGTTTCCCGCAATAAGTGATGCTAAATTGAAAGAAGGTATTTTTGATGGTCCTCAAATTCGTACTCTATTTGAAGACGAAACATTTATCACAAAAATGAACGACACAGAAAAAGCTGCATGGCAAAGTTTCAAAACTTTTAAGGAAATAAAAAGAGTGAGAACTATCAGGAACTAGTTGCACAAATGTTGGAAAATTTCAAAAATTTGGGTTGCTTGATGAGTTATAAAATGCATTTCTTACATTCCCATCTTGATTACTTTCCTCTTAATCTAGGAGACGTCAGTGCAGAACAGGGAGAACGGTTTCATCAAGATATAAGTGTAATGGAGAATCGATACCAAGGAAGATGGAATGTCAACCTGATGACAGATTTTTCCTGGACGCTGAAGAGAGACATTAAAAAAAATAACAAAAAGAGAAAAAGAAACCCATTGCATAGGTCATTTGAAGAAAAAAGAGTTCGTTACAAGAGAAAAAGGGAGGGAAGAAAGACATCAACAGTTACTAAACTAGTGAAAAAAAAATAAAATTAAGAAAAAAATATAAACGAAAGCAACTTTGCTCTGTACAGAAGGAAGATATTACGTGATCAAATCTCTTGAATAAGACTTTTTACAACTTTTGGTATCTTTTTCCATTGTTGGGAAGTTTTTATATGACCCTTTTATCGGTTTCAACCTTTTCTCCTCAATTTGACCTTGAACTGACCTTGACCCTGACGTGATTGGGCCAGACTGACCCCGGATTCGGATTCAGCGACCTAACAAACATAAATATATCGCATTTTTATCCGTTTAAACCGTTTCTTCTCAGTTTGACCTTGAACTGACCTTGACCCTGACGTGATGGGACCAAACTGACCCCGGATTCGGATTCAGTGACCTAAAAAACATAAATGTATGGCATTTTTATCCGTTTAAACCGTTTCTTCTCAGTTTGACCTTGAACTGACCTTGACCCAGACGTGATGGGGCCAAATTGACCCCGGATTCGGATTCAGCGACCCGAAAAACATAAGGATAGATGGGTCTAGTTTCTTGTACAGACAACGTTTTTTTTGTGTGCCGGTGTTATAATAGCTTGCTCTTTTCTCGGGAAACAGTCTGATTTAATAGCACCTGCATAGTTGGGTTGTGAGAGCTGTGATTCTTGTTGTTGGCTCATCTCGTTGTGAGTGTTGGTCGGTGAACCTCTGTAGTTAGGGGTGTGCATCCTTGGTAGTTTATGCTGCAATTGCACCGAGTGCAATTTAATTTTATTAGCACTGTAAGTATAAGCGACACAAATCACACTGAGATTTACACACGCACACGTGATGTTGAGACTCGCGACCACTGTAACCAGACGGAACGCAAACACTTCCGACCTGTACGGAGACTGTGAGTCGAATGCCAAAAATTTTGTTTACAGACAAAAATACTGAAAGCCATCTATGATGCAATTTTCAGACTGTTAAATAGGAGATTTTTTCTTGAATTATAATTATTTTAAATAGCGATTCCATTATAAGTTTCAATATCGTAGAGTAGTCTAATTATAATCAGGGCTCCCAACTTGACAGGAAGTCTCGATAAAACTGGTTAATTTCTACCAGGACAAGTACCTGTAATACTTAAAAGTTTCAATAAATTAATTTTTTATATTCTTTTAATTTGGTAAAGCTATTTTTCTAATGTAAATATATCGCAGGTCTGCAACCCTGGTAGAAAAGTTTACCAACGATTCGCCAATCGTTGGCCAATTTTCCTAACGTTGGCCAGTAGTTTCACCAACCATTCGAATGCTGAAAATTTTAAAACGGCGACAATCACTAAATACTGTTTAAGTAAGCTATGTAAAATATTATGGTATATTATGCAATATGAGCATAACTATATAGTTTACTTCAAAAATTCACATTTAAATATATGTACACTTAATTCAAATTTAAGGTTAGGTGTAGTAAATTGATGATTTAGTTTACTACCCTAGTGGAAGAAATTTTGTATGCCAAAGTATGTCTGAGTTATCTCAATTTGCCGAAATTTGCCAAAGTTTTCAAAAAGTATGCCAAAATTTGTCATATGTGTGCCAAAACGGTCAATTAGAAGACATTTGGTGTACTTTGGCAAACTTTGGCAAACTTTTGACATTAAAACCATTTCCACTAGGGTAATCATTATAATTTACTATTATAATTAAGAATTAAGTATAAAATAAAAAATACTTTTTATAAATTCTATAGTATAATATGAAAACATGGGATGTTGGACGGATAGTAAAAAATTATACTAAAACCAGTAGTTGCGAGAGATATTTACATGCTCCGCAACTCAAGTCGCGCTTTTAGTTTGTGCGAGAAGCGCGGGTAGGCACAATATACACATATACATTGAACCATTCGTAACCATAACCCTACTTTAAATAAAAATTTAATTATATTTTACAACTTCTGGACAGCATATGCGCTATTATTTTTATCATTCAGTAGTTTATTGTAAAATATACATTTAGTGACGTACATTTAATGATTCAATTTATAATTTGAAAATAAAATTTTAGAATCACAAATAGAGCAGTCGAACCGTTGGTCAATTACAGCAGTGAGTATTGGCCAACGTCATTGGCGAACCGTTGACGAACAGGCCGTCACGTTTGGTCTATTTTCTACCAGGGAAGGTTCTGATGTTCAAGACTATTTTTGTGCGCTGAATCCAAATCTAGCCTTAGAACTTGTCCAGCACGTCAGGATTGAGATATTTGTGGTCGAAGATGGCAAAATCGGAGTTTTTGATCTTATTCGTGCAATTGCATTATTCTAGACACATAATTTTTTTCTCTAAAATCAGGTAATGAAATACGTGATAATGAATAACATATAGTATAAGTCTTCAGCTCAAAAATCAATATTGAATTGACTCGATTCGTTGTCCCTCCAGTGATATACACAACTCTAAATATATGTGTTTTACGCGCTTTAATGTAGATAATAAAGGTGATTAACAAAAAATAACATTTCAATTAATAAGGACTAGAATACAAAACATTAAACCCATTTGCTTGAATTCTATTAGACATGAGATGTATATTAATAGAAAACTTCTATACTCAAAACTCATAGACGCCGCAACCCATAAACAGTAATTCCATGAATAAAAAATCCTACACCCAATAAAATTTAAATCAAATCGATTAACCTATGAACCGCTAACTCCTATATCCATGATACATAACCTATAAAACCATCAATTCCAAAATCAAACCACCTAAAGCGGAACAAATGGCAATGAATAAAAATATAAAAAATTAGTAATGCGTAAAACCTTAACGCGAAACCCAATTAATCTCCAGCTTACCAAGATCGAACAATTAAAGTATTTAATAAATAATTGTAATCGCTAAACTCTTAACCGTAAACTCATTTACCCGAACTGAGCAATTAGCATTAATAAAAAGAATTTAACAAATTTTAATCTGTACACCCCAAACATTAAAACCTAAACTCAACTATCGCAATCTAAAAAATTGCTTAAGGTTTAAGGTTTAAAGATTACAATTTGTTATTAAAATTGAATATTACTACAAAATGCTCAGCTTGGGGTAGTTGGGTTAGGGGTTTCAAGATTAAAATATGAAACATAAGAAAATCCCCACTGTTGTATCAATGTTTTCTCTAGTTAAAAAACGAAACCCCTTATTTCAGAATTTATTGACATTTATATCATGATGTAAGATTAATTTGCAGTAAGAAATGTTGGTTTTTTATGACATATATGTACGCATACAACATCGTTAAATAAGAGAATCATAAAACAAGCTCTAAACAGAGCTTTCTCAAGAGAAGAAATAGTTTAAATGTTTATAGCGAATTGAAAAGCGTTCCCATTGGGGTAGCTTGATTTCAGATTTATTGTTGTATTATTTAAACATTTATTTGATTGTATATTAAAGTTAATGATTCGGTTCTTCACCTTAACATTTATTACTACTTCAAGTCTCTATTATATTTTGAAGCAAATAAACCTTCAATTTTTCATTATAAATAAGTGATATTGCATTAAAAGATTTAAGAATAATAAAAAAACTACACTTCTTATGTAGATTGTACAAATTAAAACTCATTGCAGTAAAAAATGTAAACGGTAGGCAGGGGGAAGCGGGGAACGAAGAGAATTACTTATAATGATGCGTACTTTTGAATATTTGTACATACTTTCATGGCTCTTCGAGTTTTCTTATATACTTTCAATACACACGCCAGGTACCTTTCTGTATTTTTGCGAGGTCGACGTGAATTTTCAATGTAATTCTGTCTATTCCATGATGCAGAATTAGAATTTCTTTGTGTTCGACCTCGCATATCACATGATTATTTGTTATTAACAATAACAACTGTAAATATATGGTTTTGTGGCGATACCTTAAGAAATATTGCATTTAGAAAAAAAGGTTAAATTGAAAGTTAATTACAGTCCTTATGCGAACAAATGTGCTTTCTAGCAATTTTTCTGTCAGACTCATATTTTACCATAAAAGGGCTACATAACTTTTACCGTATGTATTTCGTACCTTATAAGCTAATTTTATTCAATTGTATATGTTTATTCTACGTCGATGTAATTTTCAATGTAAATCTATTTATTTGATGTTGCAGAATTAAATGTCTTTGTGTTCGACTTCAAGTATCACAGGATTATTTGTTATTAATAATAATAACTGTAAATATATGTGTAGCTACTGCTATCGAATATTGCGCTGCGATAAAACAGTTTACATATTATTATTAAATAAGGAAAGAAATAGACAAGAGTAAAATTTAATTTGAGAGACTTAACAAAACACGCTAAGCTCTACGAATATTTACTAGATTTATGCAATCAAAGAAAAATACAAATAGCACGAAAATGCAACTTAGAATCGATTTAAAACATATGTAGCATTGCAGACACTCGAAGCGCGCAACTCGGTGTCCAAAACTCGACTGCTCCGCTGCAGCCACCCTCGTAGCCGATCAACCCGCCGGTCATCGCCGATCATCGTCGAGCGCTGGAAAAAGCCGCCTTTTTTCCCTTTCTTCATGCACTTTGACGCATAAAGCGTACATGACAATCTCACTCACTCACTTGCACTCAATCTATAAATGAAGCGCTTAAGAAATTCGAGCGCCTCGCTTCAGTGCTGGACTCCTGCTAATCCGGGCCGTTATAAAAACGGGTTCCGCTCGTCGACCCAAACCTAACGTGCGAGCGCTGTCCTCGCGTACTGTACCGGTTAGACTCTGCCCTGGGTCTTACCAGACGCCGGCACTCGAAATCCAATTCCGAACACGAATGTTTATTTTTCCCGAGAAGGGCATAAAAATGGAGCCTCCACTTCGCGCGCTCGTCGAACAAAGGCCTTTATTTTTTCGCGTTTACTGTTACACCACGAGAAAAAAAATCTTCGTCTTCTTGCTCCGTTGCTACGTTAGCTACTCGTAGCCTCTTCTTTAACAAGTCGATCACGACTTACGAAGAGTAAAAGCGGCTCAGGCGATCCACTAAAATCGCTGTGCACGCGATCCTACGCAGCGGCTTCAATAGATCCGCTGCGGCAGGACGTTTGTCTACGGAAGTATGCAGAGTTTTAATCCGGCGTCATGCACGTCGGGAACAATATGGTTTTTTGGTGATATCTTAACAAAACTGCATTTAGAAATTTACAGATATTTCCGAATCGCCGATTTAACCCTCCTGCGCACTTGATATATATAGTACATATGGTATAGCCATGTATTTTGGACGAATATATTCGTCCTACTGCACAGGAGGGTTAAACTTTGAGAGCGATGGCAAAGTTCGAATGCTTTTGGGGAGCGAGTTCCAGAGGCGCGCTCCATGGGCACTGAAAGATTTCAGGCCCATGTCAGTTCACGAGTTCCTGGACTGTTTTTTTTTAAAAAGAGCCGCAAGGTACAGCGGTTGCCTAATGTAATAAGATTTATAAACAGTTTAGTACCGCCGCAAAGTACGCCTCAACATTCTTCCCTCAACATCTAACCAATCCAGTTTTCTCCTGTAGCAAGTAACATGCTCGTCCCTTCTAACTCCACAGATATACCTACCTCACATACGAATTCTGCACTCTCTACAGACGGGTCTGAAGCTCCCTTGACACGTCAAGGTACACCACAGAGTAATAATCTAGGTGATAAATAACGAGATAAAAATAAATTATTATTGAAATAACTTATCTTAATTGAAAATGAATCCTGTTCTCACGAATGTTAATCTTCCTTAGATGGATTAGAATCTGTAAACAAATATATTTTTAATAGCTAAAATTTACTTAATACAAAAATATCATAAAAATGAAAAAACGATATAAAACAAAATGAATCGATAAATCTTAAAAGTTATTTTTGATTTTAAATCTTTATAAAAGAAAATTAGCTTTGATTGGCTGAAAGTGACCGCATATTACCAAAGAAAAGGCGATCAAAAGTTTTTGAAAAAAAATTAATATCCTATGAATGAGAAAAACGTTATAAAACAAAAACCATTCGATACATCTTAAAAATTCTTTTTCATATAAAATATTCATCAAAAAGAGAAAACAAATTAATTTTGATTAGACAAAAATTATACCGTGTAATACCCTAGAAATACCCAAAACTTTAGAAAAAAAATAGCTTTGATAGATTAAAAATTATTGCCTAATACCCAATAACTAAACAATCAAAGAAATTTTTAAAAAAGAAATCATAAAAATGAAAAATTGTTATAAAACAAAAACGAATCGATGAATCTAAAATTGTTTTTATATTTCAAATCTTCATCAATATGCGGAAAGATAAGCGTACATTGGTAAAAAATGACCGTGTTATATCTAAGAACTAAGCAACAAAATTTTTGTAATAAAATATAACCTCAGATATCTTCAAAAATAAAGGTCCTCATAATCTGGATAAAAAACTCAGCTATGAGATGGTTAAAAGCTACCTTGCTGGAAATTTTCAAAATGAATGATGCCGTTTTACTCAAGTTATCGTACGACATAGAACATCGATTTTTTTTACAAAATGATTTTCTTCTTGGAAGTAGAAAAGTATTAAGACTCAATAATTGTAGTGAATATTCCTGTCGGTGTTACTAATAACCATACATTTTTTCAATAAATTTCCATGTTATATGTCCGAAATATAACCGTTTAAAAAGAATTATGTTTCCGTGTGTAACAAAAGAGGAGAGATAGCTTATAAAAATAAAAAATCGAGGATATTATTTCTAAGGTATGAGAAAAAACGAAATAATAAAACTCAAAAATCGATAAAACCAATAAAAGATAAAAACGCATCTAAAAACAAAAACGAAATTGATTTTGAGCCACCTTCCTATAAAAAAGACAAAAAATGAGTCCTGAAACATAAAATTTGACCGTGGATTACTCGAGATATGGTAGTACACACACACATACATACACGCACACACACACGTACACGCACGCATGCACGCACGCACGCACGCACACACTCACACATCCATACGGACATTTTCTAAAAATGTATTTTAGAAAACTTTTTTTACTTTTACAAAGTTTCCCCCAGGAGGAAGCAATATATCTATAAATTAATAGGAATAATATAATCTTCCTTGTAACACTAAGATGTTAATCATTTTTTCGTAAAACGTTATTAAAAAGACATAATCTAAATGTTAAAAGTTCCGAAGATTAGCTCGTATACCTTAATTTTTTATAGATACATAAAATATAAACCTAAAAATTTTAAAATATCAAAATTAAAAGAATAAATTTAGGTTTAAAGGCAGCGAAAAACTGTTTATTAACTCTGGTACGAAGTAAGCGAGTTTCAATAGCTGCTTTGCTAATTTCAGCCAGTCATATTTAGATAGTAGCATTTTAAACAGAAACTTGGTAAGGGCTAGGTAACACTGAAAGATATAGCTTTGTAAGAAACTGCATAGATGGATAGCAATAAACCGATCTACTGTGAATGTAGCAAATTTTCATCGTTTGTTGTAAAATCACAAAAATATGTGCCTCAGTTAATTACAAGGTTTGTTGAGATAAGAAATAAATGGTGTGTAACTGTATTTTTAAAAAGTGCCTTATTGCGTAGATTCTAAAATTAAACAATAGTTTATAAACTGTAAACTGCAATAAATATAACTAGTTTTTTGTACAAAACAGTAATGAAATAAGCCAGATACGAGGGTCATTCAATAAGTCCTTAGAGAATCCAAGAGATGACGCTCGTAGTATCGAAAATTAATTTTTCTTAGTGAACAGCACTACTAACTAGACAGCTGTTAAACTTTCAGCTCTATCCATCACATAATTTCATTTTATTGTCGATTGAAATAAACAACTTTCGTTTATTCATAACAATGGGAAAAAGTGAGTTTCGAGCGGTGATTAAACATCTATATTTAAAAGGCTTAACACCGAATAAAATCAAAGCTGAGTTGGATAAAGTTCATTGCAGATCTGCACCTGTATTTGCAACTGTTTACAATTGGGTGAATGAGTTTAAACGTGGCCATACATCCACAAAAATGAACATCGTTCGGGACGCCCAGTGGAAGTGACTACCCTCGAAATGATTGACAAAATCCACGATATGATTTTAAGTAATCAACGAATGAAAGTTCGCGAAATAGTTGAGGCCACAGGTATATCGCAAGGTACAGTCGTTTCAATTTTGCACGAAAAATTGTGTGTTCAAAATCTCGGCAAGACGGGTGCCGCGTTTGCTCGCAGTGGAGAATACACACAATCGTGTGGTCGACTCTGAGGCTTTTAGCGCTTTTCCGTCGCAATCATGAGGAGTTTCTGCGTCGATATATAACTGTGGATGAAACAGGGATACACTACTACACTCCAGAGACAAAGGAACAGTCAAAACAGTGGATTTTTTTAGGTGAACGGGCTCCGAAGAAAGCGAAGACGGTGAAATCGGCCAGCAAGGTGATGAATACGGTCTTTTGGGATGCACGTGGCATCATCTACATCGATTACTTGGAAAAAGGAAAGCTGATAACAGGAAAGTATTATGCGTCATTATTGCATCGGTTGAGTAAATATATCAAGGAAAAACGTCCTCATTTGAAAAATAAAAAGATCCTCTTTCATCAAGACAATGCACGGGTGTACACTTGCGCAGTTTCGATGGCCGAAATTATGGAATTAAAGTTCGAATATTACAACATCCACCGACTTTTTCTTATTTCCGAACTTGAAAAAATGGCTTGGACGATGGTTTACGTCGAATGAGGAGGTCATCACCCAACAAATGCCTATTTTAAGGAGCTTCCGAAATCCTACTTTTTGGACGGCTTAAAAAAAATGGAAAACGCTTGGAAAAATGTATAGAGCTAAAAGGAGATTATGTTAAAAAGTAAAAAAAAATATTTACCCAAAAAATTTTTTTTTATATCTATTTGTAAGGACTTATTAAACAACCTCGTATTTAGTCGAAATCTTGGTAACATACTAGCCAGTTTATGAAAATTAGGCTATAGACTAGCTATAAGAACTGCGTAAGGTTTCTGCCAAGGATTGTGAAGTTTCTTTTTGAATTATTTTATTTAAGTATTGTTTAATCAGTTATGACTTTCTTGTATGCAATTCATTAAATCTTTGTAACTTTTTTTTAATAGATCAACAGAAAAGCAATAGAACAGAACATCAATATTATTTTTGCCGTTCCAGAGCATATGAATATGACTTATCAGCTATTGACTAAAAGTATTAGTGGTTCTTCAATTGGTCTTTTTGAAGATGAAGCTAAAAATGTCGTATCTTTAGTCAGTAAAGAATACGAGGTAAATATAGCAAATATACTAAGATCTCATATGCATTTATATAAATAACGTCTAACATTTATTTATGTTTAATTTATTATTTACCGACCCGCCACCTATCTTATCGCATTTTCACTGTTATAATTTATTCTCTGTAATAAACAAATATTTGTGAAAAAACGTGATACTATGTCCTTCGTATTACCAGGAATCTCCATAGTGAAATTTTCAAGAGGTTTCATTATTAATTAAAAGAAAAATACGTTGAAAAATATACAAATATAGTTAAGGTAGAAATTCCGTTAAAATCGGGGACATACAGAAAAAATGATTTCATTGTTATAAAATAATATGTGTAAAATAACTGTACAGCATTGATTGGATAAAATCTTTCTATTTACGAGCAAAATTTAGTAACCAAAACAACAATCTGTTGTTTTTAAACTTATGCTTTTTTAGATGCATTTTAGAATATTTATATTATACAATTTTAAAAACCTCCAACGTTTCAATTTTGAAAAAATACTTAATCAGTGAAGAACAAATTGCATTTGTTTATAAAGTGTAACGCACTATAATAAGAGCTGTGATTAAAAGTATCATATACAATATGCATTTGTATATGGCTCGAATCGATAGCTTTTTATATCTCCTGTCATTTACCTCCGGTTTTTTTCGTCAGATTTCATTGACTACCTCGTCCGGGAAAAGAAATTGTGCTAACGCACCATATTTGACCAAAATCCTTAGGTGTAGTATTTTTTTCTGAACCGTTTACCCTCTGTAAAATGGGGAAAATAATGTCGCCCCTATTTGGAGTCATTTTTTAATAATAGCTCTGGTTGATATATTTTATTTGAGTCCTTATTCGATTGCTGAAAGTTGTGTCAAGTAGCTGTTTTATGGTTTTCTGTTGTTTTCTGCCTTTCAGGGACTGAAAACTTTGAACCTTAATCTCAAGTAACCTTGAGTCTAGGTTGCTGTTATTTTCTTTAAATTCATGTTTTTTGACGCTCTAAACGATAGCATAATCTTTATGGATTATACTTAAAGGGCCGATTGCCTATATATTGTGAGCATCGTTCTTTGTCAAAAACTGTGAATTTGGGGTTATATTTGGAATAGAATTATTAAGAATATTATAGTATATTTCGCACATATAATAGTTGTAAAAGTTCCCGCTTCGGGTATGAAAGTACCGAAAATAAAAATATAGAAAGTTGAAAGTTTCTGAAATGAAAATTCAGAAACTCCAGATTACCGAAAGTAAAAATATCGAAAATTGACAGTTTTGAAAATGAAAATTCAGAAACTCTAAAGTACGGAGAGTAAAAACATCGAAAGTTAAAAGTTTCGAAAACAATACATAAATAGTATCAAATAGTCAAATAGTCAAATACTATTGTAATAGCAAGCGAAATCTGTTCGAGTTTTGATCTTGGTTACAACCGAAAAGTGGTTGCAATTTTTACTTAAGAGATAAAAAAATTTATGATGATCATAAATTCAATTGATGATCATTCGATAACACTAATTTTAAAACTCAAAATATATGTACACTGTAAAATATCGCCTCGTAAAATTACTACTCGTAGAGTAGAAAATTATGAGACCTAATCTAAGACGAGTAAATTTACTATATATTAGTACACTTTACCAAAAAAGTTAGTTAACTTAGTCAGAATGTGCTTAAAGAACAGTCGGGGCATAGTTAGGTCAGGTAAAAGTCTATCTTAAACATTTGAAATCCAAACGGATTAAAGCAGGGAGATGCACTATCAACCCTCTTATTCAATTTGTACTATATAGTTAGTTTTAGAGTACATAGCCGCAGGACTGCACAGGAAGGAAATGAGGGAATTGTACTAAATGGCTTCTTAACTCAATGGTTAGCATGCGCAGATGATATAGACATTATAGAATGGAACAAAGAAACTATACAACTATAAAACCGTGGAAATATTAATAAATCAGCTAAAGAAGTAGTTTTAGAAATAAACGAAGAGAAAACCGAGCACATGGTCAAAACATTTAAGAAAGTAGACGATTTTAAATAACTAGCTTTGATAATAGACTACAAAAATGAGACTCACAAGGAAGTCAAGAAGAGACTTCATTCGGGAAAGGTATGCCTCTATTCGGTAGCTAATTTATTAAAATCTCGACTACTAGTGCGGAAGACTAAATTAGAAATATTTAGAAAAATTATAATACCAGTCCTTCTATATGGCTGCGAAACGTGGGCGTTAGCCAAACGGGAAGAGAATAGATTTAGAGTGTTTGAGAATAGGGTCCTTAGAAAGGTATTCGGGGTAAAATAGATGAGATTAGGAGTGAATGGAGAATTTTACATAACCAGGAAATACATGCGTTTATATGGAATGCCAAACATTACCTATTAGAGTGCTTAAATCTCGAATTCTATAGTAGGCTGGGCAGGTAGCTAAGATGGGAACTGAAAGAACAGCCCTTACAGTACTTGTAGGGAAACTGACAGGCGGAAGACCCCCAGGTAGACCGAGGCGAAGGTGGGAGGACAATATTAAAAGGAATCTACGGCAAATAGGATTCCACGAGGAGGATTGAATGAAACTTGCAAAGAATAGAGAGAGATGGCGTGACTGTGTGAATAAAGCTATCGACTGCACAGTTCCTGACAGCTAGTCCCAACAACTAGTTATGTTGGCTAGTGTAATGATATAAGCATGACTAAAGCTAACATAGAGATTATGATAGCTGTGGTAATATTCTATAAAAGTAGTAAATTTAATGTTTTTAGAGTTGCAAATTTACTACTCTCAGAGTAGGTACCATAATAAATTTACAGTCCACTTTTGACAGTGTAGGAAAACTTACGTAACTCACTACCTATGTATTTTTTTTTATTATAATAAAAATTAGGGAAAATCGGTACAATGTTCAACCAAGAATACAGAATCTAGGCCTTAAGGGGCCGATCAATGCCTCTCATATTTAAAAAGTGTTTTGAATATAATAATACTTTCAGAAATTGGTTGATTCTGTTACTATGGCGGATAATGCTCCTAAAATGATTGATATAAAATATTTTTCTAAATGTTTGGACGAAAATTCGAAAGAACGACGAACATGCGAAGGACTTAGAGTCGGCAATGCGGTTCAATTTCACGTAGTTATTAAGGTATTACTGTAATATGAAATAATTTGTATAGTATTCGAATATTTGTATATTTAATATTTATATTAATTTTTTGTAGGCCACAGACTGCCCGCAGAATTTTAGCGAATGGAGACAAATTGTTAAAATTGGTCCAAGGGGTTTAACTGAAAATCTTCAACTAGATGTAGAATTAATTTGTAGTTGTCCTTGCGAAACAGAAAATCAGGTACTTTTTCTATTTATATACACTGATTTCAGATTTGATAATAACTATCCCGCATAAGCCATAAAACACGTGTGATTACCTATTACCAAAATTATTTTTTAATTTTTATGCTGAATAAATATATCAGGTCAGTAATATTAAGAAATCTCCAGTTTGTAAAAATAACGGAAATCTTATTTGCGGTATTTGTATTTGTGATGATGGATTTTATGGAAAACAATGTGAATGCAAAGGAACAGAAATAGGATCAAATGCATTGGACACCTGCAAAGCTAGCAATGAAAGCGAAATTTGTAGTGGATGTGGAACATGTAAATGTGGCGTTTGCGATTGTACAACAAGATTAAATCCGCAAGAAGAGTTTTATGGAACTTATTGCGAATGTGACAATTTTTCTTGTAAACGCAGTGGTGGTTTGGTAGGTAATTTTAAAATTATTATGAAATAGCTAGAATACCTAGTTTAAGAAATCCTATTTGTTTTTTTAAGAAGAAAAAATATTTATTATATAATGAATTAATCGTATATCATTATATATGACAAAAATTATCCTCATAGCAGGAAACGTTGTAGAAACGTTTCTACGACGCTACTGACTACTTCCAACTTGCTAACGTATCATTTGGTATATTGTAGGAACGTTATCACAACGTTTCAATTAAAAGAAGAGACATTAAAAAATTTATTTTTAAATAATAAAAAATAATGTTAGGAATGGCATTAAATAATAATAAATTTAAATAAAGTTTTTTTTTATTATTTTTGAATGTTTCTATTGAAACGTTGTGGAAATGTTCCTATAATGTACCAAATAACACCAGCCTGAAGTAGTCAGTAATGTGGCAGAAACGTTTCTTCAAGGTTTCTTTTGACACACAAAGCGGATATTTCAAGGTTTCCTGCTATATGGGTATATTATTTATAAAATTTATAAACAATAGTATAATTGTAGCCATTGTATCGAATCCATGATTTTTACATTTATATATTATCGGTAAAGTTTAAGGCTTGCCTCACTTGCACATTAGGCTCTGATGTAGAATCCAGATATGGCCTTAAACAAGTTACGTACTGTAGGCATTGGCTTGGCCATGATATGCTTAATAAAACATAGAATTAAATACACTCAAGCTCAACATGTATACCTGATATATGCCCTATACAGGCCTTATATTAAGTAGCTATCTTGAGTTATCGTAAAACTAGAGCTGAAACCGACTTGCAATTTCAGAGTCGTTGCGCGGCGTTTGCTTCTCTACTTTACAATACATGAACAATGTGCTTATAGAATATAAACAAACTTATTGTGTATTACCAACAACACGAACAATTATTATTGCAATTTCAATTTGTTAATATAGGTTTGCGGAGGAAGAGGAAAATGTGAATGTGGCTTCTGTAATTGTCTGCCAGGATGGATTGGCGAGACTTGTGATTGCAAAGAGATTAATAGAACGTGTATGCCATCGCATGACTCAAGTATTGTTTGCAGTGGAAGAGGTGATTGCGTTTGTGGCAGTTGTCATTGTCATGAAACCGAGAATGTTCGATATTCTGGACAGTTTTGCGAGGAATGCCCTGTGAGTTTTCATGATGCATTTTATTTGATTTTTCTTTAATTCAATTTTCACGTTATTTTAAAATTATAACAATAATTTTAGCTCTACTAGCCAAGATTATTGCGCCGCACATGCAGGCTTTAACATTATTTTTATTCGAGACTTTAAATAAATCGTACGCAAGAATTTAGGGTAAAATTATGAACACTTGTGGTTTATTCAATTTATATACAAGTTATTGAGCGCCAGCTGCGCGAATTCGCAGCACGATTTTACAAGTGTTCTACCGACACATAGAATTACTTATGGGTACGGTGGTAAACGGTAAATGATAGGGAGGGGAAGAAGCTAATTCCCAGGGACGCGAATTCAACTAATATACAAAAAATACATATATATATATATATATATATATATATATATATATATATATATATATATATATATATATATATATATATATATATATATATATACAAAAAATACATATATATATATATATATACACAAAAAATACATATATATATATATATATATATATATATATATATATATATATATATATATATATATATATATATATATATATATATATATATATATATATATATATATATATACAAAAAATACATATATATATATATATATACAAAAAATACATATATATATATATATATATATATATATATATATATATATATATATATATATATATATATATATATATAGGTATACACTAAGCACAATGATATTCTGTGCAACTTACTCTTTTTATTCGGAAAATAACAGTTACAAATTTAACTATTGTAAAGTACTATTAAACGTAAACTTCAAATGTTTCGAAATAGGTTCAGAAAGACAAAGCAGAATTTTGAATATCAAAATTGTAGACAAATAAGAGACTAACTGGAAAAATAGATAACAGTATCATCGTTCACGTATTCCTATAATAATCAAAACAAACTTTGAACAAAGCTTTTGAGGACAATTGGTCAAAACAAATGGGAGAATCTTATAAGGTACGAAAGTTCTCCGAACTCTACATACTAATGGGTAAATAATTGTGAGAGAAATTCCTTGTTAATGAAATATTACATAAGAATATTAAAATACCTTGATGTAATAAGATAACAGATAATAAATATCATCTATGACTCAATTTCTTTGGCTTCGCAAGGTTTTGAGAGCCAATATGATCGAATTGGCGTTTTCAAGGTTTTATTATGTTCAAAATACATATAGTTATGATACCTTGCAGTAGCCCACGAAATATAGAGGTTTTCATTATAACAAATCAAACAGACCCAAAAACCATAAAAAAAAATTTTAAAATGTTTTCTTTTATATTTTGATAAAATATTCAAATTTACCGAGAAAGAACAGGCATTATATGACATGCGACTTATTTTCACCTTAAGATGTATTATCAATTAATTTAAAATAAAAACGTGTATCTGTCCTCTTATCGAATATACGAGGGAAGAGTAATACACGTTGGATACATCAAAATTCAAAAGGTCCTCAATTCGGTATTTAATATAAAATCCTTACAAATAAAGTATATATAGATAGCTAATTGTATACATACTCACAAGCTTCCAGCAAACCCTATGTAGCTATATATCGATGAGTGTATAAGATATACGTGTATCTGTCCTCCTACTCCGTCCTCAAATTTCCTACCTAACCTTTGCGCGCGCGAAATTCAATTTAAATTGTGCACAATTGAAATTAATTAAGTTTCAGTGTTCAAATATGCTAAGTGTCGAAAAATAGCAGATTAAATACTCATATATTTGAACTCGTGTAATAAAACCATGAACCCAAAATACTGATTCCTCATTTGTTGAGCAAATCACGAAAACCTATTGTAGTATTCGTTTTGTGAGCAAAGGACATGGGATATCGTCGCGAGAAATCAATGTTCGTACACGACAATTATAAGAACAATGTTAAACTTTATTGAATATATATCGACCGACTTCGGCAATCGCTGCCGAGGCACTGAACGGCCGCTCTAGCTGCTCCGGTACGCCCTCTAGCATGAGGACGCCGGAACTCGTGGAAAATAAGGCGAACACGCATAAAACATTTTTAATACTTCCGCCGTTTACGCGTGTTTTACATTCATACCCATATACTCACGCAACATCCCAAAACGCTCTTTTGGCAAGGCCTTAGTCAACATATCAGCTTTTTGCAGCTTTGTAGGAACGTACTCGACTCTTATTTCTTTTGCTTCGACTTTCTCGCGAATATAGTGGTACTGGATATCTATGTGTTTCGTGCGTTTATGAAACTCCGGGTTTCTGACTAATTTTATCGCACTCTGATTGTCGATAAAAATCACGGTCGCTTCTGCACAGAGATATCCGATATCCATCAGTAGTTTTCTCAACCAAATCGCCTCTCTCGATGCCGCCGTCGCTGCGACGTATTCGGACTCAGTCATACTGAGCGTGACTAGCTTCTGACGCTGACTCGACCATGTGATTGGACCACTCGCGAGCTCGAAAATGTACCCGGTCGTTGACTTTCTCTAACGTTCCCGATAAATACGCAAAGATCCTTTTTACCGCTCGCCAGTGGACATCGCTGTGATTGTTTGAATACTTGCTCACGGAATTTACGGAGTATGCTAAATCCGGACGCGACACGATCGCCAAAAACATTAACGAACCGACAGCCTCCCTGTACGGCACTGGCCTGGCCTTTTCCTCTCCGTCTTCTACCGGATGTAACACGACGTGCGGGTCCGCCGGCACGCTTACCGATTTCGCTTTACTCATCCCGAATTTCTCTATCACTCGCTTCGCATACGAGCTCTAATGCACGAATATCGCCTTCTTCTCGCGATCGCAGTCGATTCGATCTGCATTCCAACAAACATACTCGAATCACCGATTGTGATTTTGAACGAACTGCTCAGATGCTCAAGGACTTTCTCGATAATCGCATTCGATTCGGCTTTGATCAGCCCGTGATCGACGAATAACGCGAGATATACAACAGAATTCCCGACAGTTCCAACGAAAATACACCGGTCTGCTTCCGTTTCTCTGAATTTAAATTCTCGCAGAAACGCACTGAACTCTCAGTTCCAACACCGTGAAGCTTGTTTCAGTCCATATAATGACTTCTCCGAGCGACACACGACACTCTTTCCCGCACTTTTCGTAGACTCGTTGATACCCAGACCCTCAGGTACTTCCATGAATATCTCTTTGTCTAGTTTCCCGTACTAGAATGCCGTCTGCACGTCGAACTGAGCCAGCTCGAGATCTCGTTCGGCAGCTACTGCGAGTAGCACTCTTAGCGAGTCATACCTTACTACAGGTGCGAAGGTTTCCTCGAAATCGACTCCTTTTTGTTGCTTAAACCCTCGAGCACACAGCCGTGCTTTGTACTTGAAGATGTTTCCCTCGGTGTCTTTCATCAGTCGAAAAACCCACTTGAAATCAATGAGTTTCATCCCGGGTTTCTTCTCGACCAATGACCAGGTCCCGTTCTCTTTGTGTGCGTTCAGTTCTCGTCCGATCGCCTCGATCCATTCGGACGATTCCTCACTCGTCATCGCCTCTTCAAATGTCTCTGGCACACTCACCTCTGCAACATTCGTCTCGTAGCGCGACGGTCGTTTCAAACTTCCCCGATCTCTCAGACTTCGTTCTGCGCCGACAGGCTGCGCTTGGACGACTAACTCTCGTTTCTCACCCGCTGCATTATCGACAGCCGGTAGAAAAACCTCGTCGTCGTCGTCGTCTTCTTCTTCTTGTAGAAGTTCTTCCTGCTGTTCAACCCTCGGCAGTACGATCTCGTCGTCTTGATCGTCGTTCGACGCCGATGTCACGTTTCCGATTCTTTCGTGAAACACTATGTCCCGCGATACCGATATTTTCTTCGACACTGGATCGTAGACACGATAGTTCGACGAATTTCCTTCGTACCCGACAAGTATCATCTTCTTCGTTCGAACGTCGAACTTCATTGTTATCTGCTTCGGCGTGTTCACGTACGCTTCAGCTCCGAAGATTCGCAGGTGTTTCAGGTTCGGCTTCTTTCCAACCCAAAGCTCGTACGAAGTCGCACTGTCCCGTATCCCCGATAATCCTGATCGATTCATTAAGTACACCGCTGTATTCGCAGCTTCCGCCCACAGCGTAATCGGAAGATTTTTCGCGTGCAACATAGTCCTCGCGCTCTCGATGATCGTCCTATTGTCCCGCTCTGCTTTACCGTTCTGCTCCGGCGTGTACGGCGCAGTGTTCTCCGGTTGAATTCCACGTGACTCGAGATAACTGTTCATATTTTTATTTTTGAATTCACCGCCGTTATCGGATAATAGCACGCGCATCACTCGACCAAACTTATTTTCGATAAGCTTGTCGAACACTTTGAATTTTTCATATACGTTGCTCTTGTGTCGCAAGAAGTATATATACCGGTAACTCGTCGCATCATCTTTGAATGTCAGGAGATAACGCGCGCCGCCTGGCGTCTCCGTGGACATGGGTCCGCACACGTCTGTGTGTATAACCTCACCGGGCTCCGTAGCTGCTCGTTCACGCTCCTTTCGAAACGGACGCCTATGGGATTTCCCGATCGGACACGATTCGCAGAACACATCCCCATTTTTCGGCAGCTCAACCCCTTCCACTAGTCCTTTTGCAACGAGTTCGCGTAATGCACGAGTATTCACATGGCCGAGCCGCTCGTGCCATACCTGAAGATTCGTTTTCGCCACATTCGCCTCGTTGTTTACTCGCGCACGTTCAACTCAAAAAAACATTCGAAAAATCTCGTTTTCTTGCTTTATTCCGTAAGCCAACACTTCGTTACCGTTTTTTATTTTCACGTGTTTTCCGTTAAACACCACTTCTTGACCTCTCGAGGTGCACACTCCGACAGAAAACAAGTTTTTTTTTCATTTCCGGCACGTGTAAAACTTTCTCGATTCGCGATTTAAACCACGCGCCATCGACGTACTTTTCGATCTCGATTGTTCCTTCTCCGGCCACTTTACACTGCTTGTTGTCGCCCAGAGAAACTGTCCCGCCATCTGTCAACGGTCGATACTCGCTGAACCATTCTCGCCGATACGTGATGTGCCGTGAGGCCCCGCTGTCGGTAATCCACATTTCTTCTTTACCGGCCTTCAGCACCGAATTGACCACTTCGACGGGCAAAATCGAACTGCTTTTGTTCTCGATCGTTGTCAACCGTTTTTTACTGCCTTTTTCCACGACGAACGCACAATCATGCCTCGCGTCACCATCGTCTTTGTCTCGCTTTTTATTCGGACATTCCCGCGCATAATGCCCCTTTTCGCAACACTTGAAACACTGAACTTTTTCTTTGTCTCTCGGCTTTTTCTTCTTTTCCTCTTTCGAGCTCGGTTTTTCACTTTTCTTCGCACTTTTATATGCAGAGAAAGCCCCAGGAGTTTCGTCGTCCGAGGTTAACCGAGCTTCTTCGCGAATGAGTCTTTCTTGAACATTTCCGAGCGTTTGCAAGTCCGCCGCGACATTATCCCACGCGGTCTGGAATGCCGCATACTTCGGCGACAAACTCGCGAGCACTTTTGCAATTATCGTCAGGTCCGACACTTGCTCTCCGACATCGAGTAACTGCGCGGCCATGTTCTGTATTGTCGACACATGTTTCACTATCGAGTCCCCCGGAGACATTCGATACTTGTACAGTCTCGTCATAAGCATCAATTTGTTTGACGCCGACTTTTGTTCATGCACACTGGATAACTTCTCCCACATCTCTTTCGCGGTCGAACATATGAACGGCCGCTCTAGCTGCTCCGGTACACCCTCTAGCATGAGGACGCCGGAACTCGTGGAAAATAAGGCGAACACACATAAAACATTTTTAATAAAACCGACCGATAACCATATACGCCAATAACGCGCGTACAAGCGCGTACGGAATCGGAAGTCGCTTCGCAAAACCATCGCGATGCACGAGAGCGCATGCCATCATCAGAGACCCATGCCAATGCACCCGTGCAACAGCAATTCCCGACATCATGAGACCGCACGATAACGTAATGCGACCAAAAAAGCTGATTGCCCTGTCGAACCCCCTTTGCAGCACGAATGTGATATGAGACATGCATCGTTTCGCCAAACTGCTCGTGTTGTGTGAACAATAAATGTGGCCGGAGACGCGAGTCGTTTCGTCTAATTTCTCGTGTCGCACGAACAATATATGCGCTCGGAGACGCAAATTCTCTTGCCAGATTTCTCGTGTCGCACGAGCAATAAATGTGGCTGGAGACGCAAGGCGTCCCTTTAAATTTCTCGTGTTGCACGAGCTGTGAATGCGGCTGGAGACGCGAAGCATCTCACCAATTTTCTTGTGTTGCACGAGCAGCGAATGCGGCTGGAGACGCAAGGCGTCCCTTTAAATTTCTCGTGTTGCACGAGTTGCGAATGCGGCTGGAGACGTGAAGCGTC
Source organism: Gastracanthus pulcherrimus (assembly GCA_949152435.1). Taxonomy (NCBI): domain Eukaryota; kingdom Metazoa; phylum Arthropoda; class Insecta; order Hymenoptera; family Pteromalidae; genus Gastracanthus; species Gastracanthus pulcherrimus. The sequence goes on from OX424572.1 coordinate 119,300,964, forward strand.
TCACCAAATTTCTCATGTCGCACGAGCAGTCAGTGTGGCTAGGAATACGAGCCGTCTCGCTGAAACTACTTTTTTCCTCTCAAAATCTACCCTTTTGCAGCTGACGACCTCAATCAACGCCAAGACGCAGAGGCTACTCTCCGCGCCTCTGGCGAAGCTTTTTCCGGCTTTTGTGCAAAAGTTTTCGCGAGTGGTAAATGATCAGCCCTGATTGTGAATTTTCAACATTCCAGTTGATTTTGGAAGCGTTTAATGGCTGAAAACTCGACAAGAAACTCTCTGTCATACGTGCAGTAGTCCTTTTTCGTGTCTGACAGCTTGGGTGAGAAAAATCCCACGTGTTCCCAGTTATCGTCGATATACTGTTCCAATGATGCTCCAATGGCCGTGTTTGAAGCTGCAGCAACGAGTGCTAGGTGCACTGGGGAGAGAGGTAGGCTATAGATGCAATCAATGCTAATGATTTCTTGAATTCTTCGAGTGCCTCCTCTGCTGCTGTTTTCCATTGGATTTTTCTCTTATTATTTTTGCGCGTATCCTTGAGATAGTCGTTGAGCAGAGCCTGGAGTTGAGCTGCCTTTGGTATCCATCCACGATAGTAGTTCGTCATACTAAGAAATCGCCTGAACTCTTTAATCGTCTCTGGCAGCGGGTAGTTGACGATAGCCTAGACTGGTCCCTGTGGTGGTTTGTAACCTGATGGGCTGATGCGATAACCGAAGAAGTCGACTTCTGATTGCCCAAATGAGCACTTGCTTGGATTGATGCTGAGTCCGTGCTCACGAAGTCGCTCAAGGACGATTCACAGATGCTCCAGGTGTTACTCTTCTGATTCTGAAATTATTATTATGTCGTCAATATAGCGGTATATGAAGTCAACGTCATGAAAAATGGAGTCGATATATCTTTGAAATGTTTGCGTAGCACATTTACGACCAAATGGCATTACTAAGAATTCGAACAATCCAAAAAGTATTGTCGTCTTTTGGATGTCGTCCGGTTCCGTAGGTATCTGGTAGTACGCCTTCACTAGGTCGAGTGCCGACAAAATTTTTTTAATATTAACAAACTACACCACAGAGTAAACTTGATCAATATACGTAGTACTAGAGAACTCTTATTACAGATGATTAACAACTGTGTAATTGCTTATTTAATATGAAAATATAATATATATGCGCCGCAGCTGCGGCGTCATACACGGGAGCTTCTACTGTCGATACAAGCCCGCGAGAATCTGCTCGCGTTAGAAAAAGGGACGCGCGGTCAGCGTCCGTATCCTTGGATGTCAAGCTCGCTTGACGCTTACGGTGTCTGTGAGGTGTCGCCGCTCGTCGGCTGCCTGCGAGGCTGGTTTCGGAACCGCCACAGCGTGATATGTACGCGCAGTGAAGTCGCGTCGGCGCACATTCACGTGGTACGTCTACCGCAACGACTCGCTCGGATGCTACAGTTGCTGCTGATGTATATAGATATACTGACGTTGCGTAAATGTAAAAATCACTCTAGTTATTTAGATCTCAATCATCAGAAATGAATTTATGGAGCTTTTTTATGCATCAATGTCTCCTGAATAACGTGTTGCAAACCATCTTTGCATATCGTTCACCGTTTCGGAGGTACTGGCCAAGAAAGGTTCGTTTACTGTTTTCAGCCTGTTCTAACTGTGCAGTTTTGTGTTACAAGTATAGCTATACTTTGACAAATTATGTTATTTTTACGAGAAAATGGAGTATTTATCGTGAAGTCCTACGTAAAATAACCCAAAACTAAAAGAAGTGGACTTAAATCGTTTTTTCGGGAATCAACTGATTTTTTCTGTAGATAAAGACGATGCATCTATGTATTACTGTGAATCTTTGACGACGCGAATACAACCTCAAATTTGCGTTAACCCTTTTTACCCTTTAACGCCCAAATGTGCTGAGTATTTACCTTGAGTTCAGTACTTTATTCTCTTACGAAAAGACGATCTTTTTTGTACTAAAACTACCAATTCTGAGGTTCCGGGGTTGTTCTTTCGAATGGCGTTGAGAAAAATTACAGAAAGATGCAATTTTTACAAGATTTTTACAAAAATTTTAAACAACTACCGATTTTAGGTAATATTTTTTTTTTCAATTTTCTCCATAAACACAAACTTCTATTATCGTAGAAACTATTTCAAATTTTATTCAACATGGCGGTACCAAATTAAACGCGTACCTCCTAAGACCGCGGCCGCTCAAGGGGCATGGGTTCGAATCCCCGTCAGTTTGAATTTTTCCGAGATATTTAGAATAGAAAATGTTTTTTCCAGATTTTAGGTGGTAGAGATCGGGCCTGCAACCCGCTAACTTGTTAATATGGCAATATTATAAAAATTTTAATACTTCTAAATTTTATGTTCATGATGAACTTTGTACACATATATTCGTATATATAATTATAAATTAGAAATTTATTAACCAGAAGAAGATTTACATAAAAAATGACAAAATAATGTAAATCCCTACAGAGGTAAACTGGTTACGTGTGCGCAGGTCCGGCACATAAAACTAAAATAACATAAAATAATTAAAACTTAACTTACTTAAAACTAACTTAAAAAGTAAACTAGTATAGTATAAACTGTAAACTAAACTAGTATCATTGTAACATGTAGTTTACTTATCTAATAACAAAAACAGTGTTTGTATACACATATATTTACCGTAATTGCACTTTAGATAATTCAGATATCTTTTATGCAGATGTTTAATTTGCTTTTTGTGACTAGTATCTAGTTCTAGTGTTTTTAGATCATTTGGTAATTTATTGAAAATTATTATTGCTTTTGTGTAACTATTTTTATTGCTGACCTTTTTCTTGTTTCTGGGAATCACTAAGTTTCTTTTCCTAGTGATACTGCTTGATAAATTGACTTAATAAATTGACTTTTTAGATTAGGGTAATGATATATTAATGTTTCAATAGCAAATAGGTGTTCCAAGTTCTGTGGATTATCATGGATGATGAAATTATTTTTATTAACAATTTTGAGTATTCTTTTCTGCAGATTTTGCAATAAATCAAGGTTATTTTTATAAGCGCCTCCCCAAGCAATTATTCCATAATTTATCAAACTATGAAAAAAAGCATAGTATATCATTCTCATCATTTCAGTTGACATAAATTTGGCTATTCTATAGAATATATATACTAAATATTTGGTTCTCTTTATCTTGTATTGAATGTGCTTATCCCATTTTAAGTTATAATCAAATATGATCCTAAGTACATGCAACTTTCGACTCTGTTTAATTTTTAATTTTTAATTTTTACATCTATTTGCGTTGGAACACTATCACAATAGTTACCAAAAATCATACATACAGTCTTAACAACGTTTAACGATAGTTTATTTACAGCTATCCGGTTATCGACTAGTAACAAATTATTCTTCATAGATTCCTGAACTTCCTCCCACTTAGCAGCAGTAGATATAATTGCAGTATCATCTGCATAAAACAAAATTTCATCAAGATGGATTACCTTCAAGAGATCATTAATATATATAATAAAAAGTAGTGGACCTACAATGGTACATTGTGGTACACCGTATATATTTTTAAATAATCACTCTCACTGTCATTTACTTTAACTTTTTGATACTTATTATTAAGATAACTTGAAAGTAAATCCAGCGCCTGCCCTCTAAATCCTATATAGTATAGTTTATCCAGTAATATTTTATCATCGACTGTATCAAATGCTTTAGCAAAGTCCAAAAAAGTTATTAGTGTTGGTTTACTGTGATCCAAATTGTTGTATAATATATTGGTAATGTAGTTTAAGGCATCTTTTGTATCTATATTTTTCATGAAACCAAATTAGTGATCAGATATTATATTATTTTCTTTAACAAAGTCATATATTCTATTATATAGTATTCTCTTAAAAATTTTAGCAACATTTGATATCAATGAAATCGGCCTATAGTTTGAAACAATAGATTTTTCTCCAGATTTGTATATAGGTACAATTTTCGCTTTTTTAAGAGCATCCGGCCAAATAGCTTGCTCAATACATTAATTGATTAAATGCGCTAGTACTATCTTTCTCTTTTTTTGGTTTCGCTAGCTCTACACATAGCTTTATTTCATTTATTAATTGGTCTGCGGCCATGTTAGGATCCTGTATTGACATAGTTACTCCAATTTCTTGTTTTAGCAATATTTCTCAATTTGTTATAATCCAGTGTTACAGTTGAAATCTTATTTTCAGTTTTTATTTTATTAATAGCAATAAATAAAGGATAGTGGTATGTTATAGAATGTTTTAATTTATATGTTTCTGTTCTTAAAAAGTTTGTTTTTGAAAAAATGTTGTCAATACAAGATCCTTTACAATTGCTAATTGGAAGTCTGGTTACACCTGAAAATTCAGGAATATATCCCTTATCTAGAAAATTACAAAGAAATTCTTGACTCATTTTATCTAACTGAAGTAAATATTAAAATCTCCTATCACTAAATGGTTCTTGATATTTCTTTTATTATTTAGGTATTTATGTAAATCTAGTATAAATTCAGTCTTAGGTATATCCTGAGATCTATATATAGCTGAAACTTCCATACTACTGCCATTATTTAAAGTAATATTCGTATTAAGTATTTTAATCCTTCCAGATTCAACAACTTCAGTTGTATAGTACATTTCGACACGGGTGTGGAAGGTGCCCTGGTAGAAAATTGAGCATATTAGATGGTCGGTTCACGATCTATTGGGCAGATCCGTTTCCTAATAGTTCGCCAGAAATAAACCAGCATCTGACCAGAAATTTATAGAAAATCTAAATAGCTTACATAACCCTAAACAATTATTGAAAATGTAAATCCCATTATAGTACTTCTGCGTTAAAACAGCATGCAAATTTTTATTCGATTATTTATTTGATTTTTTGATGTCTTATTTAATTATAAAACTCTAACCTTAAAAATACTTTTAATGAAATAAGTTTTTAGTTTTTATTTCGAATCTATCCCAAATATATCTTAGCATTCTATTAACAATAAGCTATTAAATCCATGACATAATAATCATTATTAACTTATAAAAATTCGTTAAACGTTATTTTTTATTTATTTATCCATTAACCATAAGTTGGTCAGGTTTCTGACGAGAAAACGTCGACAGGTAGCGGGGTTTCTGGCCAGACTTTTAAGCAGAAATTGGCCATTCCCTATAAAATAGAGTAAAATCTGGCGAACATATGGGGAACGTTTCTACCAGGGTGATCATTTAGCTCATGTGATGTTTCTCGCACGAGCGAAGCGAGTCAGAAAAGTCACATGAGGCAAAAATCTTCTTACGCACCAGTTTCGAACCGTATTTTATACCACGAGAGCCGAATAATCATATTGAAGTTATGATTTTGAGGTTAGAGTGGTATAAAGTATATTCTTATTAACAAAAACAATTACGCCATCATTTTGATTAATTCTACTTAAATTATAGTAAATTTCGTAACTATTTATTTCATATAATTTATAATTTTCTTGAACAAAGTTTCTGTACATTTTACAATGGAAGGTTGCTTGGTTAAACTCTCAAGTAATATTAACAATTTGTTAAAATGTGCATTCATACTTCTTATATTTATATGTAGTAATAAATCATTTTTATTATTTATAACTATATTATGAGTATCAATACTACCATAAGTTTTTTCTTTTTACACTGAATCTTTTTGTATAGTTTCTAGATATTCCAAATTATATACCATTTTACTGGATTTTTTACTTCTCATTCCTGTTGGTTTTTGTTGTTTTTGTTGTTGTTGTTGCTGATTATTGTTTTTTGTTATGCTTTGCTTTAGTTGGTCCTGTTGATGTACATTGACTTGTTCCTGGTTGCTGGCTCTCTTTTTTTGTGTATCCTGGCTGCTGGATTCTTCATTTTGTGTATCAGAAGAATTTGGTGACTCTGGTCGTTGCAGTATATTTCCTACCTTACCAATGTGTGTTGGTATAGCAGTGTGTGTTAGGCAGTCTGCGTTTTGTATATTAGAATAATTTTGTGACTCTGGTTGTTGAAGTACATTTTCTACATTACCTATGTATCTTAGTATAGTAGGGTGTATTAGGTAATCAGTTGTGTCTATATATTTTTTTATTTTGTTTTTTAAAATTTCACATAGCTTACTGTCTGCTGCAATGTTATTTATGTTATATATATTTTTATTTTGTTTTTTAAAATTTCACATAGCTTACTGTCTGCTGCAATGTTATTTATGTTATATTTGGACTTATATTTTTGATTACTGTATATACAGTTGGCACATTTGATAGTATTGTATTTATCACAGTCATATGATTTCTACGATCCAGCAAATTTCAAGCAAATGCTACTGTTTTCGCAATTTTTACCACTATGACCAAATCTTCCACAGTTGTAACACGGCTTTACATTTATCGCATCAAAACCTGCAGCTCTGAAAGCCGACGAAAACTCTGCTTTTATTTTCTTTGATGTACTTGTATATTTCAGCAGTCACCTCAAGTAGCACGCTTTGTGTTTTGGTCTTGCTGTGTGTATATATATATATATATGTAGCCTCTCACACTTTATATCATTATTTATGAAATTTCTAGTATTTATGTCTTGTACTGTACCATTTAAATACATGTTTAAATAGTTATCTATTCCAACTACTTTCACCATTGGCTTCATAACTGGTTTCTTTTCAATTTTAAATTGATTTGTAGGAAGTTTGTTGGTTAGGATTGTTTCGGCTTCATTTGCATTTTCCTCATTCATACGGTTGATAATAACTTCATCATCGTTTTTTATATGAATTGTTTTTATTTGTATATACTTACCCCTACTTAGTTAGTGTGTGACATATTGCTTGATGTTTTCTTTACTATTTTTGTCTGTTTTTTCACAATTATTCTAGGAACTTGTTTCTGTTGAGGTTTGATTATAATATTGGAGGTTATATCAGCAAAAGTTTTTTAGTGACATTGACATTTTCCTTCTTTCCTTTATCTAGTAGTTCTTTTAATAGTGCATTTTTGTCTTGTAATTCGGTGTTGAACTGTCGTAGCAATGTATTCCCAATTTTTAAACTTTCACAGTGATTGCTTTCTTCCAATACTGTAACGTCGTGGTGGATTTCAATTTCGCTGGCGATCTAACTTAAGATTTGACGTGTTATTTCATCTTCCTTCATCGATTGAATCTGTGAAACTATTATTTTGCAGCATCGTTTAGGCTATTCTCATTGGTTCTTGAGGTTAGATTGATGTGAGCATGGTCAGGATGCATTAATAAAACACTACTAATATATTTTGGCTCACTTAATTCTCTAAAGTCATTAGCACTGTATACCTTCTCACACAAAATACACACCACTATGGACACCTTCCTTTTAGGCAAATACTTATTGTTTTTCTTGCTAGCCTTTTCGGACACCTCATCCACGTCCGACGCCATCGCGTCCCCCCTGATCCATGTCCGACGCCGTCGCGTCCCATACTACAACATTATATTTTACATCTGTATATACCATTTTAGGTATAATTCATCACGTATATGAGGAACTCTACAAAAAATCGGCCAATAAGTGGTTCAAGAAATGACGAAAAATAAATGACGAGGCACGCTTCTACAACTCGAGTTTTTTTATTGCATAGGTCCTAATATGTACGAGAAAATGTTTCATGAAAATCTATTGAATTTTACATGAAAATCTTTTACTATAAACGGTGATAATTGGTATAACAATCACTTGACTCCTAAGGGTGCAAACAAATTTTCATGTAATAGAAGATTAGGTATAGAAAGAAGCTTTATTTTGAGACGTACCGCATTAAAAGAGATTAACAATATCAAAAGTTATGAACGAGCCTAGATAGTGAATAAACGCGAAAAACTAGTAAAGAATGAAATAGAAATCATGAAATTTAGTGTTTTTCCCGTTTATTCACTATCTTTGATCGTTCATAACTTTTGATATTTTTAATCTTTGTTAACGCGGTACGTCTCAAATTAAAGTTTCGTTCTATCCTTTACATTTTATTATGTAAAAAAATGTTTGCACCCGTGGAGTCAAGTGATCGTTATATCAATGATGACCGTTTTTAGTAAAAGATTCCCATGTTAAGTTCCCATAAGAAAAATTGATATAGAGACAAAAGTGTGTTACAAAGTCTTTATCGCTTGTTGGAAATTTTTTTCGTACATTTTTGGATGTATACAATAAGAAAACTCGAGTTGTAGAAGCGTGCTTCATCATTTATTTTTCGTCACTTTTCGAACCACTTATCAGCAGATTTTTTGTAGAATTCCTCATATGTACTCATACAATCGCGTCTGAAAGTGAGCGCTATAAGTGCACTGGGTACCTTTCCGTGTTCATTCACCAATTTCCAATATTATCAGCAGCCATATTGCATCTGTGATATTGGATGAGACTAAATTCGATTTACATAACTCAAAAATATATAATGAAGTGTTTTTTTTGAGGCTATTGAGAAAAACAAACAGTTTAACAGTCGGTAATTGAAAATGTTGAAATTTTAACAAAATTCATTTCATATTGGTCGACGTTTTGGTACCGCCAGATTAAATAAAAGAAAAAACTTATAGCATATTTTGAGTACAGGTATCGAAAACAGGTTTTGAATATATTTTACGATAATAGAAGTATGTTTTCGTGGAGAATATTGCAAAAAAGGAACAATTACCTCTTAAAATCGGTAGTTGTTCAAAAATTTTGTAAAAATCTTGTAAAAATTGCCAATTTTTGCAAATCTTATCAACGCTATTCGAAAGAGCTACCCCAAAAACACTAGGATCGATTATACTTTCAATATAGAGAAGATCTTGTTTTCGTAAGAAAATAAAATGCAAATACTCAGCACATTTGGGCGTTGAAGGGTTAAAGGATAATACGTAAGTTGTTAAGAAACCTTAGAAACATCAAAATTTCATTTATTTATTTATTTATTTTTTTTTTAATTAACGTCGCCATGTTTGTGCTCCCATGTGGTGCTAATCGACGACGGGGGTCTGCGGTGTGTTTGTAAACAAAGCACATGTAATTTTTTACAGAGGTGCTTGTATCAATCGGCAGAGACTAGGATTCGAACCCGGGTCACCGGCGTGGGAATCCGACACTCTACCGACTGAGCCGCCGCAGGCCCCAAAAAAAATTTCATTTATAAAATGTCTATACGTGACCATCTAGTTAGTAAATATATATATTATCAAACATTTTTGAGGATATGTAGTACTTAGACTTAAAATACATATGGTGTAAATCGACGCAGTAATACATGCATGCCCGCAATAATTCATGCAAGGAAACTCTACTTTAATACGTCTTTTTTTTAAATTACGTATACGGACGTTACTGCCCTTAACTAGGTCTTAGGTAGCGGGTTGCAGACCTGATCTCCGCCACCGAATTTTTTTAAATTAAATTAATTTTTTTTAGACTTTCTAAAGTGCTTTTTATTAAACATATAACGGCCATCTCTCATTAAGAAAAAAGAAAGATATATATTCGTTGTATATACGTCGATTTATAGTACTTCAAAGTTTGTCTTTGTACAAAAAACAGCAGTAATAAAAAGTCCCTATTAAAGTTATAAAATGCGGATATTTCTGATGTTTTTAAAGCGTTATACTACCAATTCTTTTTAAATGTTATAAGGTTTTTAAATTCTGTGTTTGTGCTATTAAGGAACCACGTAACTAAAATGTCGTACGTGCTTGCGGTGGAAAACTCCAGCAGAGTTTGTTGTGTGCTGTTGCCAAGTCATTTATTTCCTGCTTTTTTGCGGAAAAGACCTCGGACGCGTAATGAGCTATTTCAAGAACCCTTGTACATAGATACTCTAAAAAATATTATATATTTCATATCGACGGTTGAACAATTCATTTTCTTGAAAAAGAATGATATTTTTCTAGTTTTGTTTATTTATACTGTGCGTTTGAAATTAAGAGTCTCCCTACTGTGACGGTACAAAAGAAAAGATTTTTTTTTGTTTTTTTTTTTTCATACACTATAACATAACAAAAATATAATCCTAAAGGAATCTTACGCCATTCGAAATATTTAAGAAGTTATCAGTCTTAAGCTGCACTGTCGCATACGTAGAAACCTGAGTGTTTGGAACTTTAAATACGATCTTCTCAAAATCACTTTTTTGAAATGGTGACCGCAATATCTCCAAAACTATTTGACAGATTGACTTGGAATATGGTAATTTGGCAAGCATATATGTAAAATCACAGCTGAAATGACTAATGAAAAGAGTTATTTTTTCAAGTATTTTAATGAATCGATCTGAAAAGGACCTCTTTCTGAAAGAGTTATTCTATGAAATAGTGATCAAGTGATGACGATAATGAGATTTACACTATTATATTAAAATTTCTATAAAAATTGGTATAAAGAGATTTTGGACATACATGCATGATTTTCGCGCTTTTTGTGTCTCTAAAGCGGGTGGAAAGCGACTGTTTTTGTATTTTTGCATATATTACACATTTGTGTAATATTTTGGGAACGCCTAAACACTATCGTAGCCTGATTTTCGAAAATAGGCTCTAAAAGTGTTTAAGCTCCCCTAAATATGTGGTGTCATCCAGATGGTTCCACTCTGTTATCATTTAATCTTTTGTGTTCATTTTAGTGCAGATGAGAGCCAAACTCATGCAGATTAAGAATCTTTTTTAATTTTTTATTTCAGACGACCTGGACAGCTGGAACCGCGGTCGCGAAAGAACAAACTTTTTTTAGACTTTTCCGGGAAATCAGTATAACTTGTGTTATGTACATATTTTTTTTTTATTTTTTTTGTTACAAATTATTCTGATGTTCATCATTAAATGTAAAAAAGTTTTAATTCGATAAGCTGTATAGTTTTTGCTGCAAAAACCATTGAATTTAACGATTTTTTTCAGGCTTCCCAGTGGGGAGACCCCTTAACTAAATTGATATGTTTAATGTATTTATACGTTTATTTATTTCTAAGACATCTTGGCTTATAAACAAAACCGAGTCATGATTCAGTAGTAGAAAAGGTGTATTATATTATTCATATATGATACACTATGGTTAGAGGGCACAGGAAACAACAACATGTTAACTATTAAGGATAAATAAACATTGTGTATTCTTGTTTGTTTAAGACATGTCCTGGACAACAATGTGAAGTACTAAAAGATTGCGTTGAATGTCTGGCATACAAATCAGGACCACTGTGGCAAAACAACGAGTGTAACAACTGCCCACATAAACTTGGAATAGTAAGTTAGTTACATTTAAGGGAATAATTTGTAGTTAGAAGGAGACAGAACTCGGATTTTGATGAGGCTTTGGAAGGTTTTTTCTGGCACCTAAAAATGAAGCCTGGTACTCGTAGTTTATTCTAATAGACTCTCGTATTCGATATTTTAGCCATTTTGTGCTAATTTTGTGCCTTTTCTTGTGCTAATAACTATGAATGTATTATCACTAGGAAAAATGATAATAAAAGTTGGCAAAACAAGCTTTGTTTCGTAAAGAAAATATTATTCTGGTCCAAAGTTATTAACAACTGAAGATGTGGTTTAAAAATACATGAATATTCCAGGAAATTTAACTGTTTTAAATCCGTTAATTTTTTATGAATTTTCAAATATAATTGTTAATAACTTTCGACCAGACTAATATTTTTTTACAAAAAAAGCGCTGGGGGTTCACCAAAATTTCCGTCGATTTTTTATATGAAACACTCAAAAATATTTTCAGCCGCTAAGGCCCCCTGTGTGACCCAGTAGAGTGTTCTAAATTTTCAGACACGACTAAAAACGGATATTTTCAAAAAATTCTATAGACCTCCCATTTTTCTCAATTTGGATAGTCTCCTTATTATTAGTTAATATTGATTTATTATTAACATGTCTGAGGCTTCCCGGCGTAACTGAGTAAGTCAATGAGCAGTGTACAAGAAACAGACGATTTTAAAATTTTTCATCGACCATATTGAATCCGCCATCTTGGAATTAATTTTTTGCATCCTCATAGAGGAAGCTTTGTAATGGTAAATAAAAAGTTTTGCTAAAAACATGTTAGAAACATGTTTTGAGATACTGCGAAACAAAATATATTATTTTTACAGAATGTATAGTTGAATTGTGTGTATGTGTGTGTGTATGAACGTGGATCAACATTACTCTGGATATACACGGTGAAAATGAATCTTTCGGGGCTCATTTCTTTTTATTTTTCTTTTAAGGAAGGCGGCTAAAAATATTTTTATTTGTTTTTTTGGTTTCTTCATACCTTATAAATAATATCATCGATTCAGTGATAAGGCATTTGAAAGAGCATAAAATTACCTATCTTTATATCTGTGAAATATAAGAATGACAATTTTTTAGATGATTAGGAATATGGATAAGAATATTCTGTAAAATTTTTTAGACTTTATCTTTTCTTTTAAAGGGAGAAAAATCTTTTTGTAAAGAAAATCGATTTCTATTGCGAATACTGGAATATATCAACAGCATTTGATCTGAAACTTTCCAAAACGGTAGCTTTTTACTATCTTTTAAACGAGTTTTTTGTCCGGATCACAACGATCTTTATATTTCGAGATCTTTGAGGTTATGTATTTTTTGATATTCTTTTTTTATCGCTTATATCTTGAGAACGGCGCAGTCATTTTTTACCAAACAACGGTAATTTTTTTCATTTTCTAATCCAGATTCGAAATTAAAACGAAATTTGAGGATTAATCGACTTGTTCTCTTTTAAGGCCAGGTTACTCCAAAAAACGTGATTTTTTTCAATAAATTTTATTCATAGTACAAAATATGTTGAGTAATCAATTTTTTTTTACTTATGAAAGCACATATATTAAATTACTTGAAAAATTTTGAAAAAATTCAAGTCCGCCATTTTGTTTTTTTTCATTGAAAATGTTTCATTATGCTTGAGGCCACAGCCAATTCGATACAGAACATGAAACCGTTTTGTTTTTTGCTTTCAGATAATTCGTTTCCAAGAAATGATGTCATCCATCTGCTAATCAGACGAGTTTCAGCAGCCATTTTCAAAACCGCCATTTTGAACAAAAAAAAAATTTTTCAAGTAATTTAATATATGTGCTTTTATATGTAAAAGAATTGATTACTCAACATGTTTTGTACTATGAATAAAATTTATTGAAAAAAATCACGTTTTTTGGAGTAACCTGGCCTTAAACGGTCTTTTACGACTTTCTGAAATCGATAAGGTAAATTTTGCTTCCTCATAGAGCAAGCTTTGTGATGGTAAAAAGAGTGTGCTAAAATCATTATAGAAACATGTTTTGAGCCATTAAGAATCAAAATACACTATTTTTAGAAAATGTCTGTATGTATATTTTTGTGCATAGATGTGGATCAGTATTACTCTGAATATTGGGATTTAAAGTGTCATGTCCGAAGCAAAGCATAACGACACTTTCTTCTTCGTTAATAAGCATATAAAACGGAAAATTATAAAAAATTTTCATATTAATTTCTGTTTGTTGAGCCTAAATATTGTTAAGTTAAAAAAGGCACTTAGATCGCTACTGTAAAATCTCCAATTTAGATTTAATTCTAATTTTTTAAGACTTATAAGGTATAGTGCCCAGTACTTGGACAGTGACAAAAATTGTAATTACTGATAAAGATGATGAAAAGATGGATTCATTGGCATTCATTCGGATAGTTTATGATGTGTAGTGTATAATTTAAGCCAAAATTATGGTAATTTACGTCGTAAATTTGTTATAAATGTAAATATAACATTTTGAGGTTATGTCGAGAACTGTAATATGCCGAATGTATTGTCCAAGTTTACGTCCACTGCATTTTCTGAACCGAGTAGTTGGAGACATTTAAGTAATATGTCCAAATACTGAGTCTTAACTATGT